>CM065717.1:80638275-80645775 GCA_033310375.1 Conus canariensis | reverse complement strand
AGAAGATAAGACAGGAAAAACAGAGAATAGAAGATAAGACAGGAAAAACAGAGAATAGATGATAAGACAGGGAAAACAGAGAATAGAAGATAAGACAGGGAAAACAGAGAATAGAAGATAAGACAGGGAAAGCAGAGAATAGAAGATAAGACAGGGAAAACAGAATAGAAGATAAGACAGGGAAAGCAGAGAATAGAAGACAAGACAGGGAAAACAGAGAATAGAAGATAAGACAGGGAAAGCAGAGAATAGAAGACAAGACAAGAAAAACAGAGAATAGAAGATAAGACAAGAAAAACAGAGAATAGAAGATAAGACAGGGAAAGCAGAGAATAGAAGATAAGACTGGAAAAACAGAGAATAGAAGATAAGACAAGAAAAACAGAGAATAGAAGATAAGTCAGGGAAAGCAGAGAATAGAAGATAAGACAGGAAAAACAGAGAATAGAAGATAAGACAGGGAAAGCCGAGAATAGAAGATAAGACAAGAAAAACAGAGAATAGAAGATAAGACAAGAAAAACAGAGAATAGAAGATAAGACAGGGAAAGCCGAGAATAGAAGATAAGACAGGAAAAACAGAGAATAGAAGACGAGACAAGAAAAACAGCAAATTTGATTCTTCAGCTTTTGACGGTTACGGAAAAAAAGACTCCTTTTTCTCATACGTCTTCGTGACTATGAGTTGGGCATGGACCACAGGACCAATCAGACGATTTTACCATTCATACACAGTGGAAGAGGATCAAAATAATGGCAGTACAACTTTTGGAAAGGTTTCGTTTCAGACTTACAACAACATTTATCCAGTTCGCATCAAAGATAAAATAGATTGAATGAATCTGAATCCGAGACTGGGTTGTTTCAAATTTGTGTGTGTGCTTTGTTCTTCGTCTCTTTGTCATCTGTTCTTCATCACTGAGTAAGTTGCTCTTCATCTCTGAGTAATTTTGTCCTTTATTTCTGAGTAATATCTGTATGTGCAATTTGTTAGCCATCTCCGTGTAATTTGTTTTTCATCTCTATGTGATTTGTTCTTCATCTCATTGTAATTTGTTTGACATCTCTGTGTGAACTGTTCTTCATCTCTGTGTAATTTGTCCTCTCTGTGCAATTCGTTCTTTGTCTCTGTAATATGCTTGTCATCTCTGTGCAGTTTGTTCGTCATTTCTATGTAATTTGCTCTTCATCTGCATGTACTTTTTGTCTTCATCTAGGTGTAATTTGTTCGTCATCTCTGTGTACTTTGCTCTTCATGTCTGTCTACTTTGCTCTTCATGTCTGTGTACTTTGGTCTTCATCTTTGTGTAATTTGCTCTTCATCTCTGTGTGATTTGCTCTTCATCTCTGTGTAATTTGCTCTTCATCTCTGTGTAATTTGCTTGTTATATCTGTGTACTTTGCTCTTCATCTCTGTGTAATTTGCTCTTCATCTCTGTGTAACTTGTTTTCCATCTCTGTGTAATTAGTTCTTCATCTCTGTCTCTGTCATCTTTCTTTTTACATAATATTACATGTGACCTCCAGCAAGACAACCGGAGCATTTTTTTTTCTGCTTTGTATTTCACATGTCACATTGTAAATTATTATTTATCGTAGAGGGAAAAATGAACAACGAAAAAAAAAAGTTGGGAAAACAACAACAACAAAGGAAGAATAAAAGACGGGAGATTTGAGAAAACGCTAAAACAAAACAAAACAAAAAAGATAAACAAGAGTAAAATAAGAGGCAAGAGAGCTTGGGTGATCCCCTACCCTCCACAACTCCCCATTCCGCACTCATTTACCAGCCGTCAGGAAAGAAAGTGTCAGGCGACGTGATTTGCTGAAGTCTGTAAAGCACCTGGTGAATAGTAATTACCTACAGCTTAAGTCACTCCCTGCTTCGGCGGCGTAATGGGTGTTCACACACACACACACACACACACACACACACACACACACACACACACACACACACACAGAGGCGCGCGCGCGCACACACACACACACACAAAACACACACACACACACACACACACACACACACACACGCATACACAAACTAACACTAACAAGCACCAACAGACAGACAGGCAGAGAGAGAGAGAGAGAGAGAGAGAGAGGAGAGAGAGAGAGAGAGAGAGAGAGTCAAGACTAAAGTTAATTTATTCATGTTTAGGCCATTGCCCCTCATGAAGGGGTGCAAGAAAATAAACCACAGGAGCACCATAAGAACTACATACAGATATAAACAAACATGTATTCAGAAACTATCCTACGATAACATAAGCGATCGCAGTTTGAACCCTTTGAATAAATAAATCGACGAACTTCGGACTGTTTGCTCGTGAGTACATGCCAAAAGAAGTGGCAATCTGACGTGATTTAGGACTTGGTAATACTTCAACGGTATATAATGAGCTCGTACGTTTTGCAGGACAGGACAACTTCACACAAAATGCTCTTCACTTTCTCTCTCCTCTCTGCAAAGCTGGCATATCAAATCTGCATCGCTACAGTGCACTGCAATTTCAGAAATACCAAGTCTGAATCTAATAGTTACATACTTTAAATGCCTGTCCAGATTCAGCAGTAGATAAGTTTTGACATTAGACACAAGAGAGAGAGAGAGAGAGAGAGAGAGAGAGAGAGAGAGAGAGAGAGAGAGAGAGAGAGAGAGACTCAACCCAGAAGTGGTGTGATCGCATACTCTTGTTTTCTATTTTCATAGTTGTTGTGGTGGTTGTTGTTGTTGTTAAAAATCAACTATTTTCATACGTTTACAATTGAGACCGGAGCGTCGATTGCAAAGGTCTTGCAGAACTGGATTTCTGGTTTTGATTTGAGCATGTAGTAGCAGTAGATGTAGCAGTAGTGGTAGAGCATTTAATGCGATAATATAAGCCTAACCTAGGGGCGCAGGCCATTTTCACGAAGAGGGGAGAAGGTGTCTGCCACCCCTCTCCCCCCTTTTTTTTATTTTTAAAGAGGTCTACAAGTAGGGATGGGAGAAAGGGGGAAGCGGGAGGAGAGGTTTCAAGGGTGGGAGCCGTGAATTATTAGTGCGTATTTTAGAATAATTACTTACGGCATTATGTGATCATTATTTTTCTGTGCTTTGAGATAATCTTTTTCTTTTAAATTTAATTGGGCCGGGTGTTAATGAATGGAGGTGGGATGAATAGTAGGTGATATATGGGACAGAAGCAGAGGAGGATTACTTTATTTCTGACACCCCCCCCCCCTCCCAACCCCTCACTGCTTCCCTCCTCCCTCACCTTGATGTGCACCTGAGTCAACAACTTGCAGACTACCAGTCTACTGTGATCTTGCTCAAGCATCAGCATACTGCACATGTATCATCAAAAGCATTCTGGGAGTGAACACGGAAAAACAGTGTACAACAAAAATAGTGTATGAAAAGGAGGGTTTGTTTGTTCGGGATGGAGGCACCTTTAGCCAACTATCAACTCCAGAGACAACGACAAGTCTGTTCTCATTTATCTGTTGAAAACTTCACTCATCTATTTACCTGCATCCCCCTCCCCGTTGTGTCATTACGACTTCCCACACGTTTTGTAGCTCATTACATGGATCAGTCCGCGCGTATTGATGCTTTCTTGATGACACTGAAACTAGAAATCAACAACAGTGAGTTGAATACAAAATGTTAATGCAGGTCACACACAAGTCGACTTAAATCATCAGCCCGCTCCGTGAACGCACAACATAAATCTGCCAGTTCCGCCATTGTTGTGCCCGTCTCTTGAGCCTCGTTTTCGCCCCTTGCTCCGGAAGTGGTACGGCGTGAATAAGATCCATAAAGCTAGAGAAGAAGCCATGTAGACGACTATTTTATGAGGAGACCGTGGGCGGAGAGTCATTTGTCACGACTTCAAGGCCTTGGCTGATAGGACGTAAATCTTACCGTCTACTGAGTGGCGTAGACGCAGTAGCTCAATAGTATAGCACGGAGTCTGCACTGTCTGAGGTTGTGTCCGTGCGTGCGTCCGTGTATGTGTTTGTGTCCATGTGTGTGTGTGTGTGTGTGTGTGTGTGTGTGTGTGTGTGTGTGTGTGTGTGTGTGTGTGTGTGTATTATTAAGCGTATTCATAAGAAACATGTATGACACACTCAAAGAAATGTTTATGCTCTTGCTGCTCTGGCATTTTTAGTTGTTACACCCCATACCCCAAAAGGGGTGAAAGAATTAGAGAGAGAGAGAGAGAGAGAGAGAGAGAGAGAGGTGAAAGAGAGAGAGAGAGAGAGAGAGAGAGAGAGAGAGACAGACAGACAGACAGACAGACAGACAGACAGAGACAGAGAGATAGACAGGTAGATACACACTCGGAGTGATGTTTACTCTATCAATAGACCATCGAAGCATCTATAATATAAAAACAACTTTTATGGGGTGAGATGGGGATGGGGTGGGGAGAGGGCAGGAGAAGGAAACAGGGGGATCGGAGAGAGAGTGGCAACATCTGGAACTGAGCAATAGCAGCTCACACCCCACTCTGTGTTGTGTCAAGTTTATCAGCGAAGGCCTGGCCGAACAAGCCGAGCTGTCATTTCCTGTGAAGTGGCCCTCAGGCAATGGACTGTTGGTGGTGGTTGTTGTTTTGGGACAGCTCACGATGATGGAGCCCCTGACTTACTGGGCCACACAGATATAAATCAGGTGGGAAAATGATAAAAGACTGACAAAGAAGCGCGTTACATGTATTGATTCTCATCATACTTGGCTGGCTTCCAGGTGGAAAAAAATCTTTAGTAGTATCTACAAGGACATGAATAATATGGCGTATTGTTTATTTCAGAAAGTTGAATTCATAATACAATACAATACAATACAGTTTAAATCGTCAGTGTCAAGCAAGCAAAAAAAGTTTATTCTGATATAAGCGATTATGCTATATAAGAAAACTTGTTTTTGCTCCCTCGCGTTACCCATTAAAAACTTCATGAAATAATGTGTCTCTTGTTAAAAAAAAGAAAAGAAATCTTAAACAAAAGGATCATAATGTGTATACATAAGGAAGATTTCATTTAAAAGAAAAATCTGGAGTTTATGATTCGTTCATTTGCTATAGTGACATGACTGCGTGGTGGTTTAGTTAACCTGACAGTGATGGTAGAAAATGTTCATTGAACACCAATAACAATCAAACATTAGGACATAAGGAGATTTGCCACATTTTCCATGTCTACATGAATGATGATGGTGATGATGATGATGATGATGATGATGATGGTGATGATGATGGTGACGATGATTATGGTAATAATGATGACAGTGATGGTGATGATGATGATGATGATGATGATGATGATGACAACGACGACGACGACGGCGACGACGACCAAACCAGATTGAAAAAAAGATTAAACTAAATATCATGGCCTAACTTGGAGCTATTAGCAATAGCTTTAATATACAATCTATTATGCACGCACACACCCCCCTCTCTCTACGTTCCCCTCCTCTTCTTCCTTCCCCTCCCCCCCCCCTCCCCCCACGCACACACATGCTGAGCCAGTCTTTCTCTTTGATGTCTGGCAAATACACAGAACCAGAAACAATAAAAGATAGCAATGAATTTGAATGTTAAGAAACAACAAACAATGTCTGTTCGAGCAAAACAGGCAAAAAGTTATTCTACCCTTTCTTCGCCTTTGTTTTTTCTCCTCATGAAGTGTACTTCGCCATGGTACAACAGCTTCCTGTTTTCTTTGTTTCTTTTTGTTCTGCCTCCTTAAATTTCTGTCTTTCCTATCAAAGTGGAGATATTCTGCAGCATTTTGGACACAGTATTCTGAGGGTTGCGAGTTCTTTTATGTGCACTGAAAACATACTGAATTCGTGACCTTGGTTTATGGTGTCACCCAAAGCATTAGTGTTTGGATCACACACACTTCAGATCCAGATGTCTGTTAAGTGCATTACCTCCCTGCACGCTGATCCTT
Source organism: Conus canariensis (assembly GCA_033310375.1). Taxonomy (NCBI): domain Eukaryota; kingdom Metazoa; phylum Mollusca; class Gastropoda; order Neogastropoda; family Conidae; genus Conus; species Conus canariensis. The sequence continues at coordinate 80,639,827 of CM065717.1, read as the reverse complement.
TTCCTTTGAGAAGCCTTTACTGCGCAGAATTCTGGCCTCACCTTTATTACCCACTTGCAGCCTCTTAGCCCAGGGGAATTCAGGATGGTGGGTGGGTGATGACCCACATCCCATGCTGTGGCACTGATGTGTAGCACTTAACAGGCTGGAAAAGGAAAAGAAATCTTATTTCCCCGGTCTCTTTGGCACCAGACCCTCATCACATTTCAGATGAAAGGAGAAAGCCCCATGGGTAAGATTTACTTTTCAGACAGCACGCTACAAAATCTCCCCTGCCAAACTTGCCTGGCTGAACAGAAAGATTGACAGTCGTCTTGTTGACGTAAGCACAACATGGCTGATAAAGACAGTCATTTTTTTTTACGTACACGCAGTATGAATAAGACAGACTGATTTTCTTTGTTGACATTTGCAAAACTGCACGAATGGGAATGACAGTCACTTTCTTGATGTCTGTGCAATGTGGCCAGGAAAGATATTATGTTCATGACCTATGCGCACAACGAATGGGAAAACTATTTGATTTACAAATGAGAAAATCATGTTGTTAGTCTATGCACAGTACGAATGCCCGGAAATACAACTGCCGTAACTGGAATTTTTTGCATTTTTGAGATTTTTTATATACTATAAGAGCAGGGCCAAGGGGCATAATGTAGCCGAGTCCCAATCACATTGTCCTTAAAACAAACATGCTGTAAGCAAAATATTTGTACTGTATCTCAGCTCGCAGTATATCTTGTGGGGATAAATAATCATTTTTTTTCCTCTCCTGTAAAATTTGATATTCAGACTTGTAGCAGTTGTATTTCCAAGCAGCGACATATTGTTGACCTATATGCGTTATGATTGGAAAGACATGTTGTTGACCTATACGCGCTATGATTGGAAAGACATGTTGTTGACCTATACGTGTTATGAATGGAAAAACATGTTGTTGACCTATACGTTAGAATGGAAACATGTTGTTGACCATACGTGGTGAATGAAAGACATGTTGTTGACCTAACGTGCTGTGAATGGAAAGACATGTTGTGACCTACACGTGCTGTGAATGGAAAGACATGTGTTGACCTAACGTGCGTGTGAATGGTAAAGACATGTTGTTGACCTATACGTGGTGTGAATGGAAAGACATGTTGTTGACCTACACGTGGTGTGAATGGAAAGACATGTTGTTGACCTACACGTGCTGTGAATGGAAAGACATGTTGTTGACCTACACGTGCTGTGAATGGAAAGACATGTTGTTGACCTATACGTGCTGTGTATGGAAAGACATGTTGTTGACCTCTACGCGCTGTGAATGGAGAGACATGTTGTTGACCTCTACGCGCTGTGAATGGAGAGACATGTTGTTGACCTACACGCGCTGTGAATGGAGAGACATGTTGTTGACCTCTACGCGCTGTGAATGGAGAGACATGTTGTTGACCTCTACGCGCTGTGAATGGAGAGACATGTTGTTGACCTCTACGCGCTGTGAATGGAGAGACAAGTTACTAATGTAAGCGTACGTATGTGCACTTCTGTTCAAGTGATGTGAGGGGAT
>CM065717.1:80618275-80628275 GCA_033310375.1 Conus canariensis | reverse complement strand
GCACAGTTTATAACCCGCTGTCGTTAGCATTCAACGACGATGGCACCACTATCTAGCTTATTATTTCAAGATTCGTTTTGATCGTATCAACGATCCCTAAGTTGTTCAGTAAGGAAAAGAATGATAGCTGATATACAGCAAAACAGTTTAGCAACATCGCTGTTAAGACAAGCAGAGCGTTCTGGCCAAACTTTAGCAAAGCGCTCTGCCTTAGCCACCCTCCATAGTTGTTCCCCTTGTCACATCCGGGAAGCAAGAGAGCTGTCAAGCAGTTTACCACATCCGTTTCATCGCTGAATGCCTCTGCACTCCTGCTTTTTACGGTTGACCGTTGAACGGGCCGTTGCCACAAGGTCAGTCAAGCAGTTCCACATCCTTTTCATCGCTGACTGCCCCTGCAGCTTCTAAACAACAAATTTCGCTGCGGGCAGTTTCTGTCATCATGGGAAAACAGATGCGTGAGAGAACTGCTCGCTACGTGGGGGATGGACTTAACTTCTTCCAACGCCCCATTAGCTTTCAATACAAGGACAGTCATGCTCGTCAAAGATCAATAGGTTATCAAGAATAAAGTACAGAGTAGCTGCCCATTCTGTTGAATTCCTACTTTTGTTTTCCATCGTTCCACGAAGCGTGATACTGGATGAACAGTGTGCGTTTGCTAATTTGGAATTTTCAGGGGACTGGAGGAGTCGCCGTTATGTTTTAGTGTTCATGTTTGTAGATGTAATCTGAAGAGGGGGAAAAATAATCGGGCTAACGGTTGTCGCCCTTGTCAAAGTTCAATTTTATATGCCTTAGGTATGCCAATAGCTTAGTTTTTATTTCGCATCCATTTTGTGCCTAATTTGTGAAGATAAGTGATTGTTCATTCTTATTTTCCGTTGTCTTGAATCTTGTCTGAAGAAGACCAACGAGGTCAAAACGCGTCGTGTTTTGTCATGTAATTTGTTTGTCTCTTTCGTTACACGGAACAATTATGATTTCCCTCGTAAGTTTGTTTTAGTTTTTATCTTCAGAATTGACAGAATAATCATGTATGTATATGTGTGCTGTTGGTGTGCGTGTGTGTGTGTGTGTGTGTGTGTGTTCAGAACCGGTAGGACCATAATGGAACTTACACTGAAACATCTGTCGTTTTCGTGGTCGGACCAGGAAGAAACTCGCAGATAAGGCTTGATGCTATTCTCTTGCTCCGTCTTGTTCATGCCAGCTAATAGCCTTTCTCTCTCTCTCAAATCAATGGTTTCATAGCCAAGAGACTGATCATATTTGATCAGATTTGTTGACACAACGATTAGCTTGTTGATTTTTTCGTCTTCCTGTCTGTTAGTTTGTCTGCCTGTCGATATACAGATGGTGCGTGCGCGCGCGCGCGCGTGGTGTGTGTGTGTGTGTGTGGAGAGAGAGAGAGAGAGAGAGAGAGAGAGAGAGAGAGACAGTCTGAGAGAGAGAGAGAGAGAGAAAGGGAGGGAAAAAGGGAGAGAAAGAGGGAGGGAGGGATGAGTGAAGGAGAGAGAGAGGGAGGAGGGAGGAATGAGTGAGAGAGAGAGAGAGAGAGAGGCAGACAGACAGACAGGGAAACGGACAGACAGAGAGAGAAAAATTTCATGGAATATCTAACCAAGCGTTCACCAGACTGTTTTACACCAGCAACAACGTAAGCAACGGGTAGGACAGCCGCACATATTCCATGGCGCACTCTTCAGACCCTGCTCATGAGTATGTAAATGCTGCCAACGTGAGAGTGGTCCTGATTGATGGCACTGTCCTGATAGTCCGGTGACCCGGCCCTGGTGTGACCCATAATGGGAGCTGCCCTTGTACTCTACTTCTGCCTTGACTTGTGTGTTTTCCCTATATAACACCGCCACGCCCATTGGCACCCTTGGTTACCTCATAGATTAAGCTGTCACCAAACACCTCTTGGATAAGAAGTCTTCACAGGGAACTTGTCTTTGGGTTGTGTTGTGAAGCGGCGCCGATAGGCCAAATCTGTCAAGCCTGCGGATCCTCTGCTCCCCTTCCCCTTCCTCACCCTACCCCATCCCTCATCCCCACACCGTTCACCCTCAGGTGTAAAAAATGTTCATTCTTTCTGACCTGGAGTGTCTATGAAGGCCGTTCTTACCTAAACGAACTGTTTGGGAAATCGAGATCTCCAATTTGTTTCTGTATTAAAACTGTTTCCGGTTCCGCCGCCCGTGAGAGCTCTTGTGTGCGGGAGTCTAAACAACAAATTTCGCTGCGGGCTGTTTCTGTCATCATAGGAGAACAGATGCGTGAGAGAACTGCTCGCTATGTGGGGATGGACTAAACTTCTTCCTACGCATGATATTCTTCCCGAAATCGTTCGAGGCGTCCACTGCTACACAATTACAGTTTACTATCGCTGGTCACTAACTGAACCGAAGATGTTGTTACACACTTCTAGGCCAATATCTCGCTTGTCATAATCCGAGAATATCGCCCACAGGCCTTTTTCTTTCTGTCTTTTTTCTTTCTTTCTTTTTTATTTTGTTTTATTTTTTCACTTATTTTTTTTCTTTTTGTTAAAAGACCTGGAGCTTCACGCAAAACGCAAACGTGACTGGAAAATTCCGTTTGTTTCTTTACCGTTTCAGCACCAATGTAGCAATTACGTACCAGCGAGTTTCAAGGTCGATGTCACTACAGGTGAAACTTTAGCCCTCCACAATGGAAAGAGGAGGACAGTCTCTTCATTTATCATTTCAATACAAGCTTTTCCCTTTCGTTATGAAGAAAAAGGTAGGGAGAACATCGCTTCAGAGATGAAAATGTTACAATCATTTCAAGACGGTGAAGCTACGATTAGCTGAAGCTAAGAAATGCTGCGTTCCACAACAGCTGATGTCGGAGCGATTAACTGAAGTCGACAATCCACGCGATACTGTTTGCATAGATCAATGTACTGCGACAGTCTACAGATCGTTGTCTGAATTAGAAGGGGGAGGAAGAGAGCATGTGCCTGGTACTCTCAAAATACAGCTCGCTCGTGGTCGAGATGGACCGTTGGTCTTTCTAACAAGGAATTGTTAGGAACAAGCCATAAAATCCATTTTAGTTATCGCTTCATGAAAAAAAATCATTAATTTGTTTTGAAAAACAACCTTGAAGATCACGTGAAAAGAATATTACGGTCCAACTGTATAACACGTTTGCTAACGAATCCATAGCGCAAATTTAGATCAGTCGACCAGCACACTGATTTCCATCACAGGAGGAATTTTATATGGTTACACCCTTTCGTGCGTACACAAATATTTCCCATAACGCGGTAAGTTTTTTTTTTTTTTTCCTGCGCAAATCTCGGAATCGCTAGACACACGTGAGTCAACCATTTTTGGGTGCCAGGTTAAAGAAATGTGGAAATCACCGAGAATTCAAGGTTCGTCCAGTTGAGAACGAGGGGCACGAAGTCGATTGGCATAAACGTTTGTCTGACGGTCGTATGTTCGAACTACTCATGGAGTCGGATTTTTACAGCTTGAAAACCCTCTCTGTTCCTCCAATAGTACATGAGTACCTGATTCAGATCAGGGGAGGTTAAGGCGGCAGAATGAGAGAGAGATGGGCTCCGCCTTCCGTCAAAGGTGAACCTCTAAACAGTTCACCCGCTGCTGTCATGACGCTATGGGACTCTAACCTTAACCTTTAACCCGTTGAGAAGGGGTTGTCATGCTAACCTCTCTTGAACAGCAGCCAGCCTGTACTCTGTCTAACCACCTACCAGCCACCACCAACCCCTGTTAGCTCTGCAACAGTTCCCCTCAGTAGTTTGAACCGTACTCTCCTTCTGATCCGGCCCTCCCTACTTTAAGATTCTCTGCTGTTTTTTCTTCGGCTTTTTTTTTTCTTAACTGCCTCTACTTTATTTCCCATGCCATTTTCCTTTTAGCTCTATACTTCCTCTACGCTCTATTCCCGCTCCATCCATGCCTTTACTGTCCACAAACTTCATGCCCAACACCTCTACCTCTACGTTGACCCTAATCCTTATTACCATCATTCACCTGCCATTACGTCAGACCTCTACCACCATTTGCTCCATGCACACTTTTCCTTTTGCTCATCATACTACCTCAATGTCCGCACACGTCCTTTGTGCTAAATATCCTTCATGTCTCACTTACTCCTCTATGTCCCTCATGACATTCACTACTCTCTCTTACTTCCCTTCCTCTCCTCAATTCCCTCATGCCTCTCTACTCCTCTATCGCTCCCTAGCCACTGCTCCTCCCTTCTCCATCCCTCCCTTTTTCTCCCTGCCTACTCTTACTCCCTCATGCATCATCACTCCTCCCCATTACCTCCTCTCCTCCCCTCATACTTCCTCATCACACCTCTACCTCCCCCCAGCCATTCTCCTCTCTGCTCCTCATGCACACTCATCTCCTCCCTCATTACTGTCCTCATGACACTCCTTACTCCCTCATATGCTCCTCAGCCACCATCCCTCTCCATTACTGTCCCTCATGCACACCATTCTCTCCCCATTTGCCTAGCACATCATTACCTCCTCATAGCCTCAGCCTCCATCTACCTCCCCTACTGCCTCATGCCCTCCCTCTCCCTCAACACCATACCTCCCTCTATGCTCCCTGCAACTCATTACCTCCTCCCCTTACTCCTCCTGCCCCTCCTTACCTCCTCCTCATACTCACCATCACTACTCCCTTAGCCTCAGCCACACTCCATCCCCTCCCACCATCCTCCCCCTTCGCTCCATCCACTCCTACCCCCTCATTACGCCATGCACACCATCTCTCCCTCTTAGCCCTCATGACATCACTACCTCTCTATTAGCCCTGCACCCCACTCTCCTCTGCTCTCGCAACTCATCCTCCCTCATTAGCTCCCTCATCCCATCTACCTCCCCTATGCGCCCATGCACCTCCTCTTACCGCCCCTCCATCACCTCCATCTACCTCCTCCTCAACTCCATTACTCCCACTCTCCGCTCCTCATGCACACTCCCATCTACCTCCTCCCTCATTACTGCTCCCTCATGCACACTGCCACTCTCCTCCCTCATTACCTCCCTCATGCACACTCCATCCTCCTCATTACCTGTCCCTCATGCACACTCCCATCTCCCTCATTACTGCTCCCTCATGCACACTCCATCTACCTCCTCCCTCATTACTGCTCCCTCATGCACACTCCCATCTACCTCCTCCTCATTACTGCTCCCTCATGCACACTCCCATCTACCTCCTCCCTCATGCACACTCCCATCTACCCCTCCCTCATTACTGCTCCCTCATGCACACTGCCATCTACCTCATTACTGCTCCCTCATGCACACTCCCATCTACCTCCTCCCTCATTACTGCTCCCTCATGCACACTCCCATCTACCTCCTCCCTCATGCACACTCCCATCTACCTCCCTCCCTCATTACTGCTCCCTCATGCACACTGCCATCTACCTCCCCATTACTGCTCCCTCATGCACACTCCATCTACCTCCTCCCTCATTACCGCTCCCTCATGCACACTCCCATCTACCTCCTCCCTCATGCACACTGCCATCTACCTCCTCCCTCATTACTGCTCCCTCATGCACACTCCCATCTACCTCCTCCCTCATGCACACTCCATCTACCTCCCCCCTCGCTCTCATGCACACTCCATCTACCTCCTCCCATTACTGCTCCCTCATGCACACCACTCCATCTACCTCATTACGCTCCCTCATGCACACTCCAATCTACCTCCTCCCTCATTACTGCTCCCTCACGCACACTCCCATCTACCTCCTCCCTCATTACTGCTCCCTCATGCACACTCCATCACCTCCTCCCTCATTACTGCTCCCTCATGCACACTCCATCTACCTCCTCCCTCATTACTGCTCCCTCATGCACACTCCCATCTACCTCCCTCATTACTGCTCCCTCATGCACACTCCCATCTACCTCCTCCCTCATTACTGCTCCCTCATGCACACTCCCATCTACCCCTCCTATTACTGCTCCCCATGCACACTCCCATCTACCTCCCATTACTGCTCCCTCATGCACACTCCCATCTACCTCCTCCCTCATTACTGCTCCCTCAGCACACTCCCATCTACCTCCTCCCTCATTACTGCTCCCTCATGCACACTGCCATACTCCCCCCATTACTGCTCCCTCATGCACACTCCCATCTACCTCTCATTACTGCTCCCTCATGCACACTCCACTATCTACCCTCATTACTGCTCCCTCATGCACACTCCCATCTACCTCCTCATTACTGCTCCCTCATGCACACTCCATCTACCTCCTCCCTCATTACTGCTCCCTCATGCACACTCCCATCTACCTCATTACTGCTCCCTCATGCACACTCCCATCTACCTCCTCCCTCATTACTGCTCCCTCATGCACACTCCTCACTCACCTCATTACTGCTCCCTCATGCACACTGCCATCTACCTCTCACCTCATTACTGCTCCCTCATGCACACTGCCACTATCTCCCTCATTACTGCTCCCTCATGCACACTGCCATCTACCTCTCCCTCATTACTGCTCCCTCATGCACACTCCCATCTACCTCATTACTGCTCCCTCATGCACACTCCCATCTACCTCATTACTGCTCCCTCATGCACACTCCCATCTACCTCTCATTACTGCTCCCTCATGCACACTCCCATCTACCTCATTACTGCTCCCTCATGCACACTCCATCTACCTCATTACTGCTCCCTCATGCACACTCCCATCTACCTCCTATACTGCTCCCTCATGCACACTCCCATCTACCTCCTCCCTCATTACTGCTCCCTCATGCACACTGCCATCTACCTCATTCCCTGCTCCCTCATGCACACTGCCATCTACCTCTTACTGCTCCCTCATGCACACTGCCATCTACTCATTACTGCTCCCTCATGCACACTGCTACCCTCCCTCATTACTGCTCCCTCATGCACACTGCCATCTACCTCATTACTGCTCCCTCATGCACACTGCCATCTACCTCCTCTCATTACTGCTCCCTCATGCACACTGCCATCTACCTCATTACTGCTCCCTCATGCACACTCCCATCTACCTCATTACTGCTCCCTCATGCACACTCCCATCTACCTCATTACTGCTCCCTCATGCACACTGCCCATCTACCTCCTCCCTCATTACTGCTCCCTCATGCACACTCCCATCTACCTCCTCCCTCATTACTGCTCCCTCATGCACACTCCCATCTACCTCATTACTGCTCCCTCATGCACACTCCCATCTACCTCATTACCTCCCTCATGCACACTCCCATCTACCTATTACTGCTCCCTCATGCACACTCCCATCACCTCTCCTCATTACGCTCCCTCATGCACACTCCCATCTACCTCCTCCCTCATTACCGCTCCCTCATGCACACTCCCATCTACCTCCTCCCTCATTACTGCTCCCTCATGCACACTCCCATCTACCTCCTCTCCTCATGCACACTCCCATCTACCTCATTACTGCTCCCTCATGCACACTCCCATCTACCTCCTCCCTCATTACCTGCTCCCTCATGCACACTCCATCTACCTCTCCCTCATCCTCCCTCATGCACACTCCCATCTACCTCCACCCTCATTACTGCTCCCTCATGCACACTCCATCTACCTCCTCCCATTATGCACACCTCCCACTATCTACCTCATTACTGCTCCCTCATGCACACTCCCATCTACCTCCACCCTCATACTGCCCACGACACTCCCATCCTCCTCCCTCATTACTGCTCCCTCATGCACACTGCCATCTACCTCCTCCCTCATGCACACTCCCATCTACCTCCACCCTCATTACTGCTCCCTCATGCACACTCCCATGTACCTCCTCCCTTATGCACACTCCCATCTACCTCATTACTGCTCCCTCATGCACACTCCCATCTACCTCCTCCTCATTACGCTCCCTCATGCACACTCCCATCTACCTCCTCCCTCATTACTGCTCCCTCATGCACACTCCCATCTACCTCCTCCCTCAACAGTCCTGTCGCAGCTTCAACACTGGCAGTCCCACAGAGTGCAGTCAGTACCAGGCGGTTATGAGGCAACCCATCGAAGGAGACACTGCACTGCAGTCGATGTCACTTCGATGGTGTTCTACGTGTTTGTTCTTATCCAACATATATGCAGGGCATCATCTATTAGCCAACTGCTGGCGGCAATAATTGTTCAGTCACGCAGTTAGCGTGAGTGAAGATCCCTCTCCGGAGGACGCCACCACATCCATCCAACGACAGTCCCCATGAACGTGCCCACACGTCAGACCTGGACATGAACTCATCATGTGTGTGGGCGCAGAGAGAAAATAAAGACAGAGGTCACCAGGAGAGGAGGGCATGGAAGGCCAAATACTTCCAAACACTTCGATCATCGGTGAGAAAGACGACAATGATACAATGAGTTCCAGTCAAGTCAGCGACCCACAAGACCAGGCTGTACTCTACGTTCCTATCTCAACGTCAACCAGGCCTGAGAAACACTGACACCTGCAGTATTGGTTAGGACATTTGAGCAACTCTCGGAGACGTGTCCAGTCTTACCATTGAACCGACAGCACATTGAGAAACTCTGACTAAGAGCTGATCAGGTCCGATAAATCCAACAAATATATTTCAAATACATCTGATGGGACTCGAACCAAGGACCTCCCAGCCCGGGACTCACAAAGCTAACAACTGTACCACAGCGGCTGGTCCACAAGGACCATTCCTTTGGCCACGATGAATGGTAAGATAACCGTTCAGTCAGCCTTAGGCTCCTAACAGATTGTTCCCAGACCGGGTCTGTTGTCGGTTTCTCTAGCACAGCGTATTTATCAGGAAAAACGCACAAGGGACACCCAGGCTGGAAGTCTGATTTTCCGCAGACATGACTGGAACAAGTGGATAACCAGGTTAGCAGATGCCTGTTCATGGTCTCTTCTTCAGATCGTCCTTGGCTTTCCGGCATCTTGTCTCTCGACCAGTGTGATCATAATTTGTCATTCTGTATACAATATTTCAGAGCACAAAAGCAGTGTCGGAAGCAAAAACAAACAAACAAACAAAAACCCAACGACGATTTTTTTAAAATACAAAGGTGAAATAAGCTCTTATGGATTTTTGTAGTTTGCCCTCGGCCGCAAGGAAAAATAATATTTTCATTCATTTACTTTGCCGCACATTTATTCAAATTGGAACTGTGTGACTTACTTGACATGTGTCATAGTTAATATGCCTCTATGCGCTACTCATCGGGAAACAAACCATCACCAAAACAACAACAACAATAACAACAATATAAATAAGTATACAATTTAATCATAAATAGTGTGATTTGTTCTGTACTGTTCTTCAAAAGTTCATCTTGACAACCATCTGGTCATGCCACCTTACTGCATCTCCTCTGTAGAAATAGACTTATCTAATACTACATAGTTCCCGTTGGTAGCAGAATGCACATTGTTTTGATCACTAACGTTGTCGGTTGTAGCACTTGAAATGCTCACCATTTTCACCACTATTGTATTTTATCCAGTGGACCTTGGATGAGCGTCTCGAACGACGTTCCAAGTTTCTTCAGATCTTCTCAGGTATTTTGTGGTATATGTTCTGATTTCTCTTCGTGAGTTTTTCCTTTGTCAGAGAAATTCTGCACACTCCTCGTTTTTGTGTGCGTGCTTATTTCTATCGTCACAGAAAATCCTTTCACTTTTCTGTATATGCAAGATCACCTTTACAAAGACGAGTTTTGTAACTATTTCTCAAATTCTGTCGAAGTGATTTCCTTTCTTGTCGACATTCTCGATCGAACCATGCATGATGTTTCCCCTTTCCAGCGACAATAACTCTTCCCATACATTCGGCATCTTAATTAACTAACATACTCATCAAACCACTGACTGCAGTATGGTGAATATTGTTCTAGCATTTTTATGTTTCTTGTTAGTAATGTCTGTCAAAGACATATCTGTCAAAAAAAAAACTTACTTGTTATT
>CM065717.1:80605775-80613275 GCA_033310375.1 Conus canariensis | reverse complement strand
TTGACAGGATCATCTTGTTCTAGTTGTATTTTTTGGCAGGGAATTAAGTCGCCATGTTGTTAAAATAACAAATGGAAAGGTGGAGGGAGTCTTTTACAATTCTTTACGAAAGGAAAAAAAACTTGTGTTGAATTAAATCTAAAAAAAAAAATGTTGACAGGATAATCTTGTTTTAGTTGTATTTGAACCAAGCAGTGGTATATCAACAGAATCAAAAGATTACCTGTGGGAATGACTAACTACGAATACATGCCCGTTCGAACCCACCCACGTACTTCCTACCTCCCACCCTCCCCTTCACCCCTTTCCCAACCCTCTCGCCCGTCCTCACACCTTTCTCCCCTCTCTCCACATCCCCCGTCCCAACCTACCTCTCTTTTCCACATTCACGCATAAACACACACACTGCGTCAGTTTCTGATTCATATTCACATGTTTTCCACCAACAGTAGGATGAGTGCCAGGACAGATTCTGACGAATAAATACACTTTAGTGGCCCTCGTCCTACACCTGAATATCCTGCCTGCTCAGACATACACTTTCTTAATCAGACATAATCTATTTTTGTCGTTGTGCTGGCCATTTTTTTTTATCAAACGTATTCATTGATACTACGCCAGGAAACAAAAAGATAGATATAATGTATCCTCACAGTCATACTGGCCAAAAGTTCTTTATCAAATGTGTTGTATTCATAAAGCACATGCCATGAAATGTGTGCCAAAAGCAGATGTAAATCTGCTGACCAAATGTTTCGATGAAATGTTGCATTCATAAAGAATATGTCATGAAACGTGTGCCAAAATTCAGATGTAATCTGTCTTCACAGTCATGCTATCCAAAGTTCTGTCATCAAATGTTGTATTAATTGAAAACATACCATGACACATGTGCCAACAACCAGATGTAATCTGTCCTCATAGTCATATTGACCACATGTGTCTGTCAACTGTTGTACTTACTGAGAATATGCCACGGAACATGTGCCCAAGCAAGATGTAATCTGACTTCAAGGTCATGCAAACCAAATTTCTCCGTCAAACATTGTATAGTCATTGAGACTATGCCACAAAATATATACCCCGCAAAAATCAGATGTCATTTGTCCTTGCAGTCAAATTTCTTTATCAAATGTACGTTTTCAATAGTGATTTTGTTATGTCTCTTCCCCAGTCCCCCTACCTCCATCCCCTTCCGTCTCTCCCTGTTTTGAAATGACTATGATGTAAGATATCTAAAATACAAGTTTTCATATGGATAAATATGTAGCCTTGCGGCAGTAAACATGTATATATATATATATATATATATATATATATATATATAATATATATATATATATTATCATGTACTCATCCAGGACATACGCAAAATCATACAGTGGACAATTACGGTAGCATAGTTCATGATTAAGCAAGGCTAACTGAGCCATTCGCATTAGGTACCAGTTCAGTGGAACGGTAATGGCAAGTGTGGAAATGAGTAACTTAAAAACTTTGGTGAAATGAAGAATTATTCTCTCTCTCTCTCTCTCTCTCTCTCTCTCTCTCTCTCTCTCTCTCTCTCTCACACACACACACACACACACACACACACACAATATGCGCGTGCGTGCGCAAGCACGCACGTACACACACCCACGTTTTCTCTCTCTCTCTCCCCCCCCCCCCCCCCAACAGCTACATTTCACATGTTAGAGTGGTTTACCGTTCATATAAACTGAAACTCGGCCCATTTTTCGATCATGCTAGACTGTAATATAAATGTTTACAATATTGTGCACAGTTTGTACACACAAAAAAGATATTTATTAAAACAAAAGTTTAAAATAAAGTGTTTGGCTTGGTCTGTAAAGGCTGTGTTGCATTTGTCATGCCTAATCTCTTGTTTTAACATAAAAAACGGCAACAACAACAACAAAAATAATACTATTAATAATAACAACAATAATGAATACAATAATAATAATAATAACAGTAATAATAACAACAAAAGCAACAACAATGATAATAAAAAAGATAATAATAATGATAATAATAATAATAACGATAACAACAATGACAACAACAATTCTACTTCTACTAATAATAATTATGATGAGTGCCAGTATAGCACGTCTCTATTGGTAAATGAAGTTCTCTGCGCTTTACATGAGCACGTGGAGAAAGAAAAAAAAGAAGAAATTCCAGTAAAAACAACAAGAACGACAACCATGGCACAAACGAGATAAACCAATACGGAAGTCCAGATATCTACAGTCACCAACATAGTAGACCACTCGCATAGAAAGGCCTTTATCTTCAATTACAATGATAGAAAAATCAGCATCGTCAGCTACAAGCATAGAAAAATCAGCATCGTCAATTACAAGCATAGAAAAATCAGCATCGTCAATTACAACCATAGAAAAGTCAGTATTGTCAATAACAAGCATAGAAAAATCAGCATCGTCAATTACAACCATAGAAAAGTCAGTATTGTCCATTACAAGCATAGAAAAATCAGTATCGTCAATTACAAGCTCACCATTGTCAATGACATGCACAGAAAAGTCGCGATCGTCTCTTAGAAGCATGGTCACCATCCTTTATTGCAAGCATAGAAAAATCACTATGGTCAGTTACAAGCACGTTGAAAGCATTATCATCTGTTCAAAAGAAACATTACCGCCACCTGTCACATCTGACAGCTGGTTCCACCACCACCACTCCAGGTTCAGTCAACCCTACATCTCTGTCCCCGCCTACGCTACCCGACCTACAAAGCACGTACACACACTAAAATGCAATGGCAGAATTGCCGGCAGGGAAAAAAAGTCGATGGATTAAAAAAACAAAAAACTTGAAAAGAGATGTTTTCAGTGTTGTCTAAGCACAAGAATCAAGGGTAGGGGCGTGACAACGCTGATATGGAAGAGAACTCTAAATCTTTATTAAGGCACAGGACTAACTGGAGAGAGAAAGAAAAGAAAGTCAGCAGGCGGGATAACACAGGGCCTACCAGTCAAACTTGTCCCGGTAGGAGTAGACCCCATCGTTGATGCTCTCCACACCAGTTGCGAGTACAGTCTGGTATACTAGAGAATGGCCAAACTCAACGGACACAGTCACTGAATAATAATTATTCTACCAAAGAAAAGGTATCGGAGTAGAGCACACTGAACCAGAAGCAAGGAGACAGTGGCAGACACAATACAGGATGGGACGATGGCATCAAAGAATGCAGAGACTGCCTCTCGCCGCCGTCCTGAGAACTGGACTAGATGGAGGAGCCCGTTAGAAAAAAAAAAAGTCATCTGAGATGCCCCTACAGCGTACAGTTGGGCAAAGGACTAACAAAGTAAGAAAGTCAACAGAAATACATAAAGGAAAGGACCGATGACTACATGACTTGGTCCTAACACAAAACGTGTGAAGAATGTTGTCAAAAGATTAAAAACAAACAAACAAACAAACAAATAACCCAATGAACTAAAAGACTTGGTCCTAACACAAAATGTGTGAAGAATACTGTCAAAAGAACAAAACGAAACAAACAACAATACAAAACAAAACAATGACCCAAAAGACGGTCTTAACACAAAATATGTAAAGAATATTGTAAAGCGTACAGACCAAACAAACAAAAAACAAAACAAAAGCACCCCCCCCCCCAAACAAACAAACAAGCACAAACAAAACAAAACAAAAAACAAACCCAAACCAAACCAAAACAAAAAACAAACCCAAACCAAACCAAAACCCGAAGATTCTTTTCTTTTTTTCTTTTCTGGCTATTATCACCCCCTACCTCCCCCCCCCCCCCCCCCTTTCTATTACGGCAGCTACTTTTTTTCATCGTTTATGTCATATTATCAGCGTTCTTCACTTGTCTCCAGTCATTTGAAAAGCAGTTCATGTTTTCATATGTGGAATACTGTTTCGCACGCTTCATGGTACTTTTTAACTTCCCTCTCAGTTTGTTTCCTGTTTGCTGGAATGATTGGCTGATACAGCTGTCGTTCCACCCAATAAGCAAGAAGGCCTGACTAGCTCCGACACATCTGCCACGTGTTACTTGCCAATGGTCAGTCTGTCTTGTCCTTCAACGAACTCATTGTCATCAAAACCGGGTAACAAAATCTATCGGCGACACGCGGGCGCGTGCGCCATCTGCATCTGTCTGTCTCTCTCTCTCTCTCTCTCTCTCTCTCTCTCTCTCTCTCTCTCTCACACACACACACACACACACACACGCACACGCACACGGCCACACACACACACACACACACACACACACACACACACACACACACACACACACACACACCCACCACCACCACCACCACCACCACCATCACCACCACACAGCGGCACGAACAGCTGGTCTGCAGCTCTCACAGTAGCCTTCGAGAGGAAATACTGTCAAAAATCACGGGCATTTCGTGTAAAGACCGCATCACAAACAAAACAAAACAAAACAAAACAAAAGAAAACAAAAACACCAACAAAAAAGAAGAAAAATAGATAGCCGCCGTGGTTAGCGTCGCGGACTCCCGGCTGGGAGGTAGAGGGTTCGATTTCCATCAGAGGCATTTATATTTTGGGGTAGTTCTGCACTGACCCGCTCCTACTCTGAGCTGAGTTTGCTGAGGACTCAATCGCGAAGACTGGAACAACACAGTCGACTTTCATCCGCTTAATGGATGCGCCTCTGTGAGGATTACTCAAACTTTCTGACCAACATTGCAGGTGTTTGTATCTTGCCTGCCCTGAAAGACTAAAGCTCCGGTCAACACTTATGATGTAAAGAGATCAGAGATTCGAACTACTGATCTGTGATTGTCTTGCACTCTGAAGCAAGTGTTATTGGTCTCCTTTGCTCGATCATTACTCAACAAGTTTTTTTTTTTTTTTTTAAATGTTTTAGCATGTTATAAAACAGCTTAGAAGTCCGCAAAATGAACAGACAGTAAGACGTTTGTTGATATTGTTTATTTTCTACTTCTTCTTCTGCTTCTTCTACTACTTCTTCTTCTTTATGATTTATTGATGCTAATCTTAAGTTGTTAACATCTACAACAGACACTTGTCAATTTTCTTCATCCTCTACTCTTTCTTTATGATTTCATTGATATTAATAGTCTCAAGGTGTTGGTATTTACAGCAGAAGAGAAGAATCATGCAAACAATTAAACACACACACACACACACACACACACACACACACACACACACACACACACACACACACGCAAAAACAACAACAACAACCCACACACATACCTGTTTGTTGCGCTGCTTCAAATTTGGCCACCACATGTTGCACGTTCATTGAGAGTTCCAAACAAATAAATGCCAACCAAGACAAACGTCGTCCCGTACATCCTGAAGGGAAAAAAAAACCGCACACACACAATCCCGGTACTCACACACACACACACACACACACACACACACACACACCAAAACACACACACACACACACACACTTGCAGACCTACAAAAAAAAAACTCCTGAAGGGTCACGTCCTCTCCCTGAAACCGGAGAACATCTTAACCACACGTTGATAACATCCTGGCCAGTGTCGCCTCTCTAAAGCACCGGGCCCGTCCATCGTCAGTAGAAAAAAAAGAACAAGAAGAAAAACAGTCGTCAAACAGAGAGAAACGACACCGACAACCAACACATATCCTGGAAGGGGTCAGTCGACACAGTCACCACCACCACCACCACCACCATCACCAAGGCAGGTAGGTATAGAGCCAAGGAGACTTTTTTCTCTCTTCTTTTTTTTAACCCTTCCCCTTCACTCCGGCCAGCTTGAGCCGTGATGTAGTCAGTGGTAAGCACCGGGCAAGTCAGCCGTCAAGCTCTTTTCTACCGTGATCCGCGCTCAACGCTCAGAGGGAGAGAGAGAGAGAGAGAGGAGTGGGAGAGCGATCACTGTTAGCGTTGTTTAGAATCAGCACGCGCGTCGTGTGCTGTCGCCAGTCTGTGGAGGGGGGGGGGGGGGGGGGGGGGGGGGGGGGGGGGAGGGGGGGAGGGGTGGTTGACGTAGAGGGGAAAGTGTTGAATGAGGGCGAAAGGGAGGAGAAAAGGGGTGGCATTGTTGTTGTTGTCGGTTTTTTTTGTTTTGTTTTTTTTTTTCGGGGGGGGGGGGGGGGGGGGGGGGGTAGTAAGCATAAAGGAGTGAGGAAGGACAGGGGGAATGGGGTGGGGGGGGAGGTGAAATGAGGACGTGAGAAGGGAGGAAAAGGGGAATGAGGAGGAGGGAGGATGTGGGAAGAGGGGGCAGGAAGGCAAAAAAAAAAAAACAAAAAAAACAACAAAAAAACACACACACACACACACACACACACACACACACACACACACACACACACACACACAAAGAAAATAAAGAAAGGAGGAAAGAAAAGCACATGGGTCTGAAGCTGACCTTGACCGACTAGAAGTTCAATGTCATGAGGACGCCACTGCCACTTCTCGGACGGCAATAGGTCGGTCGGTCTTGTTGGTCAGCGCGGACTCTTATGTAATACACAGCAAGCTCCAGAATGTACCAGCAGGTGTGTCAGCGGAAACCATGCCACTGGTGCGTTCGTACGACCATCAGAGGTCCTAACGGCAAGCAGGGATGGACATGCCAGGCGAGGGGGTGCGTGGAGAGGAGGCATGGGAGGGAAGGGTGGGGGGGGGGGGGGGGGAGAGGGCTATCTTACACCACACTTCACCACCAGAACGACGACTCATTAAAATTGGTAGCGAAAATGGCTGTTTGTTATTTGTTTTTTGTCAACTAATTAATTGATTAATTAATCCTGGATGTGTTCCTCTATATGTCCCTGTCTCTCTAGACGTCTGTGACTCTCTTGAGTCCCTGTCTCTATGTGTCTCTATCTCTACGTGTCCTTGACTCCATGTGTCTCTATCTCTATGTATCCCCGTCTTTATGTGTCTCTATCTCTGTGTGTCCCTGTCTTAATGTGTCCCTGTTTCTATGTGTCCCTGTCTCTCTGTGGCCCTATCTCTCTGTGTCCCTCTCTCTACGTGTCCCTGTTTCTATGTGTCCCTCTCTCTAGGTGTCCTGTCTCTGTGTTCCTGTCTCTATATGCCCCTGTCTCTCTGTGGCCCTATCTCCTGTCTCTATATGCCCCTGTCTCTCTGTGGCCCTATCTCTCTGTATCCCTCTCTCTATGTGTTCCTGTATCTGTGTGTCCATGTCTCTGTGTGTTTTCCCTGTGTCTATGTGCTCTTGTCTCAGTGTGCTCCCATCTCTGTGCGGCCCCATTCGTGTCTCTGTCTCTCTACGTTCTGTCCTTTATGTACACCTCTGTCTATGTGTCCGTCCTCTGTGTGTCCCCTGTTCTCTGTGTCCCTGTCTCTACACACCCCTGTCTGGATTATGTCTCTGTCTGCATGTGTCCATGTTTCTGTGCGTTCCCTGTCTTCACTTGTCCCTGTTCTCTACATCTACCCTGTTTTGACATGTAGGAGAAGAGCAACAACAGCAACAA
>CM065717.1:80590775-80600775 GCA_033310375.1 Conus canariensis | reverse complement strand
GCTGTTTTCGCACAAAATTGATGACAAAGAAACAAACAAACAGCATTTAAAACATATCCTTATTGGAGGAGAGATCACGAGTTGGACATAAAAAAGGTTTCAAATAACTGAATACACACACACACACACACGCGCGCGCGCGCGCACGCACGCACGCACGCACACACACAGACAACACACACACACACACACACACACACACACACACACTCACAGAGAGAGAAGAGAGAGAGAGAGAGAGAGAGAGAGAGAGAGAGAGAGAGAGAGAGAGAGAGAGAGAGAGAGAGCAGCACACTCTCCTTAGTCAATAAGAATCAGGCGAATCGTAACATGACTGCATAGATGGGAACTATTCCGTCTGTAGGCTATCAGTCACAGCCACCACAAGGACATCACTACTGGTTCCGGGCAATACGAGACATGTCTGTGGCTTGTCTGTATACGCTGGTGCGCATGCACACACACACACACACACACACACACACACACACACACACACACACACACACACACACACACTCACACACACACACACACACACACACACACACACACACACACACACACACACACACACACACACAGTGACACACACACACACACACACACACACACACACACACACACACACACACACACACACACACACACACACACAGAGGCAGACAGAGAGACAGAGACAGAGAGAGGGGGGAGGGAGGGAGGGAGAGAGTTCAGCTTTGTCCTTGAATTAACAGGCTGCTGTTGGCATCACTGTTATCTGCGCCATCTTCGGGAAAGAATGCCAGCCTGCATCCAAAATTGCAAAGAACTCGTACGAGATGGGGGTGGGAGTAAACCGTCTGGTGCACAGTTTTCTTAAAAGGTGCCAGTGCTTGAAGTGGTGAAGAGTGCACCTGTGTGTGTGTGTGTGTGTGTGTGTGTGTGTGTGTGTGTGTGTGTGTGTGTGTGTGTGTGTGTGAGTGTGTGTGTGTGTGTGTGTGTGTGTGTGTGTGTGTGTGTAAATGTTATGGTGTGTGTATGTGTGTGTGCGTGTGTGTGCGTGCGTGCGTGCATGCGTGCGTGCGTGCGAGCGTGTGTGTGTGTAAATGTTATGGTGTATGTGTGTGTGTGCGTGCGCGCGCGCGCGCGCGCACGCGCGGCGCGCGCGCGTGTGTGTGTGTGTATGTGTGTGTGCCCACATGTGTGTGTGTGAGTGTGCCCACATGTGTGTGTGTGTGTGTGTGTGTGTGTGGTGTGTGTGTGTGTGTGTGTGTGTGGTGTGTGTGTGTGTGCTCTCGCACGTGTGTGTGATGTGTTGTTGTTTGTTGTGTGTGTGTGTGTGTGTGTGTGTGTGTGTGGTGTTGTGTGTGCGCGCGCGCGCGCGCGCGTGTGTGTATGTGTGTGTGTGTGTTTGTTGTGTGTGTGTGTGTGTGTGTGTGCGTGTTTGTCTCTCTTTCTGTGTGTGTGTGTGTGTGTGTGTGTGTGTGTGTGTGTGTGTGTGTGTGTGTGTGTGTGTGGTGCTGTGCTGCTTACGTGCTGGCACTCAAGCATAAAGACTATTTGGGGTCGCATTCCCAAGGGGGTAAAAGCCAGCAGCATAGTGCATCTTGTGGGGAACCTGTACGTTGAGTCGTGAACAGGAGGGTTATTCGTCACACCTTGATAATGGTAAGTGCTTTACCTATCCATCACCCCATCATGCTCCACCGTCCATATCTGTCTCTCTGTCTGTCTGTCTGATTGATTGTCTGTCTGTCTGTCTGTGTCTCTGCCCGTCTGTCCATCCCTTCCCATCTACTCTCTCTCTCTTCCTCCATTCTCTTTCTTTCCATTCTATCACTGTGTCTTCGTATCTGTCTGTTAAGGTTTCTCGCTCTCTCTCTCTCTCTCTCTCTCTCTCTCTCTCGCTCTCTCCCACTCTCTCACACACACACACACACACACACACACACACACCATTATCGAATACACAAACGATCCTAAAAGGTTTAACACATAACTTTACTAGGAGGAGATAATTTTGAGCTGAAGGTGAGGAGGCTTTTAACAATTTCTACCGCTGCTGTTATATGCACCACTATTGTTACAACATTTTGCAACAGGTTTCGGGGACCTAGGTGTGTTCACTCAAAGTACATCAGTGTAAGCAATGAAGATTACAATCGACCACTCTCCTATAAACTGATCGGACCACTCTCTCATGAGAAAAAAGGCCATGATAAAATGAAGTGTACCATCCTTTAAAATTGTTCATCAACGTTTGCAAAATAAATGGATATATCAACAAATGAATACGTAATGAATAACACTCCCATTGAAAAAAAAATCATTGAATGAGATTGCTCACCCTTCATTTTGTTCACGGTGTGCAAAACAAATAAATAAACGAGTACCTCACCTCACCTCACCTCACCTCAGGCCCATAACTACAGAAGTAGTCGTTGGGGAATCCTGAGGACCGCAGACGCAACCCCTCCTCTCCATCTGTCTCTCTCAGCAACCGCCGGCAGCAGCTCGCGTGTATGGAGTCCGGTCCATTCTTTGATGTTCTCATGCCAGTTCTTCCTCCGTCTTCCTCTTCTTCTCCTGCCCTCGATGGTGCCTTGCATGATTGTTTTGGACAGACTGGTGTGTCGAGTGTTGTGCCCAAACCGTATCAGCTTGCGTCTCTTCACAGTTGAAAGGAGAGGTTCCTGAGGTCCAGAAGGTTCTCAGTTCTGCTCCGTACATATTTATTGGTCATGTGCTCTATCCAGGAGATTTGAAGGAGCTTCCTCAGGCATTTGCTCTCGAAAGCCTGGATCTTCCTTTCAGTTTCAGCCG
The DNA here is from genome assembly GCA_033310375.1 of Conus canariensis. Lineage (NCBI taxonomy): Eukaryota > Metazoa > Mollusca > Gastropoda > Neogastropoda > Conidae > Conus > Conus canariensis. The sequence continues at coordinate 80,597,970 of CM065717.1, read as the reverse complement.
TCAGTGTCCATGCCTCGCAACCATACAGTACAATGGAGACCACCAGGGCTTTGTAGAGTTTGAATTTTGTGGAGAATCGGATGTTACTTTTCCACACTCTGTTCAGTTTGGTCATGGCTGCGGTGGCTGTGCCAATACGAATTCTTATTTCTGCTTTGCAACTTCAATCCTTTGTCAGGGTTGCTCCGGGATATTTGAAGTTTCCGACATCTTCCAGGTGTTCACTGTTCATGACAATAGTGGCATGGTCCATGTTCTCGCTGTTTACCATGGTTTTGGATTTCTCTGTGCTGACCTCCATTCCATAGGCACCCGCTCTATCAACAAGTCTGTTGGTAAGTTCTTGCAGTTTTTCGTTCGTTCCCCCCATCAGATCTATATCGTCAGCAAATAAATAAACAAATGAAATAAATGATAAACAAATAAACAAAACAGTAGACTCTCCAAAATTAGAACCAAGGACATCTCAGGCAATCCGTGACGTGACAGAATAGATACAACCTCTTCTGGGTATAGGCTACCAGACACAACCATCACGCAGAATTTCTACCAGTTCAAGACAATAGGAGACATGCCTGCTGGTTTTGTAGCTAGCTTGTCTTTACGTATGTACGCACTTACATATGTATGTGTGCACTCCTGCACCGACACACGCACGCGCGCGCGTGCACACACACACACACACACACACACACACACACACACACACACACACACACACACACACACCACACACGCCCGTGAGATCGCACGCGCGCCACGCATACAGAGAGAGAGAGAGAGAGAAGAGAGAGAGAGAGAGAGAGAGAGAGAGAGAGAGAGAGAGAGAGAGAGAGTTCGTCTTTCGGTTAATTGACACACAGCTGTTGGTACGACTATTATCTGTGCCACCCTTAGGAAAGGAGGCCGAATTCCATCCAATAATGCAAACAACTCGTTGGGACAGAGGGAATAACAGGCGGGTGCATAGTTTTTCCACTTTAAAGTGCCAGCATAGAGAAAAGTGCATGTGTGTGTGTGTGTGTGTGTGTGTGTGTGTTGTGTGTGTGTGTGTGTGTGTGGTGTGTGGTGGGGGGGGGTGTGTGTGTGTGGTGTGTGTGTGCGTCGTGTGCTGCGCGCGCGCGCGCGCGGCCGTGTGTGCGTAAGATGAATGTAGGCTCGTGTGCATGTTTATGTGCGCGCTGCTCGCATGCTGGCACGCGAGCTTAAAGCTAAGAGTAGCATGCAGTGCGTTGCTTGACTGTGGTTCTGAAATAGTTCGAAAGCCTTTTGAAGATAGCGCTCTCAGGGTGGTATAAACCAGAAGCATTGTAATGTGTCTTGGGGGAATCCGTGCGTAGAGAGCGGAACAGTGCACTCATTCATCATACAACGGTGATGATAATTCACCCATCCATCAGTTTGCTCTCTCCTCTCTCTCTCTCTCTCTCTCTCTCTCCTCTCTCTGTCTCTCTCTCTCTCTCTCTATGTGTTTGTGTGTGTGTGTGTGTTGTGTGTGTGTGTGTGTGTGTGTGTGTGTGTGTGTGGGGAGTGTGTGTGTGTGTGTGCATGCGTGTGTGCGTGCGTGTGTGCGTGCGTGTCTGTGTGTTAGTGTGTTAGTGTGTTAGTGTGTGTGTGTGTGTGTGTGTGTGTGTGTGTGTGTGTGTGTGTGTGTGTGTGTGTGTGTGTGTGTTTAGACTATGTGATAGGTGGATAATAATTCACCGATCCATCACCTCTCTCTCTCTCTCTCTCTCTCTCTCTCTCCTCTCTCTCTCTCTCTCTCTCTCTCTCTCTCTCTCTCTCTCTCTCTCTCCTTAAGCATTAACATATGTTACATTCTCTTCCGTAACAAACAGGCCAATAAACAAAAGGGACGAACATGATACTAACCCAGGCGGTGCCCCGTTTTTGGTTTTGGTTTGTTGTTTTTGTGGTGATTCTTGTTGTTGTTGTTTGTTTATTTTTGTTTTGTTTTGTTTTGTTTTTGTTTTGCTTCCTCCCGGCCGATTAGCCTGCACATAAACCTCTGGGACTGATTACAATCCCTCTACCTTGTTGTGCATGACTGCGGACAAAAGGCTGTATTTCACACGGCTCTCTTACGACCAGTATGCTAATGGGACCGTAAATTCAAGAGGGTCAGAATGTCTTTTCCGACTCACGTGTTAATGATCGAAAAAGAGCAAAAGCGTTAGGCTAATGCGAAGGTTAGACATCTGCTAAGTTGTATCCATGAGATCCTCGTCTTAAAATCCTCTCATATTGGTCATGAACTCAATTATCCATGGGCTGAGAATGGTGTGGAGTGTGGTCTCAATACTTAACAGATGTGGTGGTGCGTATATGGACTAGTCCACACGCAGTAACATCTCTTTGATGAAACTGAAACTGAAACTGTACAAAAGGGATGGGTGAAAGGGAGAATAAGGGATGAAAGAGGGTTGTTACAAATGTGTTATTTAGCATGTGTTGCATTTAAAATGTGAAAGAATACAGAGTGCCTCTCTCTCTCTCTCTCTCTCTCTCTCTCTCTCCTCTCTCCTCTCTCTCTCTCTCATTGTTAGTTAATATGTGTTGCATTCAAAATGTGAAAGAATACAGAGTGCACCCCTCCCCCCCCCCCCCCCTCTCTTTCCTTCTCTCTCTGTAAGTATGGTCGAATTGCATCCTCTTTATGGAAGAATCTCTGAGAGCGACGTTCAAATATCCTGACCGAATATATAATGAAAATAAGTATATAATACAGCCTTGTAGTCTCTATGCAGAAGGGACTTCCACAGCATGATCTTCAAACATCCTCTGTATCATCATCCTCTTCATCATCATTGTCACATGACAATTGACAGCCACACCATCCTCTACAACCCCCTCCTTCCCCTGCTCTCTTTCTCTCTCTCCTCTCTCTTCGTCTCACAAACAACAGTAAAGATACTAGTCTACGTCAACTCTCAGTCTCTACCCCTCACTGCTCACCCCCCCTCCCCCCCTTTGCCTAGCCTCCTCCACCTCACTAACCCTCCCCGCCGTCTGTCGGGTTTTCTTTTGTAGAAAGCCACCCACACCGCGCCCACTTTTCTCTCCCCCCTTCCCCCCCCCCCCCCTCTCCTTCGCCCATCTCATGCGCAGGTGATCATGCTCTCTCTTTTCCGTCCCTTCCATCCCCTTGCACCCTGGCTGTCGTGCGTTCCACCTGTGCATGTTAAGCGGCAAAATATCCAGCCTACCCACGTGTTTCACCAGTGGAGACAACGTCACTTTGTCAGTTCGCATGGAGGATAAGAATATCACCAATATCTACGAGATAGTGTTCTCGAATCATCAAAACAAATATCTTACACTGTAGGTGATGGGGGATGATCAACAAGCCCCCCCCCCCCCCCTCTGCTTACTATCACCTCCCACTTTCTCTGTCTGTACGTGAGCACATACACGCACACACACGCACACACATGCACGTGAACACACACACACACACACACGCCCATGCTTATAAGCCCATATACAGAGGCACACACACGTTCACACACATATGTACACATCCATGTGCATATACGTGCGTGCAGGAGCATGCTCACACAAGCCCACAGATCACACACACATGCACATGTGTTTCTGCACACACACACACACACACACACACACACACACACACACACACACACACACACACACACACACACACACATCATATACACACGCACATGCGCTCGCACACCGCATACACTGGCACATACACACATGGCCCGTGCCCACAAACCCACATACGCTCACACGTGTACGCTCACCACACATACATACAATGACAATAATAGCACAACTAATGTAAGGTAGGCACTCAAGGTCTGACCAGCGCGTTGGGCTCATGCGTAGGTCAGACATCTAAGTCGTAGCCACGAGACCCTCTTCTTAGATTCTCTCATCTTAATCATTTATTCGTTTATCCATCAGCTTTAAACCATGCGCAGTGTGGTCTCGAAACTTAGCGGATGTGGAACAACTTGCCTGGGTTATGGTAGCAGGTCCTTGAGGAAGAGGTGGATGAGGGCGCTTCGGTTTGAAACCTTCTTGGCTCGGAGGACAAGTGGGAATGGGTGACAGTGGGCAGGGAGAAATGGGGAAGTGAGGAAGTGAGCACTGCCAAAAAGCTGAAAAGTGAATACTGGTCAAGGAAGTAACTGTCGTGTTCTTCAGAGCGTGGTAAGTGTGCGTGCATGGGTTCCGGTCTTTTCAAAGTGCAGTGACTGCAGCGAAATTGTAAACAAATGCTGAATTTAATGATTATTCCACCGGACCAAAAGACAAACAAATTACAAACAAAGCACAGCGCTTTTCGACCATCTTTGGTCTTCTTAGTCAAGAATAAACAACATATAAAGACAATGAAAAAATAAGAACAGGCAATCACTTATCTCCTCAAAATCGGCGCAAAATGGACCTTATCCATGTTTTGTTCTACCAGCACTTGGAACCGGCGACACAACAGCAGTCCGAACACCAGTGAACCTTATCTTTCCAATGCCTACTTCAAGAAAGGCATTGGAGATCAGACGGTATACGATCTGTCAGGAGCCAGTCAGATTCAACAACAAAGAATCCATCTACCTCCCTTCTCAACCACCTAAATTCATAGGAAGAACCTGTCACGACCAAGATCAGCAATAAACACGTCCACCCACCCTCCACCCGATCCCACCCCCATCTCTACTCTCCTTTCTCTGTGTGTGTGTGTGTGTTTCTCTGTCTTGTGTTGTGTGTGGTCTCTCTCTCTCTCTCTCTCTCTCTCTCTCTCTCTCTCTCTCTCTCTCTCTCTCCGCTCAACAATTTTTGGACGAGTGTACTTTATTCACAAAACGATCATGCGTTTTGTTTCTATCCGCTTCCTTTTCCATCCCCTCTCCATCCTCTTTCTGTTTCCTCCCCTCCCTCCTCTTCCGAGCACCCATGCCCATTACCGCCCACTCAAAGATTTTTTGTCTCCCAAAAAGATATGGGATACTTTTCTCTCTTGGTTGAAAGGATCCGCCCCTGTATCTCTTTGTTCTCATTGTCTCTCTTACTAGTTCATTGACCTTTATGACTTGCAGACACGTTTACGTGTTTTCTATCTCACTCTCTTTGGAACTGATAAATGGATGCTTTTAACGGATTGTGGTTTTTGGCACCAGAAAACATAAGTAACACAAATTGCCCGTGGCGCAGTTTGTGGCGGTATTTCTGCCCATCCCCCCCCCCCCCCCCCCCCCCCCCCTCTTTCTGTTGTGTTATTTACGTGACAAATAATTACGCGAATGCGTCTGGGTACGTTTTTTTTTTTTTTATCCTCCGGTGAGGAACCGGTGAGTCATTGCTAAGAGGTAGGTTCTGAGTTTCCTGCTTCAGTGCCACGATGGGGGCTAATTACTACAGTCTTTCTTTTCAGCCACAAAAAGGGTCTGTCATCAGGTTTCTCTCCTTAGCCCAGAACAATGTCTCCTACACAGTGCAATGCCCGTGGGGAAACTGGTCTACAGACCTCAGGCCACAGTTTGCAATTCTGTCCCATCTCTGACACTCTGAGATGCTAAAATGGTTCGTGGAAGGGAGCTCCAGGGGAAATAACTGTGGAGACTGTAGGTTTTGCCCAACACACTAAGACTTGCCATCAAAGAAGACCGGAAGCGCAGAAGGAACCAGGTTTGACAGAACTATCGCCACCTCCCTCCCCATTCCCCTGCACCTTCCCCTCCTCCTCCCCCCGCTACTGATGCTGTGATATTTTAGTGTTTTCATTTTTATGAGTGAAACGTTTTTAGCCTAGTGTAGCTTTATGGGATCGGCTAGGCAACAAACAGTAAAGAAATAAACAATTTTGTGACGTTCTGTTCGTTACCGTTTTTACTTGTAGTGAAAGGACAACCAAATTTGTTTATGTGTTCTTTGTTGTGCTTGGTGGGAGTTGTATTGTTTTTCTAAGTGAGATCCTGGTACTGACTGCTGCTGTCGTTCTTTTGTCTTCTTGCTTTGTTTTGTTTTTTGTTTGGTTCTGAATAAGAACAGTGTCTTCTATGGAGCAGTAACCTTGCTCCGTGATTTTTTTTTAATCATGATCTGTGCGTAGTTGTGGTCTGCAACATATGCAGCACGAAGGGAAGTGGCTCTGCTGCTGATAATACTACGACCTGATGGAGAACTTGGACCCCACATTGTACATGATAATCATCCAGCTTAGACAGAGGGAATAGCCCTTTGGCTTTGTGGGCTAGAAGGCCCATCAGAGGGAGGGTATATATTTGTGATAATACCCGACCCTGGCCGGCTTCTATCTAGAGTTCTGGCGTGTGTTATGGACTCAAATGGGAAGACTGGAACCACACTGTCGCCTGTTTCAGAATTACTCGAGGAGAAAAAAAGAAAAAGGCCCAGAGAAAAGGAAAAAAACACAGAAGGAAGGAAACTAATAAAAGCACAGAAAGGGTCAAAAAGAAGCGAAATCAGAGACAACCGACCACCGTGATGTCGTGTTGATGTCTCAGGGTTCGCCCAGAAACTTGCAAGTTTGAATCTCTTACCATCTGTTAAATGCGATCAGATGAAAAATTGAAGCCACGGACTCTAGTTTCGTCTACTTCATGGATGTGTCTTTGAGAGTCTCGCTCAAATTTTCTCCGACCAGTCTTGTAGAATTCTGAACTTCCAGGATAGGGGTACCTCATGAAAGGAAGCATAGGGTACAGCCGCTTGTCATTAGGACTGACCAAAGCAGAACTCCGTGGCATCATCCTCATCACATTCACTCTACGTCGTTTCATAAAGTCTCAGATCCTGTGGCCATTCATGCCTTGCTCTGAAGGTGAGCTCTGCTTCGATTTCCTCTCCATTTCCACACCTATGACGGGTTTGTGCCAAGTTCTTCGATGTCGGCAAGATCACAGGGATTGTCGCTGAGTGCACGTGGCGGTACCGCTGGCTCCGCAGCAAAGCACTATGTCGGCGGTGTAGTAGGGATCTGCGTATGTGACGTCCTGCGCAGCCTGTATCAAGAGAAGTTCCACTGAACACCACTGATGTGACTGCAGCGGTGCAGTGTTACCTCTGCAGGGTCGACTCATGGCGATACGTTAATATTAATGGCTCCATGTCGACTTCTGACACTATAGCTGTGAATCGACAAACGTGGATTTGGCTTTGGCTGAAAGAGCGGAGTGGGAGTAATATGACTTTGAGGCGATCTCTC
>CM065717.1:80580775-80583275 GCA_033310375.1 Conus canariensis | reverse complement strand
ATGATCTTACAGCTATATGGATCAACCCAAAGCTCTGCTCCAATGATCTTACAGCTATGTGGATCAATTCAAAGCTCTGCTCCAATGATCTTACAGCTATGTGGATCAACCCAAAGCTCTGCTCCAATGATGCTACAGCTGTATGGGTCAACGCAGACCTCTGTACCAATGATCATACAGCTATATGGATCAACCCAAAGCTCTGCTACAACAAAGTTATAGTTGTATGGATCAACCCAGACCTCTGTACCAGATCTGATCTTACAGCTGCAGTCCATGCTCTGTACCAGTGATTTCAAATCTGCGAGGATCAACCCAGAGCTCTGTTCCAATGATCCTATAGCTGTATAGACCAACCCAAAGTCCCCCCCTCCGCCGCGCGCGCGCGGGGCCGCGCGCGCGCGGGCGTGTGTGTGTGTGTGTGTGTGTGTGTGTGTGTGTGTGTGTGTGTGTGTGTGTGTGTCTGTGTGTGTGTGTGTGTGAGAGAGAGACAGAGACAGAGACAGACAGAGACACAGAGAGAGAGAGATGGAACAAAGAAGAGAATGGACGGAAAAGAAGAGAACAGAAATGTTATTTGATAAAAATGCTATAACAGTCGATCATTCACGAGAGGAAAATAACGACCTCATTGTTCTCCACAAAGAGTCTCCTGCGCAGTAATCGTAAAGGACGTAGCACATTCAACAATCCTCAAGTGGGTGCAACGTGTCTTCTTTTAATGTGACAGTCCTATCGAAAACCTTTCTCAGACGAGCAATTTCAATTTAGTGGGACATTTCTAGACCAAGTCAGATAATTGCACCAACGAAAAAGCGTCTGTTTATGAAAGGTATAAAGGATATACACAACACATTTTCTCATTCAGCTTTTTGAAGGCACATATAAAAAAAATCCAGAAAAACATTTACCCAGTGAACTGAAATTTACAGTATCACTGTACCAAAGAAAGAACTCACCGTTTCATATCAACACCATAACACTCTTATCTACAAGCGTTGACCGTTCATTACAGTGAATATTGAACAATAACATATGAAGAAAATAAAACGTGTGCATTGTTACGGTTACGTTGCTCGTTTATGTATATCTGTTATTTCAATACCCAGTTTCTCTCTAGTTCCAATCTGGAAACCACTGTCTGTCAAATTCACGAAATGGCATGAATTGCTCAATTTTATATTCATAGGCCTACTGAATAACATATGCATGCTGCATGGACAAGGGAACTCACTGCCTGGAAGAAAAGTAAGCGATTAAAAAGTCGTTGGGTGGAACATTGCTACTCTAAGTGGGACAAAAAGAACAGGAGAAAGCTAGATAGTGTTGAAGTAGGCGGTGATGAAGGAAGTCAGGAAAGGACTGAAGCTGTTGGAATTCGTGAAACAAGAAAATGTTAGTTTTTCTTCTTCTTCTTCTTCTTCTCTTGTGCGTCGTCATCGTTGTCAACTTTTATTCCCTTTTGTCTCCAAATCTTCTGCCACCCTACACAACCCACCCTTTCGATTTCCCCCTTCCTGCTTCTCTTCTTTGTTTTTGTTTTTGTGTTAGTTTGGTTTGTTTTGGGTTTGTAGTTGTTGTTATTGTTGTACATTTCGGCCTTCGTACACCGACAATGGAAGCTGGCGATGAATCAGACGTGACAGAAAGAGAGAGGTCAAAGACCGTATGCCATATGTTCATATCGTGCGGATCTCATTATCGTTGCAGGCCTCGTCCATTATGTCAGTATGAATAGCGGGCTCAGCTGTCGGTGAGTGGAGAGGGAGATAAGCCATGCACTTTGGTGAGCGGCTGACGCAGTTTCTATCCTAAAACACACGCGTGCTCGCACGTACGCGCGCACGCTCACTCACACACACAACACACACACACACACACACACACACACACACACACACACGCACGCACAGCACGCGCCACGCGCACGCGTACACACACACACACACACACACACTCACACCACACACCGCACACTACACGCACGCACGCCGCGCGCGCACACACACACACGACACGCACGCACGCGCGCACGCACCACACACACACGCACGCACGCACGCACACAACACGCACACCACACACACACACACACACACACATGTCCACATTTACGCGCGCGCTCGCGCACATACACAGGCGCGCGCGCGCGCGTATCACGTCGTCATTATAAAAAATTTCATACTTCCTAATAGCACTAAAGTACTGACTCATGCTCACTGACCAGTAACAGCTGTTGGTCACGCTACATTGAGAACTGACATCAACGGTCAACAGCTTGGTAAAGTAAAGGACCATTTACAGACGGGTTAAGAGGCATGAACACATGACGCTTGTGAGGAAAGGGAGAAAATCTGTGAGCAGAGTTAATGCAAAACAAGGAAACGGACCGCTCTTTGTCATATTATAGGTGTACATGCGTGTTGAGCTGCGTTACATGCGTGTCCTGTCTGAAAGCGTTTGGAATAGCGATATCTTTCTCATCTGCAGTAGGAACGCA
>CM065717.1:80568275-80575775 GCA_033310375.1 Conus canariensis | reverse complement strand
CTTTTACTGATTCTAATTATAACAGTAACATTTCAAAGGCTTACCAGCAATCTCTGTTCATCGTAATTTTACTAATTTCACCCAGAAATTCCGAAAGTGACGCGCGCTCGCGAGAGAGAGAGAGAGAGAGAGAGAGAGAGAGAGAGAGAGAGAGAGAGAGAGAGAGAGAGAGAGAGAGAGAGACAGACAGACAGACAGACAGACAGAAGAGACAGGGACAGAGAGAGAGAGAAGAGAGAGAGGAGAGAGAGAGAGAGAGAGAGAGAGAGAGAGAGAGAGAGAGAGAGAGTATCTTGATGAACAGTTGTTTGGAGGGGAGAGGAACTGTTCGGAGGAGAGAGAATAGGGTTGCGTTGGGATTGTTGAAATTGTATAGCTGCCGTTATTTATGTGAACAAACCATTGGCAGTTCGTTTCAAGGAATCCCAATTCAGATCTCTCTCTCTCTCTCTCTCTTCTCTCTCTCTCTCTCTCTCACCACACACACACACACACACACACACACACACACACTACACACACTACACACACACACACACACACACACACACACACACACACACACACACACACAACACACACACACACACACACGCCACACACACACACACACACACACACACACACACACACACACACACACACACACACACACACACACACACACACACAACACACACACACACACACACACCACACACCACACACACACACACACACACACACACACACACACACACACACACACCACTGCTAACAAATGGAAGACTGGCACGCACTCTTGTCAACCGCCAGAAACAACAACTCGGGGGGAACAACAATAACAACGTTAACGCTTGGGGGGATTATGTGTGTTCATGCGTTCGTTACCTTTGTTTACTTGTTGTTTGCCTGTGTTGTTGATGATCAACAGCTAATGGGCCTTTCCTTTCCTGGTTGTCGGAGGATTTTTGGGCGCTGCCGTGTAAAGCATGGAAACAATGTTTGTTGAAAGAGGTGACGCAAATCCTGCGCGTCTTAATGCTACGGTTCCCCCCTCCCCCCTTCTCCTTACTCCCTTCATCCCCCGTCCACCTCTACGCCAACGCTTTCCTACCGTCCCTCTCTTTCTGCTCCGAATACTTCCTCCCCTCAATCCTTTTATCCCCTCTCCCCCTCCCCCCCCCCCTCTCCTCCCCTCCCACACACACACACACACACACACACACACACACACACACACACACACACACACACTTTTTAGCGAAATAAGCGTCAAGGCTTGAACCACATCACGTGTCCCTCAGTCTCCGTCTCTCTTCCCTTCACCCCTTCTTTCCTTCCACCACATCATTCTGTCTGTCTGTCTCTCTGTTTCCCCCTGTCACTGTCTCTATCTCTGTCTCACTGCCTCTGTCTCTGTCCCTTTCTTCCTCCCTCCCTCTCTCCCTCCGTCTCTCTCTTCCTCCTTTTCTCATCCCTCCTACTCACTCTCTCTCTCTGTGACACACACACACGCGCGCGCGCGCGCGCGCCCACACACCACAACACACACCACCACCCCTGGCAAAAAGCATATGTGACATCCTCTCTCCCTCCTCCCTCCACCCTCTCCTCCTCTCTCTCTCTCCTCTCTCTCACACACACACACACACACACGCACACACACACGCACGCATGCATGCGCGCATGAGCACGCACGCACGCACGCACATACACACACACCACGCACGCACGCACGCACGCACGCACGCACCACACACACACACACACACACACACACACACACACACACACACACACACACACCACCTAACCAAAAGAATATGTGGCATGGTCTTCTTCAACTACCAGTACCAACAGCGCAGGAAAAACACACTAACAATGTTAATGCTCGTATTTTGCGCGCGCGCGGGCGTGTGTGTGTGTGTGTGTGTGCGTGGTGTGTGTGTGTGTGTGTGTGTGTGTGTGTGTGTGGTGCGTGCGTGCGTGCGTGCGTGCGTGCGTGCGTGCGTGCGTGCGTGCGTGCGTGCGTGCGTGCGTGCGTGCGTGCGTCGTGCGTGGTGTGTGTGTGTGTGTGTTTGTGTGTGTGTTGCATGCGTTAATCGTCTTTGTTTGCTTGTTGTTTGTGTGCCTTTTCGTTGATTAATTAATGGCTGATGGTCCTTTCCTGGCTCTCGGAAGCTTTTTACGCGGTGCTACGTAACACATTAAATGCTATACTTCTATTACTGCTGCTGCTTCTCTAAGTACACAAACCAAAAGCGCCAATCCAGTTTGCATGACCTTTACAACTAATTGATACCATAAATGAATAAGAAGCAAAATACTCTGATTGATTATCAGTTACTAACTAAGCAAATAGATAAATAAGTAAAGAAAGAAAGACCGAAATACTAGAAAGGAAAGAACGAAAGAAAGAAAAGAAAGAAAGAGAGAAAAGAAAGAAACAAAGCAGAGAAAATAAAAAAGGAAATAAAGGAAAGAAAAGATAATGAGTAAATAAATAGAACTGAAAGTAGTTAAGAAGAGGCTCCCCGTCACAAACTACATTTACTCACTGACGTAGATACGCGAGGCAGCCACTTGTCTGATCATAGATGAAACTGTTGTGCACAAAATACTAGGCAACGCAGGGGCTAACAGATACAATTTGATTGATGAAGCCTATCTTCCCTCATCTAGTCCTTGTGTCTACCATGGCGTGGACCAAGCAAACACAGGGCAAAAACAATATTGACATTCAACACAACACATACACAAGACCGAACAGACAAGTAGGCAAATCTATAACCTCCACCCTCTCCCACCATTTCATCCACTCCACAACAACACGCGTCGTACGTTTCGAATCCCTTAGAAGAAGAAGAAGAAAAGAAGAAGAAGAAGAAGAGAAGAAGAAGAAGAAAAAAGAAGAATGTGGTGGTCCGAACAAGGGATTTTCAATCGTCATTTTACCGCTTTCCCAACTGATCTGTTCCGGCTGGCTATAAACATAACGTTTTTGATCTGCATGAACGCCAGTGCTGAGATGTGTTTGACCAGCTTCTAATTCCGACGTCGCTCAGCTTTTTTTCTCGCGTTCAAAATGCGACTAATGCGACTATCTATCCCAGAAAGTGATTCGTTCTTCATCAGTCCAGTAGGCTTATGAGTCACCACACCAAACTTAGGGAAATCTCTATGAAAATTGTGAAAATGTAAAAGGAGCAAGATGATAGAAAGACACAGATCGAAATAAAGACAGAATGCTCTTTTCATAATATGTGTATAGATATAAGATACTCACACACAAAGCACGTGCATGTGCATGTGATTTGTATATAAAAACACTACCCCCTCCCCATCCTTCCCTATTTCCATTGTAAACACGTACATGAGAGCCCAATACATCCGTCCTGAATGATTGTGTTTGTGATCTTAGTTGGCCAGTTTGTTCAGTTATTTGCATATGACACAGCCACATTTTCCTATAAAACCTCTTCCTCCTATTAGATCCCATCCAAAAGATAAATGACGTCAAATGCAAAGAGACGCAATGCGCGCGCGCGCGCGCGCACACAGACACAACACACAACACACACACACACACACATGCGTGCGCGTACACACGCTTGCGTGCTTCCCACACACACACACACACACACACACACACACACACACACAACACACACACACACACACACACACACACACACACACACACACACACACACACACACACACACACACACACACTAAAGGCACAGTCTAGGGGCCCTTATAAATCATGTTTCAAGCATAAATCATGATCTCTTTTAATATCTATATCATTACCATGTTGTATGTCTAGACCCTTGACGATCTTCGTCACTCTTGAAGTCTGAACCTGAGTCTGGGTCTGAATCACACACATACACGCATGCGCGCGCGCGCGCCGCACACACACACACACACACACACACACACACACACACACACACACACACACACACACATATTTGTGTACATGAGGTAGGAATCCAGAGAATTTCAAACTCTACCATCTCAGTCGACATACGTGTTCAGTCTCTGAGAATGTCGTTCATATTTTCTGATGTGTTCAGTCTCTGAGAATGTCGTTCATATTTTCTGATCAACACTGCAGAGACCTCTATCTGTCGGGCAGATTCGTGCAGGGATATATTGTGAAAGGCAGCAAAGGCATGTCATGTGTTTTCTGACCGGAATAGAGTTCCACAGAACCATTTTCGTCATCCTCATTCTCACTTATCATTTCATTTAAAGAAAATGTATTCAACTCTGTGGCCCTTCGAGCCCTGTTCTCGTGATGACCCCAGTTTCGATTGCCTGTGTACATCCATGCTCGTGATCAGGTCGTGTCGAAGTGGTCAGTTTAAGTTCATGGAGACTGTCGTTGGATGAACGTAGTGACGCCTTCGAGGGGAGACACTTACTCACACTGACTCCGCGACTTACCAGTTATTGGCGTCAGTAGAAGATACGGTGGGGTGGGGAGGAAGCGGGGGTGGGAGGGCTTGAGCTGGTCAAGATAAGTTATCGTCAATGATGAGACCAAGTAATTTATGGCAATCAACCTCACTTAAAATTTCATCATAGATTTTCGATTACCTTTGATGTTTTGTTGTTCTTTTCTTGTTGTTACTAACATGTAAATCTCAGGTAAGGAGTGTCAGGAGGTAAGGTAAGGCAATGTTGCTTGTAGCCCAGCCGACTGCAGAGGGCCATATCAGGGCTGTCACCACGTTAAAGTCAGCTCACAAGTCACAAAAAAGACCATTCACACATCTCTTTAAAATGCACCTTCTAAAACCGCACCAGAAACTTCGTCAAAAATCTTTCTTCCATAAAATCTTAGATCAGATCAAAAATGTTAACCTCTTTCAGAAATTCAAAGATCACGTCAGGTGGGACATCTCTGAACAGGGTTTTCATGGAGCCTGCTGTAAAGTGTTTATGTCTCACATCGTGCAAGTCCCAACACGCTAAAAGAATATGTTTCACTGTGAGTGGTACATGACATAGAATGCACCACGGAACTTCTTCACCTTTTAAAAGATAAGAATGGGTGTAAAACGAGTGGCCTGTATGCAAACGGCACAAGACTGTTTTGTCTTTACGGCCGCCACGGGAACATAGTATGGCCTACTTTACTGTTCTCATGGACTCTGCAACAGTGTGTTGTAAAACAGTATCAATGGCTGAAATCCCATTCCTTCTGACTCTCCTGCTTTCTCCCCAACCCACCTACAGCCTCCCCCCCCCCCCCCCCCCCCCCCCCTCTTTATCCCCTCCGTCACCCACTTCCGTCAATATCATCCCCCGCATCTTGCTCCTGCAGGTTCGTAAATCCAGACAGTCTCATTGACGCACCAACAAAAGTTAACGTCAAACTTAGACATGGAGAAGATCGTAAACCTGCCTGCCGATTGTAAAGCTGCCCGTTCCATTACCCTTCTGGAGTCGACTTTCGATGATAACGTTTTACAGCTCGGCGATATAACATGGAATAGAATCGACAGTTCCATCACCGTCATAATCATCATCATCGTCATTGTCATCATCATCTTTATCATCATCGTTATCGTCACCGTCATCATCTTAATCATCATCATCATCATATCATCATCATCGCATCATCATCGTCATCATCATTCATCATCTCTCTCTCTCTCTCTCTCTCTCTCTCTCTCTCTCTCTCTCTCTCTCTCTCTCTCTCTCTCAGGACCAGATGGAAAAAAGCATCTTCTTGAATATCTGTAACCCTTGGGAACCTTGGGAACAAAACACCCTTGGGTATAGTGATTTATCAATCAATCAGTCAATCATCTCTCTCTCTCTCTCTCTAAGCGTGCTAATAGTAATTCGTTCCTAGCCTTCCATCCTTCATGGCAGTGTTCTAGCGAAACCTCACCGTCCTCCCTCTCCCTTTCTCCCCTCCCCCCCCCCCCCAACCCCCTCGCCCCACTCCCACTCCCCCCACCCCCTCCCCGGTCCCCATCGTCCCTTCCATCCCATATTCTTTCGCTGAAGGTGACCGGATGCCAAAACGAAAAAGATACCAGGCCTAGTTCTGCAGGCAACACACCACAAATTGATTCGACAAGGTCATGAATAATACTTCGAGTACATATAAACAAGCACGACTGCATGTTCCCAGAGTGATAATACCAGTATCTGAAAAGTGACTTTCATTTTATTCTTTCATACGCGCCAAGATACCCATTACATGATTTCCAAGCAGACAGCTTAGAATGTACGGAAGAGGACTGTTCTGGGAGCATAGTTGGCACACACAGACAGGGTCACCAGTCGGTTCTAAGCCTGAAACCTGACGTAACATATGAGGTAGTATACGTGTCTTATAGTTTGTGGGTGGTATTATCGGTAGGCTCCCTTAAGATCAAGTGATTTGACTAGCGGAGAGAGGGACGTTTTCTGTTTCTCTCTCTCCTCTCTCTCTACACACCCACACACAAATAAATATGTGTGTGTGTGTGTGTGTGTGTGTGTCCAGCTAAAGTTTCTTTACATCTTTAGAGAAGGCTATGGTTCAAAACGCTTTATAGGCCTACAGCATTTCTGTGTGCATGCCAGTTGTGGTGTGTGGCCTGCGAAGAGGAGTCGTGGAAATCGTTTGCGGATCAGATGCCACACGATGGTGAACTATTTAAAACGCTTGACGTGTTTGCTAAAAGTAGGTTAAGTTCGCAGAGAGGAGAGCTCTCTCTTCTCTCTCTCTCTCTCTCATCCTCTTTTTGCATGCCTCGACATTCATTGCCTAGTCTTATTCTGCATACTCCGGGAGAGGACTGGATGTAAAAAAAAGAAAAAAAAAAAAAAAAGAAGAAAAAACACCAGCGCTTATTTGTTATCCTCGTAAATAAAGCATTTATCTTGTCTTGTCTTGTCTTGTTTCTCGATGGATGGATGGTTGATTCCTTTCCGTTGTGGCATTCATGGGCAATAACAAGCAAACAAACAAAAAAAAAGGCCGACAACTCTCCACGACAGGCATCACGCTGGAACTGACAGCACACATTATAATATGGGGAGAAGTGACCTCAGCCCTGCGGATCCCTGGAGAGCCTCGTGAAGGTTGGACATGACCCGACTCCTTAATTCACCAGCGGTAGGCCTACCGATCCCAGCGAGTCACAACACTGACATACTTAGCGAAGTTTAATCTTTTTTTTTTAATGATAGTTTGTATCTACCAATCTTTTTTTTCTCCTGTGTCACAGTTGTACCGATCCCAGCGAGTCACCATCTTCAGGCTCAGAGCAAACAAACAAACAAACAGACAAACAAAAAATATCTACATGGGAAGTAACTCTTTCATTTCGTATCTATTACTTCCTCTGACAGAGCAACAATTATTCTTCACTGACAAACTGACGTACTTACGAAGTTTAATCTTTTTTGTTGTTGTTGTTTTTGTTTTAATGATAGTCGATACATACTGATCTTTTTTTCTCTCCCGTTTTACAGCTGAACTGGTCCCAGCGAGTCATTATCATC
>CM065717.1:80558275-80563275 GCA_033310375.1 Conus canariensis | reverse complement strand
TAGCCGATTGCTGTTATAGTGTTGTGTTGTTATTGTTGTTCTTTCTGTCTACTGTCCTTATTCCTGTCTTCTTCCTTCATCATCACCACTAACACCATCGTCATCACCATCTCTTTTTTTTTTTTCCTTCTCTTTTCCTTTTTCTCTTCCTTTCTGGTTTTCTGGCTGCTTCATCCTTTCTTCTTCCTTCAACCTCTTTTCCAACCAACCATCACCACCGACAGTAATTTTCATCCTTTATTATCATAACCATTCGCGTCTTCTTTTTCGTCTTCTCCTCTTTTCATGCTTTCTCTTGAGCACACTTGGAGGCGTGCGTGAGCCTCTGTGTGTGTGTGCGTGTGTGTGTGGGTGGGTGGGTGGGTGGGTGCGTGCGTGCGTGCGTGCGTATGTGTGTGTGTGTGTGTGTGGAGGGGGGGGAGATCGATGGGTGAGTGGAGAGAGAGAGAGAGAAGAGAGAGAGAGAGAGAGAGAGAGAGAGCCTCTCTCAAAAGAGTTAATAAATACAGGAATCGTCATAAACATTATCATCACCGTCGTCATCATAATCGCTCTCGTCATCATTCACCCTCGCTGTAGCAGAGACATATATCCACCCACATTCTATTTCCTATCATCAAACAAAGCATATATATATAATATATATATATATATGTTTAAAATGAAGGTAAAACCCTCGAACATGCTGGACACCACTCAATGATGTGTGGGTGCACTGCTGATCCAGAAACTGGCCAGTCATCGAGTACAAAAATAAGCGCAGGCACACCAACCACACACTCTTCATGTTTTTCTTAAAAGCTTTCGCCTTTTATTTAGGCTTCGTCAGCATCAGTACAACTCGTTTCACATTGCACACTGGTGCTGAAGACGAGATGTACTGATGCTGACGAAGCCTAAATAAAAGGCGAAAGCTTTTAAGAAAAACATGAAGAGTGTGTGGTTGGTGTGCCTGCGCTTATTTTTGTAATATATATATATATATATATATATATATAGTGTGTGTGTGTGTGTGTGTGTGTGTGTGTGTGTGTGTGTGTGTGTGTGTGTGTGTGTGTGTGCAGTACCGCGAAAGCAACTGTCTAGACAGTATGAAATATTTATTACTGATACTGGTTCGGTTACCAGTCTCCAGGGGTAGAGAGATGGGAAATGTGTATATAAATATGTAAAGAATACCTCAGAATTATGGTGCATGCATATTCATTTCATGCTAAGGGAGGGACCGACACAATCACCCGGCTCTCACCGATGAGTCCGAATCAGAGGGTCGAAAGTCGACACGAGACAGGCTATACAAGTGGTTCTGTTTTCAAGGCGGACTTTGATTATTCCTATAGGCTGTTAGTGAAGGATTTATTGTTTACTTTCAGCCGTCCTTTGTTTCGATCCTATTTTCTTTCTCCCTCTTCTCACCTCACCCCCTGTCGCCACCCTCTGCCTTCCCCGTATTCCACCCTTTTTTCTTTTTTTTAAAAGTCTTTGAAAAGTTATTGTTTTAATGACAGAGGAATTGTTAACCTGCACTTGCTCTCTCCTTTCCAACTTCTCCTTCGCACCGCATCTTTGGTCAGCATTATTATTATTATTTGGTCAATCAGTGAGGGATGGCCTCTCTTAAATCCAAGTAAAACGCTGTTCTGCACTGTCCGCATTGTTATCACTGACAGTGAATGGGTTATTTCAGAGTTGAGCAGACTACTCTGAACTCTAACTCCTTTTGATCTCTCTTGTATCTTTAACTGGATTCTCGATCATTTGCTCACAGACCTCTCTTATATTTATCACTCTTTATAACTGATCTTGTTCGTTCCATTTGTTAAAAATTAACATATTTCAGTACGGTACTTTCATCTCATTGTGCTTGTCTACACTTCCCTGGCTGCTTTGGGATGCCATTGCATTTTGTTTTTTTAGCCCTTGGTGGTGAGAATACCACACAGTTGTAAATGGTAGGTCTCCATTTGATCCAAAGAAAGGATTAACGTTAGTTACAGAGAACCGCTGTTGAATCCAAACTAGCGCAGACGCAAGTCGGTTCTGAAGAACTGATGATTGGTTCTGTTTTCAAGTCGGTATTAGACAGGCGGTATCTGTTTTCAAGTCGGTATTAGACAGGCGGTATCTGTTTTCAAGTCGGTATTAGACAGGCGGTATCTGTTTTCAAGTCGGTATTAGACAGGCGGTATCTGTTTCAAGTCGATGGTGAATAGCTGATAACTGATTCTGTTTTCAAAGCGGTACTGAACAGGCGAGAATAGATTCTGTTTTCAAAGTACTGGATGGGCGATAGTTGGATCTGTTGTCGGGATACTGGACAGCTAATAATAGATTCGGTTTTGAAGGTACGTTTTGATAGTCTGTATAAGCTATGGGTAAAAAATTAAATACTTACGTATCAATTAAAGGCTTTCATTTTCCAACTCCCTTTCAACCTGCCGGTTTTTTTTTCTTTTTTTTTTTCTTTTTTGTTTGTTTGTTTGTTTGTTTGTTTTTTTAAATTCTGCTCCCGTAAAATTTTTCAAATTTTCCTTCAGTCAATGCATGTTTCTCCCGCGAGACTTATTGCTCTACAGAAGCTGAGAAGACAAAAGAATGGGAAAATAGAAAAACGCAATCCTCAAGCAGTCTCGGAACTTAATTTTCTGCTGTTCTTCCATGTCACGAGTAGCCCGGAGGCAAACGGTTACAGCGATCATGTGTTCGGATCAATGGTGGGGTCGGATTTACACGGTTTGAACATTCTGTTTGACCTCTCTGCTGTAAATATGTACCTGATCCGGGTCAGACACAGTACAAATGGCGGAAGGGAAGGGGTTGGGTTCCGCCTTCCATAGCATTATATACCTGGACACAAACCTTATTTATCTGATCAGTCGTTGGTCTTCGCTCACGGCTCTCGCCTCCATCCTTTCTCTGGCTTTGCTTTCAGTCACAGGGCCTATTCATTCTACATCCAAAATCCTCCTGGCATCTCACAACATTTTGTTCTCAAAATAACCTACTTATGTGTGAACTGACCTCATCGTAATCTGAAGCGACACTTCTCGGTTGTGGTCCCTGAGCCCCCCAAAAACAGGATGGCGGAAATTCCATTACCGTTAGCATGGAAACCATATAAGAACTGCCCATCCTGCATCAGCTTGTCAGTTTCGATGAAGATCTCGATCTATACATGCTCTTTCTCTCAACTCATGCCGAAGTCACATGCTGCTTTGCCTTCCGGTGCGATCAGTGTTTGTCCGATTCTTACGGTTTGTAGGTGAGCTGGTATGTTCTTGCTCAGACCTGTGTACCCGACTTTTGCTGTTAGCCTAGGCTGGTTCCCATCGAAGTTTTGGACTGTTGACCATTTCTTACCACTGTTTTTTTTTTTTTTTCTCCTTCATTGCTTACCATTCAAAAAACAACAACAACAGGATTTGTCTTTTTTTTTTTTTTTTTTTTTTTGGATTCCCCTTGCTTTGCTGTTGACGCTGTTCACTGATTTACTCTATTTGATATATAATGCTATCAGTTATAGCCCAGCCGATTACACATGGTTGTTTCAGATATGTTAATACATGGGATAGAAAAAAGTGTTATTTTCAGGGGGGGGGGGGGGGGGGGGGGGGGGAGCAAATAACAAAGACAACTATACAAGTATTTACAAAAATTCCTCCGTTCATAAACATGGTAGGTGAGGTACACTACCGCTATGCTTAATGTAGATAAACCCAGTGTGTGTTGAGGACATAGCCATTCCGTTTGAGTGATGTCTCTCGGATGACACATATGAGCTTTAAAAAGGAGGAAACATGTAACGCTCCCTCTCGCTCTCTCTCTCTGAGTGACTAGACACTGCAGAATGGACGCTTATTGTTCAGTTTTACGACTTAGTCGCCAGAAAAGCAGACATTTGATGAATTGTAACAATAAGGACATGAAGTGAAAACTTTCTACACCAAACACAGGTGAACGGGTCACAAAGGGGAAAAACGGACGACAGTGAAGGGCAACTGTAAAAAGAAAACATATATAACAAAACAAAGCAAAAAAAAAAAAAAAAAAAAAAAAAAAAAGAAGAGAGAGAGAGAGAGAGAGAGAGAGAGAGAGAGAGAGAACCACCGACAACAAACAAAAAACAAAAACAAAACAAAACCGCAGAGTTCAAAGGGAAGAGTGACAAAGGGAGGAAATCACAGATCCTACAGGGTTCTCCAAAAATAACTTACATTTTGGAATGATTAGATTTCACTGCAAGCGTGCGCCATATTGAAAAAAAATCAGTGGCAAATCTCTTTTTTCTTTCTTTCTGTCTCTTTTTTTTTTTGGGGGGGGGGGGGGGGAGGGGGGGGTAAAGATTCCATGCTGTACTGCTAAGAAGAAGTAAGTCCCACACCACAGAGAAGGACAGTGAGCCACGATCGGATTTTTCTCGCCTGGTAGGTCATGGTCCCTTTTGTAGGGGGTGTGATTGTCATACCGAGCAAACAAGCATGAAGAAACATGACCACCTATATCTGAAAATGAAACTGATTAACAAATATGAATAACATATACAGAAACAATACAAAAAAAAAAAAAAAAGTAAAACATGTCCCTAACACAAGGATAGTGAACATTTTCACCTGTCATAAGGACCATACAAAGCCATCGGTACACTCAGCTTGAAAAGGGAGGGTCAAGCTTGAACGGGGAAAGTGGAGAGAGAGAGAGAGAGAGAGAGAGAAGAGAGAGAGAGAGAGAGAGAGAGAGAGAGACAGACAGACAGACAGACAGACAGACAGACAGACAGACAGACAGAGACAGAGAAAGAGAGAGAGATGGGCTGGGGGTCACATTTACTATGAATACAATATACGCCATTTTCAGACTTTTTAATTTGTTCGTGGAAGACATCGTCGAATCATGGGAAGTTTGATGGGGGAGTGGTGTAGGACGGGGGAGAGGGAGGGGGAAGGGGAGAAGGGGGTAGGTAACTGAAAAAAAGATGATAGTCTACAATTTCAACACATACA
>CM065717.1:80535775-80553275 GCA_033310375.1 Conus canariensis | reverse complement strand
ACCTTAATGTGGCACTTTATTTTCTTCACTGTCTGATCCAATAGATCACATGAAGACTGCCCAGTTTGACCAGTGAGATTAACAGGAGAGCAAAGTGCATCTGACAGTGCCTGACACATATGTTGGTACCTTAATGTGGCACTTTGTTTTCTTCACTGTCTGATCCAATAGATCACGACATCCCTTCCAGCTGATTCATGATTGCTCCCCTCTTGAGCTCCTTCCCCATCCAATAACCCCACCCTCGATTCCCTCCCTTGCCCTTCTTTCTCTGTTCCAGCAGGACTACTGAATTGTGGGAATAGATATAAAACAAGCAGAAGAAGGGGAGAAAGGGAAGGAGTTTGTCATAGTATTTCTATAGCTGTGGTAGGAATCCATTCAGTTTAACATATTCAATTGGAGCGAGAGAGAGAGAGAGAGAGAGAGAGAGAGAAAAGAGAGAGAGAGAATGCATGGCATCTTATAGTAGAAGTACATATACATATACAGTTCAAATTAAGAAACGCAAGTTTTGTTCACATTTGAACACAGTTCTTTTTTGTGTGTGTTCAATGTGACAATTTCACTCTTTGATATCCACGGGAAGGCGGAGGGGTTTGTCATATCATTTTCATAGCTGTGGTGGGAATTAATTCAGTTTAACATATTCAGTTAGAGTGAGAGAGATAGAGAGAGACAGCACAGCATCTTACAGTACTGAGTACATATACAGTTCAAATTAAGAAACATATTTGAACACAGTTCTTTTTTTTTTCAATGTGACAATTTCACTTCTTGATATCCACTTATTGACTTCTGGTACGACTCCGTAGCAAGATCATAAGCTTTCCAAATGCATGTCACCTCAAATACTTAAGTCTAAATGCAAGTTTAAACCTTCGAGCCTGTCAAAGGGTTACAAGTTATACTGCAGCTCATTTCCTATGCCTTCAACAACCATGAATTATTTCAAGTGAAAACAACACTCATACTTCTTTTTTTTTTAAGTATACAACCATGAATTATTTCTAGTGAAAACAAAACTCATACTTTTTTTTTTTAAAGTACATTAATATGAAAGCAGAACATGCATTAAAAAAGAATAGAATATATAAATATATATATATATATATATGCATTTAAGTGCTAAACATTTCCATGTGGCATTCCTCTTCCTTCATAATGATAAATTTGGAAATCTATTTCAGATCATTCTGTTTCAGTTTCATTGCTGTCTCTCTCTTTCCTGTCTGAAAATCAAGGAATTATATTTCTGAAGAAGATTTTTTATTTTTCCTGATTATCACTAGCTCACTTTTTTTTTAACCACTTTTGCTCTTCTCTCTCTCTCTCTCTCTCTTTCTCTCTCTCTCAGGGGGATATCAATTTGATATTGGTCAAAGAGGGAATATCCAGTCATAAAACAACATCAAGGGAATGAAGTGTCATACTGGGCTGATTTGATTATCAGGAGAGGGCAGCTGATATTATAGCGCTGAGGCACATGTGTTGTCATCGTTACATGATACTCCAATTCTTTTTTCTCTCTGGTCTGATCTTTTACGAAATTCATTTCAAAATATCCTCTCTCTCTCTCTCTCTCTCTCTCTTTCTTTCTCTCAATCTCTCTTTGTCTGCTTTAAATGTCTCAGTCTCCCACACTCACATTGTCTTGCCTTTCCCTCTCTTTCTGTATTACTCTTTCTCTTTGTGGATAAAACAGACAATACACTTATGAAATTTCATGAATAAAACTTTATTCATCCCATCATTAAGCACTAACAGGATGTCCACTACGGCAGCTGCAACAAAACATGGCTTTACATAAAAACAGGCAAAACATCTGTCACAGGGAATGAGACTTTCCATCTTCAGCCACCATCAAGCTGGAGCTTCAGGTGTTTCCATGTCACAGTGATCTGAGGGCTGGCTGTGGTCTGGGAAGTGGGGCTGAGTCTGGCACTGACTGGCACTTGTCTCCTGGACAGCCCCATTCTCCAGTCCTTCCTGTGGGTCAGGGTCTATGCGGGGAGGCCAGTCAATGTTGACTGCCTGTTAACACATGGACAATGGTTCTTTATAAACAATGTTCAAAGCCTGGAAACCCATAGACGCTCTCTAGAACCAATCCATGTTCACAGGTAGGAAACACATGGACACTGTTTAAAACCACTCAAAGTTCACTGACTGTAAACACATGGATGCAGTTCAGAACCAGTCAATGTCTATTAACTGTAAACACAGTAAGGTTAATCAGAATCAATGATTATAGCCTTTAAACACTGTAAGGTTAATCTGAATCAATGATTATAGCCTTTAAACACAGGGAGATCAATCAGAATCAGTCAGTGTTCACAGCCATTTAACATGAAGGTTGATCAGAACCAATGTTCACTGCCTGTCAACTTTAAACACACGGAGGTTAATCAGAATCAGTCAGTGTTCACAGCCATTTAACATGCAGGTTGATCAGAACCAATGTTCACTGCCTGTAAAAGCAGGGAGGTCAATGTGAACCAGTGTTCAACGGCTGTGAATGCAAGGAAGTTAATCAGAACCAGCCAGTGTTCACAGCCTTTAAACACAGGGAGATTAATTTGAACCAATCAATGTTCATGCCTGCAAACATAGGGAGACTAATCAGAATCAGTTGATGCTCACTATCTTCGCATACAGCTAATTTTCTCACGCCACATCAGCCCATAGTTATAGATCATCCAAAATTCAAAACCAATAGACTGCAAGAGCCAGTCACAGTGCTCAATCACTTTGATCTGATGCACAACCAACTGTTAATAAAAGCGGTACCTTTGGTAAGACAGAGAACTGAAATGTGGCAACAACTGTTCATTTTAATGAAGTCACCAAATGACCAGAATATATCCAATGATGGATCGCTTTTCTTTCCTTCTTTATTTTTTCTTTTCTTTCTTTTTTTCTTTTTCAAACAAAGGATTGTAATTTAAAAGAAAAAGATCATTCATATGGGAAAAAGCCAAATCTTTTACTTGCGTCAATATGCGGGACAAAGATGACAAAAGAAAAAAAAACAACTTTTAGTTTGACTGGATCTGAATATGAATTGCTGAAGTCAGTCACGAAAAATAAAAGTCTAATATGGAAAGGGATGAACCTCCTCAGGTGGCCCTGCGGAAGATGTTGCAACTTTTGGGGAAACTGGAAGGTGGCAACACTAGAGGAAATCCGACCAGCCTACTAGACTCAAACTATTTCCCTATACAGAGGGACAGAGGGAACAATCTATGCTCAAACTATTTCCCTATACAGAGGGACAGAGGGAACAATCTATGCTCAAACTATTTCCCTATACAGAGGGAACAATCTGTGACCACACCATTCACCAGAGCAGAACAACTACACCTCATCCCCACCATCACCTTATGACTTTCAGAAAACTGGAGAGGGCAACACTAGGGCACAAACCAACTGGCCAACAAAAAGACTCGCATCATTTCCCTATAAAGGGAGCAAACAATCTCGAACTGCATCATCCACCAGAACAGAACTTCTACACATCATCCCCACAGTCACAATTCCTTGCAGACTCTGGTCCAGCAACAATGTGTCCTTGGGAGTCTCAGGCAATTGAAACATTCATCTTAACCTCCTCCTCCTCATCAACAGAATCCTCACTGGCATGCTGATAGCTGCCACCCTTCTGGAGATCAAAATCAGGAGTCTAATGACGAACTGGGAAGTTTGGATTTCAGCAGAAAATGTTTCTGCCTCTGATTGTCAAACTTATCAATGATGGTCTAACAAAAAACATTTATCTTCTACAGCAGTCCTTGGCTGATCATACTTCTGGCTATATGCAGCAATGGTTTTATAATCACTTTATCAAAATTACTTTGGAACATTCCTCTTATTGCACTACAATGTAAGTTCAGGATTCTTTTCCATCAAATTTGTTTTTTTCCATGAAAAATTCTCTAAAAAAGAAAAGGCAAAGTCAAGAAAACTGCTGCAGGATTGGCAGCTATGTATACTCCATCTAGAATACACTCAGCTGACTGGGTCCTAATCTCTTAATCAGGAGTTCAAATGATCATGCATGCAAACAACAACAACAACATGACGAACAATAACAACAACAACAACAACAACAAAAGGAGGATCTTATGAATGTTGAAGAAATGTGCATCTTCATTGTAGGCACACCTGCCCTGTAAAAAAAACATAAAAGAAATAATAATCAATCTAAAAAAACTAAGATCTCTTCAGTCTGGAGCATTCAAGACATGATTTCTCGCTATCCAAGATAAGGAAAAGATCCCATCCTCAACAATATTTTCTTATACATTTGACTCTTTTTCAGTTGAATATTTTTCTTTTTTTGGGAAGGGGAAAGAATAAGCTGAAAATGGTGGAATTCCATCGTACAGTGGAGAATTTTAAGCCCTGCTTTAGCAAGTAAGATTTGAAACAAAAACACGGGATCAAAGAAGACTACAATCAAGGAGCAAAGTGCGAACGTTTACTTACAGTGACATCCAGGGCAAGAATATCACAGTCAGCACCCAGCAGTGTCCTCAGATTGGGTTGAGTGCGGCCGAAGTCACCATGTACAAACTCCTTCACATAGCTGACAGCAGTCAAAGAAGCTAACCCACAACACAGGTCCAACAGTGGTCACAGTCACACACATCTAACAAGATGTGCATCAGTGTACAACACATGTTTGAGAGTCAAATCTGAGCTAGAGCCAAATACACTTTTTGTGAAAAATCATAGGTGCGCTAACTTTCTGCACACACACACACACACACACACACACACACACACACACACAACACACACACACACACACACACACACACACACACACACACACACACACACACTCTCACACACATACTCATGCCCACACACATGCTTGACAAAGTCAACTTTTCTGCTCTCCTTCACTCAGCTAATGAGTAACTGAATTCATTTTAGCTTTACTCCTATATCATTGTGTTTATCACCCTGCATGTTTTTAACTCATATCTATTTACACCCTTTCCTCAAGACACAGATTCCTTCAGTCAATTGATTTTATTTCTTACTGAAGGCATTTCAGCTTTGCTCATACTGGAGCAATAAATTATGCTCATTGCTCTGTGGGTTTTTGAATTTATAAATACTTTGTGTGATCCGATCTAAAACTGAACTGACATCTATGAGAACAATAGCCAACCGACTCCTAATCCTGGAAATTGATTCTGACTAGACAAAGGCAAGACACAGAGACTGCGAAAGATAATCCAAAGAGCTCACAGTTCCAATCTGTCAATACTCATTTCTCAATATCACGGACAGATCTGATCAATATTGATCAGTATTCTTTTAGGACATCGAGCCCCTAAAGTTGATACATGTGCACCAAGCCCTAAAAGGTAATACATGGAAGCATTTAGATGCATATCCTGGATGGCTTGATAACCTCAATACAGGATATTCAACCTCTTATGCTGTTTTTCGTAAGAAGCCTCTAGGTACATGGTTGGCTTTACTTGACAAAAGATACGTTCCAGCCTGAGTGCTGAGGTGAAGTTTGAACTGCAGGTCATTGTCAGGCTCTACCTTCATGCTGTATATCTTCCTCTCTCGGGTTGCCAGTGTCCGCCTGCAATGAACCAAAACTGGACGTTTTACTACAAAGTTTTATATTCAGATCACTCTTCTTCCTTTCTTGCATCACTCATGTATGTACAATACAAAACACAAATATATTCTACTTTCAAACTGGCTGCCTTTTTTTCAAGTCACTAGTGGATCTTTTTTTTTTTTTATCTATCATGATCACATATCCATCAAGAAGTAGGTATATTCATACATGAGTCTTGATAAATGATTTCGATTTTTTTTTCTGCATTAGCATTTACATTACTAGATTTTGGAATATTGGTCAATATGCACATAAGTGCGCTACATAATTATACACACCAACGAGTACACAGAAATACTTGAGTAGAAACTTACAGAGCTTTGGAATAATGATCTCTGTGGAAATAAGCTTTCAATTTATATAAATTACATTTAACAACAGAACAGAAGTGAAATTCTTTTTAAAAGTTGTCTCACAAATTGCGCTAAAAGCAGATGAAATGACAGGACAGTGTTTTGCTCGTACTTTTCTATCTCCATTCCCCATCCATCCCTTCCTCCCAACCCACCCTCCTTTCCTGTCTAAGCTGCTTTCACTTTGTTAGTCTTTCTCTCACACGCAACTAATGTTGTTTTTTTTAATGAAACAGGTCTATGCTATTCATCACCATGTTTCATCTTCACGCATGGGTTGATACTGTCTGTCTAAAATTGAACTAGCAATATTTTGTTGCTATATTCCTAATTGACACTGTATTTTCTCCTTTCAGGAGAGCGAAGGGGGGGGGGGGGGGGGTCCACTACTGTCATCTAAAATGAAACAGGACAACATGTTTAATTTTTAAATGCCAGCATCATTTTTGCTGGATCACTGCACCGAGGTGTATTTTATCAGCTGTATGAACTTTCATCAATTTAAATACACAGTCAATTATGAGTGTAAAATCATTAGCTAAGGATAGTACTAAGATTTAAGAGAGAGAGAGAGAGAGAGAGAGAGAGAGAGAGAGAGAGAGAGAGAGAGAGAGAGACCAAGACAGAAAGCATCTCGCAGAATGTTCACAAAGTTCATTAAAAAAAAAAATTTTTAACGTTAAAAGCATTTACCTGTCATTTTTCAAAAGCAAGGTTGGATGTGCCATATAATTCACTGAACAAAACACTTTCTTTTCTTTATTTGCATGGGACGAAAATAACCATGTCACACTCACTCACCGATGCAGAACTCGGATGGGGGTCTTCTGGTGAAGAACAAGATCCTGCATCAAAACCACACAGAACACACACATCACACACAGGTAAAAGGTGAGTCAGTCTTCACAGTTTGTACACATTCTACTTTCTCTTCTACCTTAATTCAATTACGAGTCACTGGGGCGCTGTACTGTAGAACTGTTCATCTCACTCAACTAGCATGACTCCGCTATGTCAAATTTGTGCCATGGACTGCGTCTTTACAAATGGTTCCTCTGCCCATTCTACAATGCTGTCAAACCATTGGTTCTTTTTTTTTTTTTTTATTGATTTCCTGTAATTGCACATTAAAAACATTTCAAATATATTTCAAATCCTACCTTAGTCTCTTCCTTCCAAAAAACCCCATAAACTAGCATGTATGACATCTATTTGTAATCAGACTGTATTCTAATGATGTGCATAAATTCTAATACTGGGAATAAAGTTCAACTGCACTGTGAAGTTGATCTTCATACCATTGTTTAGCCACTTTCCTTAACAAATCATAAAAGCGGATACTGTTTTCCTGCAAATCTGAAATCATTAATGATATTGGTGTAGCTGAAATAATATCTGAAAATATACTCTCAGTAACAAATGTTATATACTGATTGGAATGTACTCTATGGCATTACACACTATGCATTACTAACAAAACATAATTACCATGTGTTAACCTTTCTTTTTTTTTTTAAATACTACAGTAGACACTGACATCCATTGTATTAATAAAAAGAAATTAATTCTTTTCTTTTTTTGCTTCTCCATGTTCTAAGCAAGAAGAACAAAACCAGAACCTTTGAGCTGTCCAGTTTCTCTCTGTCTTCACTGGTGAGAGGTCTCTCGCACCAACACAGCGCAGTGTAGGACTTGGATTTGTCCTCCTCTCCCTCTTTCAGCTTGCCAACCTGTTCCCTGTTTCACACATACAGCTATGCTTCGCACACCTCCAGCATCTCGACAATTTCATCCAAATGTTCACAGTAAGGCTAGTGAAGGTAGCAGCAGTAAGTTTAGGCCCAACAATGTTCATTGTAAGAGTAGTTTTGATCAACGATGCACATCGTGAGACTAGATAACTTCAACGTTCAATTTAAGACTGGTTAATCCCGACTATGTTCAGCATTTAAAGTCAGCTAAAATTAGCTAAGCCAACAATTTCAATGTAGGACTAGTGAAGGTAGAGAATGTTTCCTGTATGACTAGTGAAGTCCAGCAATGTTCACTGTACTACTAGTCAAGCCCAACAAAGTTTAACATGAGCTTAACTATGTTTCATGTGCCTAAGATGCAGTGTTACACACAGCAAACAAACATTCCATGTGTTTATAATTGCTGTGCCAAGGACTGATCCAGTTACAGACAATAAGGTTGAAAATAATACTGGAAACATTGCATGAAACAATTTGTCTTAAGATTTAACATTTATGAAAATAAATATTTGCTTGTCTAGACAGAAAAGACATACACGCACATACACACACAAATACACCACACACGACATATATACACAAACACACATACCTGACAAATTCACACATATATATTCACATACAAGTGTACACACAATACACGCACACACAAAACATGCCTGCCATTGTGCCGCAGAGAAGCACGCACACACCTGCACACACTCACATACACACACATCTGCATATACTGATATGCATACATGCAAATGCACATGCACAAAAAAGCCTCTGAATAAGTCACAGAAAACACACACACACACACACACACACACACACACACACACACACACGCACACACATAAACTTAATTATCATTGGATGGTACAATCAGACACACTACAATCTGAGGAACAATAAACAATCAACAAAAATCATACATTATGGCAAATTAAAAAAAAAAGACTACAAGTACATTACAAACCTTGTGACAATCTGCAAGTCTCTGATTCCAACACAGTCGGACTTAGCATTTGTCTCCTGAAACGAAAAACATTCAAACATTAAAAAATAAAAAAAACTTACTTCAAATTAAAGAAATGTGCAGATTTTCTAGTTTTTCAAGAATATGATTGCTCATTCATCAATTTCAATTGATTCAGAAAATCAAGAATCTTGTGGTAGTCATACACAGATTTCATTATTTCCCTCCTTACTCCCCATGCACGCCCCCCCCCCCCCCCCCCCACTCCATCCCATCAAAATAGGGTCAAGCAAATTGTAACTGATGAATTTGTGACTTAGTGTGGAATAAATTATTTGGTCTCTAGATGATGATAACAAACTTGTACACAGCTGGGAAGAGTAAATATGGTATGCTTCATTGACAATGCACATTCAACCCACATTTTTCTTTTTGTGTGCAAGTATAATATATTTGTTTCTTTGTTTTAAATACCAGAATCAATTATGTTTCTTTGTTTTAAATACCAGAATCAATTATTATATTCTTTGTGTGGTTTGGGTTCAGTTTTGATTCATTTTGTTTTGTTATTGTTTTCTGTTTTGTTGCTGTTGTTGTTTTGTGAGGCGTCTCTTTCTTTAATATTCAATACTAAAGCCGATGACTTTTTCTTTCCTTTGCATGTGTGGTTTGGGTTGGGGGGGGGGGGGGGGGGGGGGGGGGATTATTTGTTTGTTTTTCCTTTTTCATGACATTTTTAACAGCAGAACCAAGGACAATGACAGACAACTCATTTACCCAAACACACCCCTCCCTTCCACACAAACATACAATAATACTCCCTTTTATCCCTCCCTCACTACCACTTCTTCCACATTTTCAAACCACACACACACACACACACACACACATACAGAGAGACAGACAGAGGGAGAGAGAGAGAGAGAGAGAGAGAGAGAGAGAGAGAGAGAGAGAGAGAGAGAGAGAAAATCTACCTTCTGCATGGCTTTGAGTTCTTCAGGAGAGAAGAATACCCTGTGTGGGTTGATAAGCTCGACGACAAAGGGACGACCTGTCCACACAAAATATATTTCACAAAAAAGTTTTAACTGAATGCAAGCTCTTCAGTGGGGCTTGTCTCATTTTTATCTATTCTGTTCTCAATATTTGTTTACTCTGCACTCCATCCCTGACACGTCACACTGTCAGCCAGCATCTTTCCGGCTAACTCTCTAACCCCTCCCCCCCCCCCCCCCCCCCCCCTTTCCTCTTTCCATGATCTGGAGACTGTCTTGGGTATGATTACCAATGTTTCACCCTCCCTTCCCATACCTCAGACCTCTCTGACACAGGTAAGACACGACTTGTTTTGCTAATCTCTCAGCCACCATCAACTAATCCCCTTAGCAGAACCGGCTCCTCTGGTGTGAATGCCAACAGGATATTAGAATGCTGTCTGATGTGCTAAGAGATCTGGGACATTTTGACAGGAAACACACACACTTTTACAGCTCTCATTAATCAAAAAAGAAATCGCACAAAGTTTTTCTTTGCTCTGGGTCCATCTCTTACAGTTCAATGAAGATCAAACAGAAATTCAGCTTTACAGGACATCATGCACATGAAACCAGATGGGCACTCACTCAGCCTTCTACACATAAACTATACACAGACTCACCTAATCCCAGCATCTGTACATCAACATCTTCTCTCCCTGAGGCAGAAAACTTGTGGTCTGAAATTGGATAAAAATAAAAATTTGTTAAAAATGTTATGTGTACCTATCACAGAAGGCAGGCAAACTGATAAACATTTAGCCACAATGGAAGCTCTCCATAAGTACTTCCAGAAATCCTCCAAAACTGGGTTTATAAAGGAAAGGAATATTTTTAGGAGGCCAACTTAGTACGGACAAAGAAAAATGTGTGTCTTTTGCCCTGTAACGATCTATCTGCCCGTATCCGCTATTCCCAGTTAACAGCTGCTATATTCACATCTGCCTGTTGAAGATGACCACACATTAAGTGTATGTAAGAGAGAGAGAGAGAAAAGGTGTGTGTGTGTGTGTGTGTGTGTGTGTGTGTGTGTGTGTGTGTGTGTGTGTGTGTGTGTGTGCGCGCGTGCGCGCGCATGCTTTCATGTGTGTGTGAGTGTGTGTGTGTGTGTGCGTGTGCATGTGTGTGTGTGTGTGTGTGCGAGTGTGTGCGTGAGTGTGTGTGTGTGGTGTGTGTGTGTGTGTGTGTGTGTGTGTGTGTGTGTGTGTGTGTGTGTGTGTGTGTGTGTGCGGTGCGTGTGCGCGCATGCATGAGTGATGACCCTACATTTCATTCTTAAACAGGGTATTTGGGGCAGCTTGAGTGTTAATAAGTGGCATTTTGAGACATGCTCAAGACCTAGAGGCCACTGTTTGAAAAAGCTTCAATTCTAGAAGATAAAAAAAAAACTGTGCTTTTGTATATGTTTTGCAGCTCACATAAAAGTGCCAATCAGTGACAATGACAGAGGACTGTCCATTTAACACAAATGTAGACAATTTGGAAGCACAAGCACCCCTGAATCGCTAATCATGCTTCAAACAGCTACATAGTGTTTGCCATCACTTCAAACTTTTAAATGGTAGTATGTGAGGTGACCAACAAGTAAGAACTCGGCATCGATGTACCAGTCAATTCCAGATTTTTAGAATGAAGCCAACTGTTCATAACGATCAGATTCGTACATCAACAATTAACAGACACATGCTCAGAAAATTATTCCACATGGAGAGGGTAGAGAACAGACAGACAGACAGAGACAGAGAGAGACAGAGAGGCAAAGTGTATTCATGTGCCAGTATGTATGCAAACTACTATGTGCCCTTGCAGTTCTATCCAACCAAGCTACTCTATCTCTCTCTCTCTCTGTTTCCATATATTCCCACACACAAAGACAAAAACATGTGCATACCATGCATGCTGTACATACAAGCACACAGTTCCAATTTGCACACTCCTTAAATCAATATCTAACTCGAAAAACGAAGCAAAAAAAACAAAACACAACCAACAGCAAAATAAGGGGCACATATCAATCCTCATAATCATTATCAACATACAATTTGTGACGGCACATATCAATCCTCATAATCATTATCAACATACAAAATATCTCTCTTACACCTAAGCTTTAACATTAATCCTCCACAGAAAGACAAGACAGGCTGATCTCTCACTGCCAGTCATCAGCAGTCTGACCTGTGGGTCTGAAACGTTCCAGGATGACCTGACACACCAGCTCTTGCACAGACCCCTCCATCTTGGTTACCCCGTCGATGATCCATGGCGTCTGACTCAGCACACGGCTGTACTTCTGATACCGACCTGTCAAACAGTTACCTTGGGATGTACAACTTACTGAGTGAATGTGACAAATCACACAACTACCCTTATATAAACATTCTATGTTATGTACAAAATTGTTGAAAATTTGGCCAAATATTTTTCAATCAACTTTTTCCTTTGTGTCTGCTCTTTACAATTAATCACCTCTCCCCTCTTCACCCCTCCCCATTCCCTATTCGATAGCTTCCTCTGTTTTCATGACAACACGCTCATATTTTGCAGAAAGTTTGTGTGTGTGTGTGTTCTGCTACTTTGGGGGAGGGGGGGGGGGGGGGGGGCTGTATTTGACTGTTTTTACATTTTTATGACTTAGCATTTAGATCTAAATGGGAAGCTAGACAAATCCCAATAAGGAAATCTGTTACAAAGAGCACACTGTTGAAAGAATAAGAGGATCAAATTATAGAGGAGAGGTAATGGAAAGCGAAGTGGGGTATGTGAGTGGGTTGGGGGTGGGAGAGTAGGGGGGGGGGGGGGTAATGGAGGGGTACCCATTTAAAAAAAAAAAGAAAGAAAAAGAAATGTGAGCACCTGAACCAGTGAAAACTTTACTTTTTCATTTAATGGTAACAGAAATATGTCATCAAGAAAACAATTTAGACAATGTGTGGATTAGGCACTATATCCATCAATATCCCTATCCCTCCTGACAACTTTGGGGAGAGTGCTCTTTACTTAATAAATCATCTTCCCTGCATCCACCCTCCCAATAATTCCTCTTCCCTTCATTACATACACCCCCTCCTTCCCTACTCTCTCCTTCCTGACTCAACATTTTAACAAGTGTTCTTTTTATTCACAAAACAAAAATAAGTTCTGCCCCTTCTAACCACTCAGCATCTTTTCAACTACTGCAGACTTCAAAAAACAAAAAAGGAACGGAACCCCCTCCTCCCTCTTGGATTCTCCTAAGAAATATAGTCATGCTGACACACTAAGAAATAAGGTTTCCCTTAGTGGAATTTTTATATCAGCATCACCCACACAAAGGCCACAATAAACATAAGTATTATGCTTCATTCAGATGACTGAGCTAAAATATATCTTTTTTTTTATGAAAGGAAATTTTTCAAAGTCAGGTTCATGCTGCTTTTCTCATTTTGATTGGTATTCTTTGTAAACTGTCACTCAAATATTTTTCAAACAATATTGCTTTATAACAGTCATTCAAATATTTTTCAAACAATATTGTAGCTTGAGGAAAACCTGGAAAGTATCTTGGACATACAAAAAGGAGAAAAGGATAGGATTGCATTACGGGGATAAAGGAGGAGGGAGCGGACATTGGGGGAAGGGGAAAGCTTACCTGCCACAAAAACAGAGTCATATGACACAGAAATATCACAGGTGCATCCTTCATCAGGTAAGCATGGGGGACAGGAAAAGTTCCTGCAACATAGTAAGCAGTTTATTGACAACCAAGATCACCGTTTCCACCAAATAAGTGTTTAAATATGTGGGAAACGTATCTTCTATTCCCTTGACTTCTTTTTCTTCTCCCATAGCACCCCCCCCCCCCCCCATTTCTCTGTTCTCTTCTTTTCCCCTTGACCCTTCCCTGCTCCTTCAACATTTGTATACAGATAGTGTTTCTTGGAACCTCACAGTCAGTTAACTGTTCTGTCTTTTTTGTCATGACAACCTGCTTTTCCAAAGTCTTTACCTTTTCTTCCCCTCTCTCCCTTCTACCCACCTCTTCTCCACTGCTGTTTTTGAGATTCTTTTAAGGTCTTCAAAGATGAATCTGATGGCCTTTTGATGGCTGTGTTGTTTTGCCAGAGCTGTCACTGACTACTAATTGTGATAATCGCCGCTAAGCCAAGACAGGCGACTGACAAGCAATTCTTATAGCGTGTGCAGATGACAGATTCTCACACATTTTATACAGCATGTGTAGACCACAGAGCATACGTAGACAAAAGATTGTCACACTCATCAATCAGCATAAACTATAATACACTTTGTAATGTACTTATAAATAACATGGCATATAGTGTCATACTTATCACATGGCATACACTGGCAAGACTGTCACACTCATCAATGAGACCACTGATTCTTGCACTCATCATTAGGGTAGGCCCCGGAACAACAGACTGACACACTCAACACTGAGTGTCACGTTTATACGGCCTTGATAGTGTTATGATACTAATTTTATTCTGTGTTGTTTTGATTTCGTTTTAGAACACGGAAGTGCGACGTAATCGGTACACGTTTTTAAGTTATGTCATCGCGATTGCGTCTTCATCCACGACTTATTCTAGCACGGTAACAAGACGGCAAGGCGACAAATTGAAAATAAAGATTTTCGATTGGTTAAAAACATATTGTATTGCGTTCACTTGGAGATCTAAATTGTCGTTGGTCAACGTCACAGGGATATCGACTGTCAGACCTAGTGGTTGACTGTAGGGAGTTTCTGAGGTAAGTATCGATCTGGTAGAATAGTTATCAATCCTATCGATGTGCAGGATAATCGAGGATACTGGGCGATGGCTGCTATCATTCGTATTGTGTTGTTTACAGGATTCCTGGGCGCAGAGGCGTGGAGCTGCCTGCCTGAACCTGCCGTACCATTCTTAACTAACATCGTTACTATTTTCTTTCAGGTTACGAATCGGGTGTGAATGAAGCCACATTAGGGAGATAGTGGTGATGTAAGTGCGTGTGTGCATGAGCAATTGTATTTTATGTGATCGGCCAGGCTTGGTCATTAAAAAAGATATATTGATTTTTTGTTACAGACTCCACCTATGTTGGGATTTCACTTAATTTAATCCATCCACTTAACTGATCCTTCGACCTATGTTAATCCTTCAATCCAATTCAGCCCATCGTTCGTCAAGCTACACATCAAGACTTCTTCAAACTCATCGAGTAAACATCGTCTCCATTATCCTCGTCATGTGATTCTTTTATTGACGTAAAAAAAATCATCGAACAAGTAACAAGATCGTATGGTAGAGCCGTAAGCCGTGGACAATATTTGTGTTTTGTGCCGAGATATTTTTGTTTACTAATTATATTGGTGCTTCAGAAGAAACGAAGAGGACGGACAATATTGTGTTTTGTGTCAATATATTTTGTTTAGTAATTATATCGGTGCTTTAGAAGAAGACAAAGAGGACAAGTAATATTTGTGTTTCGTGCCGATATATTTTATTTATTAATTATATCGGTGCCCCAAAGAAAACGAAGAGGACAGGTTTATATTCATCTGAAGGCGTTCAGCAAACAATTGATTTGACAAGAAGATCATCAAGGTGTATTGACTATCTTATTAACTGTGCAACAAATAACGGTGTGTGTGATCGTGAAGCAGCAAGTTTGCAAAGTGACGTGGACAGTGCTCGAAGAATTCCAGTGTGGGTAACGGAAAATTCCAGGCATGGTGACCACGACGACGACTTCTCTAACCAGATAAGCAGGGAAAGAATGTGACACGAAAACGATGCAGCATACATGCACATAGATACATCAAAAAATTGTAAGTGGCGCGAGAGAAATGTATGAGTGCAAGGTTGTGAATTCGTTAATTTCAAATCATTGTCTGCGTAATTTGTAAATCCATCGTCACTCATTCACATCAAATCATCCTTCGCTCATACACACGACATTCATATTCACATCATTCATCATTAGTTTAATAAATTTTATTTTGAATCGTATCCATCCTTGTGAGTGTCTCCAAGTTGAGAGGAGAGAGACTTGTGGGAGAGAACATATTCACCCCATATACACCACATCCCCACAAGGACCGCAACACTGAGTATGTATTCATCATTGATTTTCCCATTCATCACACAGTATACAGTAACAGCAGATTGTATCATTCATCACTAGCCAGTTGGTAAGCAACTGCTTGACATATGGCCTGCAAATGACCACTGTCACATGGTATATAATAAACAACACAACTGATCCCAAAGCTTAAAACTAATTATTGATTATCACATTCACCACAATTATTGGTTTTCCTAATAATTTACACACCTCTCTTTAATAAGGGAAATAAAGCAAGTGCAATTCTAAAAGCTCAGAATATATTCATAGCTAGACAACATACCTGTGAAAAGAGGGGAAATACACAGAAACTAGAGAAAAAAGAAATTTTCAAAAAATGTGATCAAAGACTGGTACTGTGAAACTAGTTTTTAGCTCCCCATTTTTACTTAAATGTGAATACAGTATATTTTTTCTTGTCTAAGCTTTCCATCTGCAGAGTTACATTACATAAAACCAGTGAAGGATCGATACTGCTAGTGCTCACCTGGAGAAATCAGATGGCGTCATCTCTCCTATCACCTTCAGCACGCTTGCCCTTGTGAAGGTTTCATGCTCCCCCTTGACAAACAAACTAAACATTTTACTGTCAGTTTTAATCTAGAGCAACCAGAATTAAACAGAAGCCAGGTAGCATCTCACTGTGAAAGAATTATTTAGTGTTCTCTCTCTACTTCTGGTTTCCCTTTTTCAGGTTAAGAATAATTTTCACAATAATCAGTAAAACAAAAAAGAGAGCTCAAAGATGCAAAAAGAACACACACACACACACACACACACACACACACACAACACACACACACACACACACATGCACACACACAATAACACACAATCACACACTAAGCTAACAAGAGCAAATTTTAACTAAGCAAGATTTACCTTCTTCACTTTCCTCCGACGAAAGGTACCTGGAAAGGTGTCCAACCTGTTCATCAATGCAATCCATGTTATTCGAAATCAAAGTAATCAACAAAGCTCTAAACAATATCAACTGCATGTTTCCAATGTTGGGGGTTGATCCTCAAGTCAGAACAGAAATCTGTATCTTCAGTCAGGTATGACAAGGAAATCTTTTCACCAGTGAAAAGAAAACCATGAAAACTTGCTAGAAAACAGAGCATAATAATAATAATAATAATAATAATAATGTATAATACTTATATAGCGCATTTCTTGTTACACAACTCAATGCGCTTACATCCACCATTTGCACTTATTCATCAACACTCGTTTACACAACGGGCTGCCTACCTGGGTAGTGCCGACTGAAGAGCTGCCAGCTGGCGCTTCATTCAGTCGTTTCCCGTGTCATCCAGTCAATATCGTTCACTCAGTTTCTTTACTTCCTTCATTCTTCTTTTTTTTTTTTTTTTCCATTTCTTACGCAGGGTGCATGCTGTGTGTAACGTGTCATCCATACCAACGGCCAAACTGGCCTACTCTTCCGAAAGTTGGTGATGGGATTTTACGTGTGTGCAAGATATTATGCGTGCGTTCACACACGGAACCTCGGTTTATAGTCTCATTCGAAGGACTGTATGGGAAATGGAGTCAGAACTAATGTTAACTCCGAGGGAAAAATCCCCCTGTACCGAAACGCCCCGGCAGAGATTCGAACCCGCAACCCCGTG
>CM065717.1:80508275-80530775 GCA_033310375.1 Conus canariensis | reverse complement strand
ATCTTCATTTTCATCTTCTAAATCTAAGCTCATTCCATGATAACAATAACAAAAATATTAATAATGAAAACAATACTAAGATACATTTTAAGATAAGCGGCAGTCAGTTTATCATAAAACCAACGCATGCAGATATTGCCACCTATAAATGCATGATACTTAATAAACAAGGTATTAAACTAGAGGGCACACAGGAAAGTGCAGATCTGTACTACTGTCAAAGGAGAAAAATGTGGACAATGCTGGTTTAACACTCAGTAAATTATTTCTCTAAGCTAAATTATTTTTCTGCTTCTCTCTAAAATTTTACCATAAACTACACATGGCACTTTGTTTCAAGGTCAGTTATCAAGAATGAGGCTGGGATGCATTAAGTTTTGTTTTCACCTGCGCAAATTATTTTTCTGCTTCTCTCTAAAATCTTACCATAAACTACACATGGCACTTTGTTTCAAGGTCAGTTATCAAAAATGAGGCTGGGATGGCCATTAAATAGTTGTTTAATCCTGAATGAAACCTTTTTTCTTCTGGATGTTTACTTGAAATCTTTAATTTTCCTCTACCTCATCCTCATCATCTGTACAAGATATAGTGACTATCTGACATGCTGGTCACTATGTCACTGTCGGCACTGACAATAAAAAAAAATTGAATAAATTAATGGCCTGCAGGTTCATGCAGTAGAAACACCTACCAGGTGGACTGGTGAGGAACTTCAAATAGTTTACATTATTACTTCTCCTTTCCTATGTTCCTTCTCACTCCCTTACCCTCACCCTCCTTCCCCTCGTCCGATTCTCCCTTAAAAGTAAGCTAGGTCAGCTTCCTGTCTTGCCTCTTGACCAAAACAAACCCTTCAAGGCTCTTAAGGGCAGTAAACTGAATTGAGTAAATATCAAACACCATCCTAGTGATTCAGCAGCAGTATAGACTCCTGAAGTATGGACTGGAATTTTACAAACCAAAGTGCAGCTGTATTAGTGTATGTTAGAGAGCTGGGATTGCATGAAGTAAGTACTAGAATGTCTTACTGGAAGATGGGACAGAATTTTTTTTTTTTTTTTTTTACTCTAATATATCGAATAAAACAATGCATGAAATCAAACAAACACAGACATAATGAATGTTGACTTATTACAATTATGATGATCATCATTGTTATTTTTGCTATTATCTAAATAGTCATATCTACCAATTCATTGTGAAATATGATGATGATAGTGAGTGATACTAGCTAGTAAATGGCTGATCTTATTCTAAGTATTGTGACTTTCGAAAGGTCTCACAACTCTGGGCTACTACTCTACAAGCAACGGCTTACCTTTAAAAACAAAAAAAGAATGTGAGAATACTTATAATAAGGCCGTGAATGTGTTAAAATTGGACAGTTAACTATTATCAAATCTAAGTTACCTGTTCTGACAAGGTGTAAGACGAGGGTCTCTTTTCTCCCAGAAAACGTAAGACACAGCGAGGGCAGCATCCTTGCTTGTGAAGATCTTTCAAGATGACATGTGTTTCGTCTTCTGTAGTTGTGAACAAATCCAAATCCTTCAACATTCTTTTTCCTTCACAGCTTCCTTTCTCAAGAAACACTGGGACAAACCTCATAGATAATGAGGCAGATGCTGTGTTCGGTTTACAATATTCTTCGAAACGTGTGGCGTTGGGGGATGGAATGTTTAACTTCCGGTTTCGCTTTTATCAGAATCTACCCATTTGGAGAATGTAAAATTTGCAGATTTGTGAGAAACTGACGACAACAAGCTAGCAATTAGTAGGAAGGAGAGAGGGTCGGTGAAGGGGAAGCGTGCGCGAGTGCTCGCTAGAGCGGGCCTGTGTGTGTGTGTGTGCGTGTGTGTGTGTGTGTGTGTGTGTGTGTGTGTGTGTGTGTGTGTGTTGTGTGTGTGTGCATGTGTGCGTGCGCCCGCGCGCGCGCGCGTGTGTGTGTATAGAGAGAGAGAGGGAGGGAGAGAGAGAATGGCGTCAATGCAATGGAAATGTTTTTCTTATAAAACGGAAGGTATTATATTCTACAGAGATGCCCATTTTGTGTGACTTGTTGTGTGAAATACATTTATTTCACACCACGATTTGTCATTTTCAGTATGTTCTTTCTGTGTATATTTGTGAAACGAGATGGTGTCATGTTGCTTCAAAACAAATTCCCTTGTTGGTATATGATAGAATATGTGTAATGAATGGTGTTCCTGACTGATTATGTTTTGTTGTGTGTGTGTGTGTGTGTGTGTGTGTGTGTGTGTGTGTGTGTGTGTGTGTGTGTGTGTGATTGAGTGATCATATATGTTTGTGTGGGCGTGCGTTTTCCTGCGAGCGCGCGTTTGTGTGTGTGTGTGTGTGTGTGTATGTGTGTGTGTGTGTGTGTGTGTGTGTGTGTGTGTGTGTGTGTGTGTGTGTGTGTGTGTGTGCGCGCGTGCGTGCGTGTGTGCATATCTGCGGACAAATGAGCATGTATGTGGGGGAGAGGGGGAAATTGTGTGTGTGTGTGTGTGTGTGTGTGTGTGTGTGTGTGTGTGTGTGTGTGTGTTGATATGTTTGTGTTTGAGTGGGTCCCGTTTTCCTGCGCGCGCACGTGTGTGTGTGTTTGCGCGCGCGCGCGCGCGTGTGTGTGTGTGTGTGTGTGTGTGTGTGTGTGTGTGTGTGTGTGAAACAGTGAACATTATAAGAGTGTATGTGTGTCGGTTTTTTTCGTAATGGACGACAGTGGATTAACAGTTGGTAGGTTGTTGATGTAGCACTTTAAGTGGAAATCCCCTGATGTTGACACGCTTTCTTCTCCTTTTATATATTTTTTTCTTTCTCCTTGCACGGGTGAGCACGTGCTCAGCTGAAGATGGAGGGAAAGAAGGAATGTTCTTTTTCATTTTATTTCTCCGTTTGTTTCTTTCTCTGCCCGAGACAGATCTACCTAGAAATTTTATTTTATGATGTTTCTATGTGTGTGTATGTGCATGTCTTGTGTATTCATTTTTCCTTTTTATGAACATTTATCAGTTTTTTTTAACGTATATGTTTCGGAGATCTTGAGGCTGTTTTTGGTGTGTGCCGTTGTGCATGGTCATGTAAAAAGCTCTGATCTGCATATGGCTAGAAATTACCTTTGCGGAGCAACTGTTGTTATGGACTTGTACACGATTTGCTCAGATTTTCGTTTTCATTTTGGTTCGGTTTTATATGTCAACATGGTAATGTGTCCATATGTTGGTATGACTCATGTTACATTTAGCTGTCAATATGAGTAACAAAGTAACAATTGCATCCATGAATTGTCAGGGTCTAGCCAACCCACAAAAGCGAAGAGACGTGTTTAATTATTTAAGGGGGAAAGCATACTCAATATATTTGCTGCAGGATACTCATTTCAAACCGAAGTTAGAGAATTATATTCGTTCAGAGTGGGGTTACAAATGCTATTTTGCGTCTCATAATTCACATTCAAGGGGCGT
This sequence comes from Conus canariensis, assembly GCA_033310375.1. NCBI lineage: Eukaryota > Metazoa > Mollusca > Gastropoda > Neogastropoda > Conidae > Conus > Conus canariensis. The sequence continues at coordinate 80,527,308 of CM065717.1, read as the reverse complement.
AGCTATTTTGTTCAGTAATAATTTTGACTTTCAGTTAAGAAAAGTTTATAAAGACACGGCAGGTAATTATATTTTTGCATCCGTTAAAATAATGGATAAAGAATGTCTTATTGTTAGTATTTACGGGCCCAATCGTGATGAGCCTGAGTTTTATGTGGAGTTGGAAGAACACATTAGAGAAGTTGGAGTTGAAAATGTCATTATTGGAGGTGATTGGAATTTGGTACGTGATTACTCCTTGGACTGTTATAATTACAGACATAACAATAATCCTAAAGCACAAGAGCAAATAGAAAACATGACGGACAGCCTAGACTTAACTGACATCTGGCGTGATTTAAATCCCGAATTACGAAGGTATACTTGGAGGAGAAATAACCCATGTCAGCAGAGCCGTTTAGATTTTTTTCTTATTTCCGATTGGTTATGTAATCATGTAACAGACGCAGATATTCTACCAGGATATCGATCTGACCACTCCTTAATTCTAATAACTCTAGAGCAAGGTAAAGAGATAAAGAGAAATCTATTATGGAAATTCAATAGTTCATTGTTGAAAGACACCAATTATATAGAAGACATAAACCAAGTAATTCAAACAGTTATTGAGGAATATGCAGCTCTACCATATTGTCGCTGTGGGTTGGCCCAGATTCCTAAATCAGAAATCCAGTTTGTTATTTCTGATCAACTTTTTTTGGATACATTACTTATGAAAATTCGAGGCAAAACTATATCATACGCAACGATGAAGAAACGGAAGGACAGAGAAAAACAGAAACATCTTGAAAGTAATATTTCTTTACTTGAAAAGAAAGTGGTATTATCTGAAGAAGAAAGACGTGAACTTGAAAGTTATAAACAAGAGTTGATTACACTTCGGGAAAAGAAGATGGAAGGTGTGTTGCTGCGTTCAAGGGCGAGATGGGTCGCAGAAGGGGAAAAAATAACCAATTATTTTTGTGGACTTGAAAAACGAAATTACGTTTGTAAAAATATTACGAAACTTACGCTGGATAATGGATCTATTTTAAGTGACAGTGATGAAATTGCCGAAGAAGTTAATAAGTTCTATCAAAAATTATATTCTAAAAGAGTATTGAATCTTGTGAAATTCTAGATTTAGTAAATAATTTACCAGTATTAACTGAGAGTCAGGTAACTTCTTTGGAAGGCAAAATTACTTTAGAAGAAGCCGGTATTGCCCTTAAACACATGCGTAATATGAAAAGTCCTGGCAGCGACGGCTTCACAGCAGAATTCTTCAAATGTTTCTGGTTACAACTTGGTCCATATATTGTAAGAGCGTTAAACGATGGATTCGATAGAAATGAACTATCTTCGACACAAAAAGAAGGCATTATCGTATGCATTCCAAAGGGTGACAAGCCCAAAGACCGAATCAAAAATTGGAGACCAATTTCACTTTTGAACACTGTGTATAAAATAGGATCCACATGTATAGCCAATCGATTAAAATGTGTGCTTCCCTCTATCATCAATGAAGACCAGACTGGTTTTATTCCAAACAGGTATTTGGGAGATAACATTCGTCTTATTTATGATATACTTGATTATATGATTATATCCAAAAAACCTGGGATACTTTTATGTTTAGACTTTGAAAAAGCGTTTGACAGTGTTAGCTATGATTTCATGTTTAAGGTATTACATGCCTTTGGCTTTGGTCCAAGTTTTTGTCAATGGATAAAAACATTCTACACAAATATTAAGTCAGCTGTTTCAGTTAATGGAAAACTAGCCGGTTGGTTTCCTGTTGAGAGAGGATGTCGCCAAGGGGATCCAATCTCGCCATATTTATTTGTTATTTGTGTTGAAATCTTAGCAAACATGATTAGACAAAATGAAGACATAAAAGGAATTAAAATAGCTAATACTGAGAATAAAATATCACAGTATGCAGATGATACTGAACTTTTACAAGAAGGCGATCGAAAATCATTCGAAGAATCGATTATGGTTCTTGAAAAATTCGGAAGAGTGTCTGGACTCTTACTAAATGCGGAAAAAACGAATGCAGTATGGTTAGGAAGTAAACGAAACTCGCCCGTTAAGTATATGCCACATTTAAATATCAAATGGAACCCTCCTAAATTTAAAATTTTAGGTATCTGGTTTACGAGTGATTTAAAAAATTGTGAAACTATGAATCTCGAAGAAAAATTTGCAGAGATAAAAACATTGTACAAAACTTGGCTAAAAAGGCAGATAACACCTCTTGGCAGAGTTGCAGTACTTAAATCCCTGATCTTATCAAAACTAACCCATCTATGGATGTTACTACCAAACCCACCAGACTACATAATTGATGAAATTCAGAAATTTACATTTAAGTTTGTATGGGGTAAAAAGAGAGATAAAATTAAGCGAAAAACATCTGTAAAAAGTATACAGCATGGGGGTATAGGAATACCAAACATATGGAAGCAAATAAATGCATTAAAATTAACTTGGATTCGGAAACTTTCATCAAGTAACCATTGTTGGAAAAAAATACTCTTCTCATTATATTACAAGGCAGAAATTATTCATAAATTAGGTGCTGATTTGTCTGGGCAGGATAAGTTAAACAATTTCTGGAGAGATGTATTCAAAGCATATAAAGAACTAGATGAGATTGTTTGTGTCAAAACTGCAGATGAATTCTGTTTAGAGCCTTTATTTTGTAATAGGAACTTGATGATTGGGGGCAGATCTAAATTTTATAAAAACTGGATAGAAAATGGTGTATTCTGCGTACGGAATCTTTTAGACGAAAATGGTGATTTTTTGAGTTTCCATTCCTTTGTTGATAGGTATAACATCAATACAGATTTTGTAACATACAACGGTTATATTAGTGCTGTAAAAAAGTATTCGAGAGAAGCTGGAGTAGAAATAACATGTTATGAAGAAGGTGAGTCAAGTAAACTAATGTCTGTGATATGTTCAGTTTCAAGAGGAGCCTCACGTTATTATGATCTACTGAATCAAGACACTCTAGAGCCAACTTTTTGCAATAAATGGAATGAAAGATTACCGAAGGATGTCAGTTGGGCTAAAACTTTTCAGAAAATCCAACAGATAAAAGATATTAAGTTAAGATGGTTTCAGGTTAGAATTAACAATAGGATACTAGCAACCAATATTGTTTTGAAAAACATGGGCATTGAAAATTCAGAAAAATGTTCTTTTTGTAAGAGAGAAACAGAAAACATTCAACATTTATTTTGGTACTGCCCTCATGTTCAAATTTTTTGGCAAGAATTTCAAAATGAAATGAATAGAAAATGCGAAACTATGAATCTACTGTTGAATGCAAATATTGTCCTGTTTGGTTGTGACAATGATTTTAGATCAGATAAAACATTTGATTTAATCCTGTTACATGCCAAATTCTATATTTACAAATGTAAATATGAAAAAGATTTGCCATTATTTCAAGTTTTCATCGTGTATTTGAAAGCAAGATATGAAATAGAAAAGTATGCTGCATGTCTTCAAATGTCCCTCACAAAGTTCGTTACACAGTGGCTCCCATATTCTTTTTTATTGGATTAATGCTTTTTTTCTGGTAAGGTTTCTAAATAACATGACAACGGTCAGTTGCTTTGTTTTCCCTGTTTGACTAATTTATTTGCTCGGTTTAGTCATTTTCTTTTCACTTATTTAACTGTTATTCTTTTCGTGTTTACCCTTTGTGGTTATTTGTGTGTTTATATATGTCTATGATAAGACTTAAAAAAAAAAAAAAACGCATACAGTGTTTATTAAGTGACGTTATCACTTTAATAGTAGTAGAAGTAATAACAGTAGTAGTTGTGGTGGCAGTAGTAGTTCTATTGATGGTGTTAGTATTCACAGTAGCAGCAAGGTGATGATGTTGAAGATGTCGATGATGAAGATGATGATAATGATGATTATGATGATGATGATGTATATTTTGCTGTTGTTGTTATTGTCTTACTGCGATAAGTATGCGTTTTGTAATCCTTACTTGTAATTTGTTCTTATGTTTTGTAATAAAATATGTATTAAAAAAAAAAAAAAAAAAAAAAAAAAAAAAAAAAAAAAAAACAAGCTAGCAATTTCACGTGATTTAGAGGAGAGCGAGTGTGCTATGGAAAAGTCGAACCGGCATATGTCTGTTGTCAGTGACACTTACACGCGCCTGTCATGGATAATTGAGCAATGTTACACGGGCGGTCAGAAAGTCCGTGTAGCAAATGGAGCCAAGGAAAACCCCAAAAGCTTTTGGAAGTACGTTCAGCAACAAACTAAAATGAATACAGGTGTACAAGTTCTAAAGAACACTGATGGGTCATTGTCAAATACAGATGAACTTAAGGCAAATACCATAAACACATTCTTTTCCAGTGTCTTTACCAGAGAGGACACATCCACTGTACCTAATATAGACGAATGTTCAAAATCTGGAGGGGCTGCTGTTACTGACATTGTGATAACTCCATTAGCTGAAGAGAACCTACTCAAAGGACTGAACCCAAATAAGGCTCAAGGACCTGATGGCATTCCCCCCAGGGTCTTAAAGGAAATATGTAAAGAAATATCAAAACCACTTTGTCACTTATTTAATAGAACTTTAGAAGAAGGAGTCTTACCAGAAGACTGGAAAACTGCAGAAGTTACAGCTATTTTTAAAAAGGGATCAAAAAATGAGCCTGGAAATTATAGACCTGTTAGTCTGACCTGTGTGGTGTGTAAAGTTCTAGAAACTATAATAAGAGACTGTATTGTCAATCATTTTCAGGACAATGATCTGTATTCAGATTGTCAACACGGGTTTAGAAAAAAAGGTCTTGTATGACACAGCTCCTTTTAACAATGGAAGATTTTACAGAATATATTGAGCAAAAAGCATCATTTGATGTTGTCTACTTGGACTTTAGAAAAGCTTTCGACACTGTACCGCATTGTAGGCTTCTGGAGAAGTTGAAAGGGTATGGGATTACAGGCAATGTACTGAATTGGATCCAGGCTTTTTTGTCTGGACGAACACAAAAAGTAAGGATAAATGACGTCACTTCACAAAGATTAGATGTACTAAGTGCTATACCTCAAGGTAGTATCCTAGGACCCATACTTTTCACTATATTCATAAACGATCTTCCAGAATCTGTCCAAAGCAATTGTAAGATTTTTGCTGATGACACGAAACTGTATGGAAATTCTACCAATCATACAAAAATACAAAGGGATGTATACTCATTACAAGAATGGTCTAATGAATGGAACTTACATTTCAACGTATCCAAATGTAGTGTTATGCACTATGGTAAAACAAACCCAAATCATAAATATTATATGAAGGTAAATGGACAAGAAAATGAAATAAATGAGTGTGAGGAAGAAAAAGATCTTGGTGTTATTTTTGACCCACTACTTTCTTTCGATGTTCATATCAATAAAATCATCAATAAAGCAAACCAAATGATAGGACTAATAAAGAGAACTTTCACATACTTGAATAAAGACATACTATTGAAATTGTACAAAAGTCTGGTACGGCCGCACTTAGAATATGGAAATATGATATGGTATCCCTTGCTCAAAAGGCAGTCAAAGGCAGTGGAGAAAGTACAAAGAAGGGCTACAAAGCTACTACGGGAATGCAAAAATATGAATTATGAACAACGGTTAAGATACTTAAACTTACATTCCTTAAAAGGTAGACGTATCCGCGGTGATCTGATCGAAGTCTATAAAATATTCAACAGTATGGTGGATGTACAAATAGAGCATTTTTTCAAACTTTATACTGATAGTGTTACAAGGAAGCCAGATGGGAAAATCTTCATTGAACACTGTCAGACTAATAAACGTAAAATGGCTTTTGGAAAAAGAATAACACATCTTTGGAATGATCTACCAACTAACACCAAGTTTGCACAGTCTACTAACTCATTTAAAAATCTCCTTGATGCGGATCATAAATTCACTAAATTGTTATTTGAATTTGATTAACAAACCAAAATGCGCATACGCAACAAACCAATTCAGAATACTAAACAATACATGGATGGGGATTCAAGAAAGGCCGCGAGGCCTAGGCTACGTATATCAGCCTGTCCCCTTACTACTACTACTACTACTACTACTATACTAAAGTCCCCTGACACTATGCAGTCCGATCAGTGATGGAGGGAGGGGGGAGGGGAGCAGGCTGAAGAGACTGGTGCCCGGGTGTCACAGCCGAAGCTGTCGCCTGTCCCAGCTTCAGAGTCTCCTGTTCTGGACAGCATGGGCTAGCCCATAACGCCCCCCCCCCCCCCCCCCCCTACTACATTCTACTTCTTCCCATCCAACCGACAGTACTCACATAGTTACAGCTCCAACATTGAACACCTTCAAGTCCAGACTGGATGCCCACTGGAACAGCCTTCCTTCAAAGTTCAACCCGGTGTGCTATGAATAGGTGGTGGCAGTGCCAGTACTACTAGAAACCCCACGCATGCAAGTTCTTAGGTGTAGACTACATCTACAAGTCTCGATGGTGAACAGGCCTCCAACGAGGCCTCAAACACCTCAAGTTCAAGTCAAGTCAAGTACTAGTACAGATCTGCGTATGCCGCCCCACTGCCACCGAAAGAGACTCCTCCCTGGCCAGTTTCTGCTGCGTTGACCCGAAAGGTTCCCCCATCCCTTCCCCAATCTTTCCCCGCCTGCAGCTGTCCTCTCTCGATCCGATCCCTTTCATCTGTGAAAAAATCGCCGTTCACCAACCAAACTAATGTCTCACAACTATGTGCTCATAGACGTACAAGCGGTCTGTTCAAGTGTATGCAAACATAAAAGAAAGAGTATTATACTGTCAAACGAAACAAACAAATTACAAGACCTTTTTGGCGGCATATTAATTTTTCTTTTAAGTTTGTTTCAATTTCTGCCTGCAGTCACCTCGATTTGAAACCAAATTCATGCAGTTCAAAATGTTCGCCACAAAATTGCCCGGAACAACAGCGATCAGAAAATCTCGAGAAGCCATACAAGAAATTACAGATCCTAGGCCACACAGAGATTAAACGAACACCGCCATGGAATATCTTCTGCTTTGATGCTTGCTTCACTGTAACGAAAGATCAGTATACCCCAATTAGAATGGTTTTAAGCAATTTCAAGCTGCTTAAGTCTCAACAAGCTAAGGTATAATCAATGTCTGCTGGAGAATTATATGCACAAAAACAATCTTTGAGTGTATACTAGCCAAGAGATGGCTCTTTCTCCCGTTTAGCTTTTGTGTTTGTTTATACAATCAGTTTATACATGAGACAGACGCTTAATATGACTGAGACAAAATAATTATGATCTGTAGTGAGACTAGGTCAGTAAATTATGAGAACCATTTCTTCCAAAACCTCATCGTGATCTAGCTTTCATTTCTTGCAGCTTTTTTTTTTTTTTTAGAATTTCAGATAAATGTTTTTGCCTCGCTGCCCCCGACAATGAAGTTTTGTCCTCTGATCAGACTTTGAAATGTTATTTTGGTATTCAGTATATTATTCGCCTTAATTATTGAGAGTAGTGTCTTCACCACAAAAGTGGCTTGACGGAGAAGGCTTGCGACAAAGGAAAATCGTGAGTGTCTAACTGAAGACCTGACTGGGTCTAAAACTGATCCCTGTGGGACTCCATATTTGACCGACAAGAAGTGGATATTAATTCGTTTGAGAAAAAAAGGTTGCTTTTGGTGGAGAAGAGTGATATAACTCTCTCTCTCTCTCTCTCTCCCCTCTCTCTCTCTCTCTCTCTCTCTCTCTTGTGTGTGTGTGTGTGTGTGTGTGTGTGTGTGTGTGTGTGTGTGTGTGTGTGTGTGGTTCTGGGGATAAAAAAACATCTTTATATCTTGGAGAAGAATGTGATCCGAATTATCATGAGAGCTTTAGCAAACCCCGTAAATACTGTTCCCATGAATAGATCGTACTGGCCTCATTCCACTAGACTGTTGAATACAGTGTGAAATCACTGTTCTTGTTTTTTCCGAACCCCCATTCTTACCCCACCCACGCCTCTCCTCCCTAATAACAGGTTGAAAAAATATCGTGTTAAACATAATGAAATGCAAGCGGAGATTTTGTTTTAGATTATTTACTTATTTTCGCACTTTAGCGGAGATTGCCGACAAAGTAGATGGAACTGATATCTGTCAATACTTTGACAGTTCATTTCAGCCGATCGAAAGAATTGTAATACTTTGACATCTTTGAACAATCGTTTTCATATTCGCAACACTGCATAAATTTTATCAGCTATTCATAGTAGTTTGTCGCCACAGCTGTAACATTTTTGCTTCTGGAGGGAACGTGTTGTTATCGTAGAAATAGGCGTATTTGTACTTTTTAGACTACCTAAACGTGCTAGAAAGTGATAATTAAGACCACACACAGGCAATATCTATTATCATGCGGATTGGTTACATACATGAATGTTTTAGGGCGTGATGTTATCTGTGCTGGGGTACTCAGTAAAGAATTTAGATTAAATGACGTAAAATTACTTTTCATTTAACTTGAGGTAAAGCAAATCAGTACTGACATCTAGCGAAATTATATCTATTGAAAAGCCCCTCCATACGTCCCGAGGGTGGACGATCTAGGTCCTTATGGAAAGTTAAAAAGAGGAGACAACTACATCGCCCCTTCCCCACCCACCCACCCAACTCCCTGCAGCCCCACCTCCATCCCTCAAACACACGCGTGCGCGCTCAGAGAGAGAGAGAGAGAGAGAGAGAGAGAGAGAGAGGAGAGAGAGGAGAGAGAGAGAACTCTAGAATTAATCAGTACAGCTTATCATAAAGTTTTGTAGGGTTAGGATTAAGCTGGGGTTCGGGTTAGTGTTTAGGTGAGATTGGGTTTAGTCATTTGGGGTCAGGGTTTTAGGGTCATGCATTTCGGATCTGGATAGTCTTCTGGTTTTCTTATCGAAGTTCCCATCCACTATGCACAAACACACCATCTTCCCACAGAGAGAGAGAGAGAGAGAGAGAGAGAGAGAGGAGAGAGGGGGGGAGGTAAGGTAATGTTGCTTTTAGCCCAGCCGACCGCAAAGGGCCATATCAGGGCTGTCACCACGTTAAAACCAACTCACAAGTCATTCAGTCACACAATTCTTTAAAATACATCTTCTAAAAACCCATCCGAAATTTTGTTAAAAATCTTTCCACTATAAAATCTCAGATCCGATGAAAATTGTTAATCTCTTTCAAGAATTCAAAGATCGCATCAGGTGGAATATCTCTGAACAAGGTTTTCGTGGAATCTGCAGTAAAATGTTTGTGTCTCACGTCATGCAAGTCCCAACATTCTAAAAGAATATGTTTCATTGTGAGTGGAGAGAGAGAGAGAGAGAGAGAGAGAGAGAGAGAGAGAGAGAGATCAGTCCTAGAGTATGGAAATGTGGTATGGTCCCCATACTACTTTGGAAAACGTATAAACCTAACTGAAAATGTGCAGAGAATCTTCACCAAGGATCTTATAAGAGGACGTACAAGAAGAGATGAAGCCTTTACGTTTTGCGGACTTAGGTCATTATGGGCGAGACCTACAAGATTGTGTTCGGTGGAACCACAGCACAAAAACCGTTCAATTTAAAAGACTCCACAAGCACGGGGACACCCATTTACATTGGTAAAACCGCTCACGTTTTTTTTCCACACATATTTTTCACAGATCTGTTAATTTGAGGAACAATCTGCCTGATTATACTGCCACAGCAGGAACGCTTAACAATTTCAAAAAATTGTTAGACATTGGAAGGATTATTGCTTCCAGTATAATTTCTCTAGAGGAAGATAGCCATTATAATAGTAACCGCGCACTCATGAAAGACCCACCTCTAATCCCCCCCTCCCCCCCCCCCCCCCCCCCCCAAACCAAAGTCAACAATATATCATATCTAAATGTTCGGGGGGAAAGTTGATAAAGCCTATAAGGCAACCATTGGTATGATTGATATGATATCATATCATATCATATTATATGATACCGTATCATGTCACATGATATATGATATGATATCATATGATAGTATATCATTATGATGAACATTATTTTAAAGAGTAACAGATACGCAAGTACATGCTTTATTCCCCATCTGCCCCTTGCCCGGAGAGAGAGAGAGAGAGAAGAGAGAGAGAGAGAGAGAGAGAGAGAGAGAGAGAGAGAGACTTTGACACTTTGATGATATTTTATTGTCATTACCAAAGAGGTCTTTTGACAAGGGGCGAGGGGGTAACAGAACAATAACATTTCCCTCTTCCTTTCCTGCAAACAAATAGTAAGCATTCATTCCTAGTGTGTATCAAATCAAAGGTTAACAAAAACAAATAAATTCGTAACATTTCCTTATGTCCTCACGTACAAGAGTAATGCAGTAAGGTTTTAAAAAAAATCTTAAAACTGACTCGACCATCCATTCAATCAAATGATGACATTGTATCTTACTGATCTCTCTTCCACATGCGATGAGTGATAATAATCATTCATATAATCTGTTATAATGCATTATCTTAAATTTCACTCTATCTTTCATCTGTCTAATTTTCAATGCTTCCGCGATGAATTTCGCAACTGATTTAATTACAAGCTCATCATCTGATGATAACACGACAGCGACATTTTGCCTTTTCGTTATATCTAACTGGAGATTTCTCTAAACGAACAATTTGTCATTTGAGAGAGAGAGAGAGAGAGAGAGAGAGAGAGAGAGAGAGAGAGAGAGAGAGAGAGAGAGAACTCGGGGACACCACTCACAAACAGACACACACACACACGCACACACACACACACACACACACACACACACACATACACACGCACACGCGCGCGCGCGCAGGCAAGCACGCACGCACGCACGCGCTCACGCACGCACGCCCCCCCCCCCCCCCCCCCCCACCCCCACCACACACACCAGGGGTAGATCATTTGTAAGAAGAGAGGAGTGGTTGTGTTTCAGGGAAGTTTAAAATGTTAATCAAGTGCGCGAAGTTTGTTGAGAGGCTCAGTTTGGAGAAATGCCCCCACCCCTCGGCCCCTCCCCCAAGCCTCACCTCACCTCTTTCCCCCACCCTCTTAACCCCACGCCCCGTCTCCTTCCACTCCCCCTCTCCCCTGGTTCCATTTTTCATTAAAAAAAAATAATATAATAATGATAAAATGGTATAGAGAAGGGTCTGTCCTGCCTGGTGACTCGGATAACTCCAACGGAGTAACCCATTATGAAGCACGACTTTGCGTCTATAATGCGTTCTAAAATTTTCAGGGTTTTGCGTGGAACTATTAAGTGGTTAAATCTTAAATAAATGTTAGCGAACCGCCCAGAGAACGTGGACAAACGAGTCACAAGACGAAACACAACTAGTTTCGACCTCTTAGGTCTTCATCAGGTGAGACATTAACGAATAAAACAATGAAAATTAACGAATAAAACAATGAAAATTAACAATGAAAATTAACGAATAAAACAATGAAAATTAACAATGAAAATTAACGAATAAAACAATGAAAATTCACTTAGCTTTGATCGCTTACACGACTAAAAACGTATGTTAAACGAAATACGGATCAATGATTAACAGTATACAATGATCGAAAGACGTATACACGATAACAATCACACACACTGATGACGTATACACGATAACAATCACACACACTGATGACGTTAATGTCTCACTGATGACGTTAATGTCTCACCTGATGAAGACCTAAGAGGTCGAAACTAGTTGTGTTTCGTCTTGTGACTCGTTTGTCCACGTTCTCTGGGCGGTTCGCTAACATTTATTTAAGATTTGTTTAGATTTCCGCCTGCAGTCCTCTCGCTTTGCAACTAGATCTATTTTGATTCATACTGACTGCTACCCTTCGTTGTTTTGTATTTCTGTTTACGTCATCAGTGTGTGTGATTGTTATCGTGTATACGTCTTTCGATCATTGTATACTGTTAATCATTGATCCGTATTTCGTTTAACATACGTTTTTAGTCGTGTAAGCGATCAAAGCTAAGTGAATTTTCATTGTTTTATTCGTTAATGTCTCACCTGATGAAGACCTAAGAGGTCGAAACTAGTTGTGTTTCGTCTTGTGACTCGTTTGTCCACGTTCTCTGGGCGGTTCGCTAACATTTATTTAAGATTTGTTTAGATTTCCGCCTGCAGTCCTCTCGCTTTGCAACTAGATCTATTAAGTGGTTAGTTTAAGGTAGAAGAAGGTGCATGTGCACCCGGTGCTCCCCTCGTGCACATCTCGTGCACGCGCACGCACGCACGCACACGCACACGCACACACACACACACACAGAGCGAGAGAGAGACAAACAGATCTGAAACAGTTTTCATTTCCACATGATCCCATCAAAACCTTGGGCATCACATGATCACACGTGTAAGAATCTGTTTTGGACCAAACATACTTAGCAAATAAAATATTAAAAAATTGCGAACAAAAAAAAAACAAAAACCCCCTCCCGGCGGGGAATTGAACCCCGGTCTCCCGCGTGACAGGCGGGGATACTGACCACTATACTACCGAGGATCAACAATGTCAAGCTTACTATGAGCAATTATATATATATATATAATTGAGCAATTATATATATATATATATAATTTAAAAGAACTTATTGACTGTCTAGTGATCTTAACTTTTGTATACATTTATATATTCCATTCAGTCACCAAGACTGATGCTCTGCTGCTATTTCCAGGACTAACTGATTAGAAAAGGAAAGCGGAAATGATGGGGAACGAGATGGTGAGGAATAGAATGATATTTGAGTAAAAAGACATCGATGCGCACAAAATGGCGATTGCCTTGCGTGCTCTCGTGAACTTTACAAGGGCATCGTCTGCATGTTCAGGTAAAGTATTGTTTCCTCTTTTTATGCTCAGCACCAATCCTTTGGATAGATTTCTTCAAGGAAATCCGTTACGCTTTCATGGGCACCTCATACCACTGAAACTGGCTTGAACATCAGGCGTTTGATCGCTTTATCATGCATGTTGAAAACTTGACACCTTTTAACTAATATAATTTTTAAAGTATTTCGTTCCTCCGTATCATTTTCCGCGTCGTTTGACATCATTGTTCCAACCTTGTAGAGCTTATCTCTTTTCTTTCCCTCCCTGTGTGAGTGTTACAAGCTGTAGCACTACAATGAAAAGCGCACGAGGTGAGGGAAATACTTATGGATCAGACAGAAAAAGTGCCTCGGATAACACAGCCCAAGCGAAAGAGAAAGTAAAGCAACCATCATTTTCACACTTGACACACTGACTGTGTCTGATGTGTGATGAACCATTCCAGGATGGAGACAGTGTAGTACCCTCCATTGAATGTTTCAATCGTGATCGAGCACTGGGTGCAGATCTCAAGTTTAAAACACAGAGGAAGAATAAAAGCCTCCACTGGGAGTGTGTTTCTTCCACAGAGAGTAATATGAAAGTTCAAAGAAGGCTTGAGACAAACATTGATGGGCTAATTGAAATGTTTACCCAAAGACTGGAGTTTGTTGCAAATGAAGGCAGAGACAAAAGACAAGAACAGGAACTAGAAGTAATAGACAACCTAACAGAATTGGTAGATAATGGGGAGCCAATTGATATAATGTACTTGGATTTTAGAAAGGCATTTGATTCTGTCCCCCACGAAAGGCTGCTAACTAAACTAAAAGTGTATGGAGTAAATGATAATGTTCTAAACTGGATCAGAGGTTTTCTTAAAGGAAGGTCACAGTTAGTGAGAGTGGGAGAAGAGAGATCCAAGACATCTGAGGTCCTAAGTGGAGTTCCACAGGGTAGTATCCTAGGGCCCATATTATTCACTGTGTTCATTAATGATTTACCGGACATGACTCAAACCACATGCAAAATATTTGCAGATGACACAAAAATATATGATAAGGCGACAAACAGCATAAAGATCCAACAGGACATAAACAAGCTACAAGAATGGTCAGATGAATGGAACCTTTACTTCAATGTAGCAAAATGTAAGGTGATGCACATTGGCAAAAAGAATAAACAGTTTGAATATACTATGATTGTGAACGACGAATTGCAGAAAATAAATACATGTGATGAAGAAACAGATCTGGGAGTAACCTTTGATAAAGATCTATCCTTTGATCCTCACATCCAGAGAGTTGTGAACAAAGCAAATCAGATGATGGGACTCATCAGGAGAACTTTTACCTTTCTAGAAAAGGAGACTTTTGTCAAATTATTTAAAGCATTTGTTAGGCCCCATCTCGAATACGCTAATGTAATTTGGAGTCCCCATCTCAAGAGACAGTCAAAAATGATAGAAAATGTACAAAGGCGAGCTACTAAAATCCTGAAAGAATGTAATAATTTAAACTATAAAGAAAGATTACATTATCTCCAATTATACTCACTGAAAGGAAGGAGGATCAGAGGAGACCTGATTCAATTTTTTGAAATATTCCATAATTATGACGATGTTAATGTGCATGCGCTTTTCAAATTCTCAGAAGTGGATTGCACGAGAAATAATGAAGCAAGATTTTTATCAGACATTGCCATACTAACAAAAGAAAGTCTTGTTTTACCTTCAGAATTGCTAATTATTGGAATGCACTGCCTACTAACACCAAATATGCACCTGACATCAACAGCTTTAAAAAACTCCTAGATGAAGACCCAAAATTGAAAGGTCCCGGAGGCGGTGTCGTCCTCTCAGGAGGTCAGGGCCCCCTGCCCTTCGGCAGCGGAACTTGCCCTGGGGTCTCACCCACTGGCGGCTATGCCCTCCTCTCTCCTAAAGGAGTCGGTCATGGTAGCTGACTGCATGAGGAGGGCCCAACTAAAGGTCAGGGGCACGGAGGCGCAGGACATCACGCCTGGTTCTGTCCCTGACTTTCCGGGCGCACTGGCGTGCGGGAAGTATCTCAAACCAGAGAGGCTTCCATTTGCCAAGAAGGCCTTCTTGGCAAATGACGCTATCCCAGAAGCCACTCTCCCCCTCTCCCAGGAGGACCTCCTCCTGGTCCAGGAGAGGTCTAAGTCACACGCTCGGCAGGTGTCCCTTTCAGAGCGCTGCCTTGCCGAGTGGGAAGAGTCGGCAAGGAGGGGTTTGGAATCCATCTCGGTTATGGATTCCTTCCTAGGGGGACTAGTGTCTGCCCTGAAGGACCCTGATTCAGAGTCCTTCGCTTTACGCCAGTCCGCAGACTCTTCGGCAGTGGTGGCCTGTATTCAGGCCATGGCTGATGGACTGAAGTATTCGGCCGGGGCCTTCGCTAGGCTCCATCTGAACTCGGTCCTAGCGAGAAGAGATGCCGTCCTATTGGCTTCTTCTGTGGCCCGCTCCGCCTCTGCCCGCGCCTCTCTCAGAGCCCTGCCAGTCAAGTCGGGGTCTCTTTTCGGAAATCATGTTCAGGCGACCATTAAGAGCCAGGCCGAGATTAGGCGTGACCTCGCCTTTCACTCTGGCCCCCCTCCCCCCCCGCCCGGGTTCAAAACGCAAGGCGCCAGCGCCTTTCTCATCACCGGGTCCCTCTCAGCCCAAGGGACGAAGGTCATTTGGTCCCCGGGGGGTCCGAGGCAAGCAACCCAGCAGGGGTCGGCCTCAGGCACGGCCGGCGGGTCCGAAAGCTTCCACGTCTCAGTCGCCCCACCCCCAATGACTTACCCCCGACCTGGGTACTTCACCCCAGGGCGGTCCTGTGGGCAGTCTGTCCAGGCACCTCAGTGCCTGGGAGCGGCTTCCCGCAAGCCCTTGGGCTCTGCGGGTGATCAGGTCGGGGTTTCGTCTTCCTTGGGGTGCAGTAAAGGCTCCGCTCACTCCTTTCCCTCCTCCTTTCGCTCCTCCTCGGGATCCAGCGGCCTCTCAGGCCTTGGATCAGGAGGTCCTTTCGCTGTTAGCCAAGGGAGCCACAGAGGAAGTCCTCTTCCATTCCTCTCCGGGCTTTTATGGCCGCATTTTTGTGGTCCCCAAAGCTTCTGGAGGATGGAGACCTGTCCTAGACCTCTCGCCATTGAACAGGTTTCTTCTCGTCCTCCGTTTTCGGATGGAAACCCCCATGTCAGTCCGCGATGCCATACACCCCGGCGACTGGGCGGTATCCATCGACCTGAAAGATGCATACTTCCATCTCTTGATCCACCCAAGGGACAGGAAGTTCCTCCGCTTCGTATGGGGAAGCCGCGTTTTTCAGTTCAGGGCTCTTCCCTTTGGGCTAGCCCCGGCCCCTTGGGTTTTCACGAAGGTGGTCCGGGAACTTTGCATGCACCTTCGGGAGAAAGGAATTCGTCTGAAGGCCTATCTCGACGATTGGCTTCTCCTTGCCTCCTCCAGCACTCTGTGCTCCCAGCAAACTCTCCAGGTTCTAAACCTCTGTCAGCAGCTGGGATTTGTTCGCAACGAGGAGAAATCCGATCTCATCCCGGCGCAGCAGTTTCAGTTCCTGGGCATGTCCTTCAACACCACCAACTGGTTGGTCTCTCCAACCCCCCAACGTCTGGTTCGCCTCCAGCATCTCTTGGCCCTTCTCCTCTCCTTGGATCAGGCTCCGGCCAGAAAGCTGGCCTCCCTTCTGGGTCTGATGGAGTCCTTGGCCCCCTTAGTGCCCCTCGGACGACTGCACAAACGCCGGTTCCAACGCCTCTTTCGCAAGCGTTGGTCTCAGGCGTTGCAGTCGTGGGACCTTCCGGTTCCCCTCGGCCAGTGGTTCCAATCATCGGTGACCCAATGGCACTCCCAGTCCTGGCTGACTCAGGGAGTCCCCATCACGCCCCCTCCTCCACAGGAAGACCTGTTCACGGACGCGTCCCAGTCCGGGTGGGGTGCCCATGTCAGCTCTCTGACGGCGGCCGGACAATGGTCCCCGGAGATGGGGTCCTTGCACATCAATCGGCTGGAGCTGGAAGCCGTGTTCCAAGCCCTCAAGGAGTTTCTTCCCTTCCTGAAGGGAAAACACGTTCTCCTCAACACCGACAACACGACTGTGGCATGTTACATCAACAAACAAGGGGGGGCGCGTTCTCACTCCCTGTCCTTGAGAGCGGAACAGCTTCTACTTTGGTGCAAGACACATTCCATCCGGATCTCGGCCAAGCACGTTCCCGGGAAAATCAACATTCTTGCGGACTCTCTCAGCAGGTCGCACATGGTTCTTCCCTCGGAGTGGACTCTCGTCCACTCAGTCCTGGAACCTCTCTGGACTGTGTGGTTCAAACCACAGGTAGATCTGTTCGCCACCCGGTTCAACCACCGTCTCCAGCTGTATGTCTCTCCAGTCCCGGATCCGGCAGCGTGGGCTGTGGACGCCCTATCCATCCCTTGGTCCGGACTGATGGGCTATGCCTTTCCCCCATTCCCCATTCTGGGAAAGGTTCTCCGCAAAGCAAGGGAGGACGCAGCCACGCTGATTCTGGTGGCTCCACGCTGGCCGGCCCAAGCGTGGTTTCCAGAACTGTTACACCTGTCTCACGTGCCTCCGATACCGCTCGCCTTAAAAGCAAAGTCCCTGCTTCAGCCACGGTCAGGCATTCCACACGGCAACCCAGACGTGCTGCATCTTCACGCCTGGCTACTGTGCGGGACGCGCTGTCTTCACAAGGCGCCTCCCCAGCGGTAATCGGACTTGTGGAACACGCCCACAGGCCAGGCACCCAAAGCGTCTACAGTGTCCACTGGAATGGCTGGCTCTCTTGGTGCTCCAACCACGCAGTATCCCCTCATTCTCCCTCTCAATGTCAGTTGGCGAACTATCTAGCTTTTCTTTCATCTGAGAAAAAACTTTCTGCCTCCTCTGTTAAAGTTCACAGGGCGGCTATTTGCACCACTATCCGCCAGTTAGGGGGCCCCTCCTTCGTGGACGACCCTCTTCTGCGGGATCTGGTCAGAGGAGCAGCCCTACAGGAGGCCCGATGCCCCCGCCGCACCCCGGCGTGGGATCTTTTCTTAGTTCTCTCCTCCCTCAGGCTCCCCCCTTACGAGCCCATCCGGGAGTGTTCTCTGAAGTTTCTTTCCTTCAAAACAGCCTTTCTCATTTCCCTGGCCTCAGGGAGGCGCTGCAGTAAAGTCCACGCCCTTAGTGGCCTGCCCGGGGACGTCGCCTCCGAACCGGATGGCTCGATGTCTCTTCGCCTCCTCCCTGAATTTTTAACGAAGAACCAGTTGCCAGGTTCTCCATCCCCGACTATCTCCATTCTTCCTCTCACTTCTATTCTCGCCCCGGACGATGAAGACCGCACTCTCTGTCCGGTGCGCGCTCTGCGGGAGTATAGGAAACGCACGAAATCTTCTCGCTCCAAGCAGCGCCACCTGTTTCTCTCTTACAACGAAGGTTATAAGGAGGACATCAGACGCTCTTCAATCTCTCGATGGCTGAGAGAAGTGATTAAAGCTGCGTACGCGAGACCTGAAGGGGATTTGGCTGTTTTCTCACCAAGACCTCATGAGATTAGGGCATGGGCGTCTTCGCTGGCAGTAGCTCATAATGCCAGCATTCAGAGTGTGTTAGATGCTGCATATTGGCGTTCTCCTGGCACCTTCATCCATTTCTATCTGCGCGACGTTTCTCGTCTGCGCGATGATGGGTCTAGGGGCATCGCATCAGCTGTGGTGGCTCAACACTCCATCTCCGCCACACGCTCTGGCTCTTCCACACGCTCCGGCTCTTCTCGCTCCTCCAGACGGTAACCAGGTGAGCCCTCCTTCCAGGTAGTGCGACTCTGCATTAGTGAGCCACGGTATAGTATGTGTAATTAAAAGGAAATTTTTATTCTAAAATTACGTTTAATCTAACATACTTACCGTGGCTCACGCAGAGACCCTCCCTACCTCCCCGCCTTCCTGGTTCCATTAGGAGTTCTCAGTCAAGGTTTAATATACCTCGAAAAGAGGATTGATCTGAGCATGCGCAAGGCACGAGGCCCTTTCAGGGGTTTTGTTGTCCGTACGGACTTTATTGTATACGAGGCAGGGATAGCAAATTGCTGCCGCTTATTGCATTAGTGAGCCACGGTAAGTATGTTAGATTAAACGTAATTTTA
>CM065717.1:80478275-80503275 GCA_033310375.1 Conus canariensis | reverse complement strand
AATCACTTTGGGCAGAATTTATTTGATAGTTTTTATTCAGGTCTTCACTGATAATCAGCTTTGCTGACACAAAAAAATAAGCACAAATGATTCATACATTTGACATTGGCTGGCATGGTTGGAAATGCTGTGTAAAAAAATAAAGAGAAGTTAAAGGAAGACCTTTTTAGTGTCATTGGGCCGAAGCCATTTCAGTAAACATACAATCTCCATTAATTTTAATGTTCATTGAACAACAAAAACATTAATTATAGTTGCAATTATTAGTAAGTCTAAAAGTTTTGAACAGGCAACTGCTCCAGATGGTGTTCTTGACCCTGGGGGGGGGGGGGGGGGGGGGGGTGGGGGGGTGGGGGGGGGACTTAATCTCTTAATATTGCAAAATATGGAAATAATGGTCATCACTATTTCATCAGGGACTTGCTTAATGGGTTATTTTTTGTTTTTTTACTCACTTGAGTAGCAGATATATGCATGCCTGAATTCTGTCAAAACAGACATCATTGTGGGCAGCCGTTTGAAATGTCTTAACACTTTCAGTGTCACAAACCAACATATAAGATACAGCTAAACTGCTGTCAAAACATTTTCTTCTTGAGACTGAAATTGTACCAGAGCAATTGAAGAATAAAGCCTGTAGCGAACATCAGCTGACAGTTCAGCATGTTCTCTTTTGTCTTTCTTGCAGACACATTTGAAGGCTTTGATACGAGAGTGCTTGAGGTAAGTGTTACTACAAAGATAACATCCAACTTATATTCTGTCTGTCTGTAGTTGTGTGTGTTTCTGTGTCACTGTGTATATGATTTTCTCTCTGTTTCTCTGCTACTGTCTCTGGCTCCTTCTGTCCGTCTGTCTCTTTGAGAGATCTCTGTCTCTGTCTCTGTCTGTCTGTCTGTCTGTCTGTCTGTCTGTCTGTCTCTCTCTCTCTCTCTCTCTCTCTGTCTCTCTCCAGTGTGTGTCTCTACATTTCTCTGTCTGGTCTGTTCAGCAGGTTCCCCCCTCCCACTTTTCCCCAAGAATAGAATTTTGCACTGGTGTGAATTATGTTTTTGTGTTGTTCTACTGTTTCCATCTTTACAAGCAGTTGCAATAATCATCCACAGCCTGGAAAACACTGTATACAAATAATGAATTCCAAAAGAAATCAAGCTGCATGTACTGAGGTAGATTTTGATTGGACCAGCATGTACACACCCCTTTTTTTTTGTCCCTCCTGAAAATGGTGGTGTTGCTGTGACATAGCAGCCGCTAGCATTGCTAGTCTCTCCATGACAACTCCCTCTCTCTCTTTCTCTGTCTGTCTCTGTCTCTCTTTCTCTCTCTGTCTCTCTCTGTCTCTCTCTCTCTCTCTCTCTCTTATGTGCATGTTATGGCAATGTCATAAAAGTGTCACAGAACCTGGCGTTCGTATGCTGACACAGATAACTGGGGGGATAATAGACAACAGATAACTGTTGCTCCATTTTGTGCATTTGTATTACTGAGCTGGGTTTTTTTTTTTTCAAGTGCCTGTCCAAGTGTCTGAGCTTTGGGGAGTCAGCACTCCAATTCCACTATATACACTATGTTGAAGAAATTACAGACATTTTACATTTTTCACTGCTGTTTATTGTGTTATGGAAGGTTTTGTTTGCCTGTTTGCTTCTCAACACTCAGTGACTCTCATGGACAGAAGTAGATGGCAAAATCTTTTATGCCAGCACTGTTCAGTTAGTATCATGTTAAAATTGGTAGTAAGTTGGTGTTTAAGTTGATTCCAATTTCAAGAGCTGGTGGGAGAAAAAAAGGTGAGTCTGATTAAAAAAAAGAAAAGGAGTGTAATTGTTACACAACAAGTAATCAATTGATTGACTGGCTTATTCGAATAGACAGTTTAGCAAAGATGAAGTGGTGGAGGGGATAGGGGTGGAGGAGTGGGGGGGGGGGGGGGGGGGCAAACAAGTAGGGAAGAGGTTGGAGAGATGGACTTATTAGATGCAAGGTCTGTACGGAAAATTAACAACAAAAAATGTTACCAGTATTACCAAGGTCATCAACTCTTCAAAAATTTTTAATTATATGAATTAGAAGATTCCTTTTATCCTGTGATTTTGAGCTACCAGTCATCTGTTACTGACCAGATTTTCTGCTGTTTGTAATGTGTGATGTATTTGCAAAATATTTTTTTTAATCATGGTGATGTATGTTCTGTGGTGTACTTTGGTTTCGACCAAGTCAGGAGAAATTAAAATAATTTCTTTATGTGCATGAAGTGTGTAATTTGTATCTTTTTGTGTGTTTTCAGTTCAAACTGGTGACAAATATGACGGGGAATTTGGGACGGAAGCAACGCTTTAGTTCCTTTGTCGTCACAGGAAACAAGAATGGACTAGCTGGTAAGTAGTTGGCTTTCTTTCATTTTTGTGTGTGGAATTTAAATGGACTACTTCAGGCATTTTGGTGTTTTAATAGGTTATGATAGAACCTCTCAATTTCAACTTAGAAAAAATCAGGTGGAATCAGATCATAGTAGGGATCTTAATATAGGGTGGATAGCAGAACAATACATCAGCAGGAGACATCCACATCAAGACATGTTTGATAGACACAGTGTACATTATCAGCAATAAACTCGTCAAGTTTGTGTTGTGACAACAGTACAAGGATATTTGTATCTGGCCTTATAAAGCAGCAAAATCCCAGTAGAGAGGTGGAAGCCCCGTTTGTCTTCATTTCATTCAATGGTGCTGAGTGGAGAGAATGGCTAGTGAAAGGCAGATGAGTGGGATCAAAACAGGAGGGGAAGGGGGAAGGTAGGTGTGATATAACGATTAGACTGTTTCATCAATGTCTGTGTATGTCGTTCCCACTGTCTCCACTTTCCTGCCTGACGAAAATCGATTCTTTATCTGTAATGATATTTTGAATCTGGGCCTTTCCTGTCTGTAGTGATTTGGCGATCGAAGTTACAGTGTAACTTTTCGGCATTCTTTGGGTTACTTTGATTCTCTTTTCGTAGGTCATTGTCTTTCTTTTTGATGATGACAGTAACATTCTTCTTGGTGGAAGGTGTGAAAGTGACGCAAGGGAATGAACTTGGCCAGTCATATTGAAACTAGTTTTGTTGCAGTTTTGTTTGTTGGCCACTGTTTTTTTGAAAAAGTCGTTTAAGACCAAGATTGTTTTATATTGTAAATCTTTATAGATTGGTAACCATGATATAGAGTTAATTGATGTAGTAAGATCTGTCTGTCAATTTCATCATGGTCATAACAGGGAGTAATTAGAATAGGGAAGATTGGAATAGAGAGTACCACATTTCTAGAGTTGTATGACTCAAAATTGAAGTTACTGAATTTAGGAGGGGTGGGGGAGAGAAGGGGCAGGGGGGGGGGGGGTGCAGTTGGCTAAACAATGTTGTTAGGACCAAGCAATCCATTTTCTTTTTTAATTTGTCATATCCATCTGCATCTTTTCCCCCTGTCTCATCTTTTGTGTCCCATTAGTGGCATTCCACCCATACAACTCATTCTTGTCGCGCCGCCTCCATCCACCCCACCCTATAGAGCTACACTCTGGTATGTTCCCTTGCAACATGAGTATCGTCGGTCCACAGAGAGCAGTCAACTTGTGAGGCAACTCACCGGAGGGGACAGTGCGCTGCTGCTCTCACTCTGGATGTGTTCAGTGGTGCTTGTTCTGATCCACCAACAACTATAACTACTTTGTTACTCAGCCGGTGTGAGTTAGCAAGCCTTTGGGCGGCGCTTCCAAATCTATCCGTCAACAGTCCTCATAAACACATCAATGGTCTTCATGAACACTGATGACTTCATCATGAACTTACCGCAAGCGTTCACAAGGAGTGGAAATCGAAAATGCAGACTCTACTAGAGCAGGGCAATGCTTTTGTTTTTTTTCAATGGATTTCTATTCCTCAGCGAATTCGCAGATTTCAGTGAAATGTGAAAGTAGGAATCTACTAAGGCATTTCAGGGGAAAAGAAATAAGAGAGGAGATAAACTATGGCAGTGGAATCCATGGAGCCCTGGTTGTGATTTTGGTATTCTAGTATAAGAGGCACTGACCTCACAAGGTATCCTGCAGAATTCTTTGCAAGAGTGGGCAGTCTCCATTTTGTCTATGTGGTTGTAAGCAACACGAAGCAGAAGTGGAAGAGATAGACAAAAGCTACATGAACCATCAGTCCTGGTTGTGATTACACACAAAAAATGGATGATACACCACTTGATGCGCAGAGTTGTACCAGACTGCCCCATTTTGAAAGCAAGTTTCAAAATAGTTACCTAAAATGGGAGGAAAGCGTGCATGCTGGATTCGCTTAGAATTTCAATGGTTTTTGCTTTTCCTCAGTTGGAACCCAGTGTGATAGTCCCAGTATGGTGATCAGTGAGAGTGATGGTGTTGAAGATGATGCTATAGAGTTCCATTCTAAACTATATACATGACATGCCTGTGCACTTGACTTCCATAATGTATCTCACACACATGCGCACACACACACACGCACACACATTTTTAACTAAATTTGCCAGATTCATCAGTATGTGAACATCAGGCCTAAATGCCAAAAAAATTTTCAAACTTAGAAAATCCTCAGTGTCCAGAGAGTGAAATAAACAAAACCTGTCATCTCAGTAGCACCTTACATTACAAACTTTAACATATAACACATGTGTTTTCATAATGAACGTTCATATGAATTGTAATGTATATTTTCGAAAGAGAAATGAGCTTCTTATTTTATATCATTTAGTTGAAGTACTAGTAATAATGAAAATAAATGATTGGGGGGAAAAAGATGCATTGGTTATAAATTTACTTACAAATGAGCATTAATTTTTTTGCTTTTTAAAAATCCAATTCCTCTTTTTTTTCAGGTTATGCTCTAGCTAAAGCTCCAAATGGTAGTGCCTCATTAAGGAAGGTAATACTGAATGTGCACATGTTCTTTTCTTTCATTGAGTGTGTGTTGTATGTATGTATTGTGTGTGTTTGTGTCTGAGTGTGTTTATGTGAGTGTGTGATATATGTGTGTGTGTGTGTGTGTGTGTGTGTGTGTGTGTGTGTGTGTGTGTCTCCCCTTTGATTTACAGTATATTCATTTTATGTTATATCAGACCCCCACCCCCTCCCCCCCCCCAAAAAAAAAAAAAGATGGAAAGACAGAAAAAGATTTAACTTAAGATGAGGCAGCAGAACAACTTGAAATGATTGTAATATTAATAGTAGTGCCAGTATTAGGAGAGGAGGCAGGTTGGGAAGAGGGGAGGGGGTTAGGAAAGGTATAACCGATAACAAAAAAAACGATAACAAAAAAATCAGTCTTTGGATTAATGACAAAGCACTATCACATGTTTGAAACGAATTTTTAACACGTCATCTAAGGAAACCTCAGAAAAGGTAGAAAAAAAAAATCTTACTGACATGATTCCAGCAAGCGTTGATTGAAAGCTGTATTCCTCCATGAGAGACACAGGAATTTTTATACTGTATGCATTGTTATTATCTTTTGTCCTACTCTTTGCTAGTCTGTAGACTCTTTCATTAAAATGATTCCATGTGTGTGCGTGTGTGTGTGTGAACCTGACAATCTTAGGATGGGTGTGTTTAAGTGTGAATATTAATCAGATGGACCAAAGCAGAGATAAATATGGTTAAACTAACTGTTGTATTTTTCATCCAAAGCTTGGTATGTGTACCATGAAGTGCAAAGCTTATCCTGTTACCCACTTCAATTCTTGAAGAAAAAAATAATTGGTAACTGCTAATATACTGAATTAACGATTCCTCCAGCACATTAGAATGATATGTTGGAAGATTTCTATGATTGGAAGAGGCTTTCTATTTAAAAAAAAAGAAAGAAAAATGGAGTAGGGGGTAGGATGTAGGCTGTATCTATAAAAGTATATGAGTTCATTTTTATGACATTGTTGAAAGATGTTGAATCAGGTTAAAAGGAGAAAGAGGGAGAAACACACACATGCATACACACACGCGCACACACACACACACACACACACACATACACACACACACACGCGCGCGCACACACACACACACACAGCACACATAAACAAAAGCACACGCACGCGCGCGCACACACACACACACACACACACACACACACACACACACACACACACACCACAGCACACATATGCAGAGTGATGCTGAAATGGAAAGTATGTATGTGAAATGAAATGGTATTTAAACCTATTTTGTGCAGGATTCTTGTATGCTTTTGTTCGATAGTTTGTTTTGTTTGTTTGTCTAGGCAAAGAACATGGCTGCTCAGAGACTGCGGTATATTCAGAGGTACCAGGATCACACAGGTGTGTTACTTTTTTTCTTTTTTTTTGTATTCATTTTGATGTTTTTTGTTACTGTTGTAGTTGGGTTTGTTTTTTTTTAGGTCAAATATGTAATGAATTTGTCTTAATCAGCCTTCATCTTAACCCAATTTATTTCTGTCCATTCTCATTCAAAAGGGCAAGGGAATGCCATGAAATTTTATTTCTGAATATGACAGTGGTGTCAGGGATGCCATTCATGGCTATAGGAGCATTTGATTGATGAGATTCAAAACATTTTGTTTTCAGCTTCTAGCACCAAATGCTGTACCAAGATCAGACTTGTTTGGAGTGAATTTTGTATCCTCTCTAGTCATTGACAAGAACTAAGATTTCAGTCAGGGGAACTCGGTGAATTTTCTGTTGATAATGCTGTTTGAACCTTGGACTGTATGCGTTTGTGTGTGTTTGTTTCAGTGTACCACAACTTCCACAGTAAGGAGAAGCAGACTTCTGTGTTTGTCTACAAGGCTGCCAAAGGTAAATTCCTAGTCACGGTTCATGGGCTTTTGTTTGTTTGTTTTTTTTTCCAATTCTAATTTCCTCTGGACGCTCAGACATCAGAAATCAAGGTGCTTTTGTGGTATTTTGATTTGTGCTTAATTTTTACTGAACTTACTTGTGGCACTGATGTGGTTTTTGTGGTCGGCTAGGCTATAAATAACATGTTGTGACTTGAAGTTCTGAGATGACTGAGGTTCTGTTTGGAAGGTTGTCTTGTAAAATGATTGTGATTTCATAGTTTTTACATACAGTTGTAATGATGATAGCAGTTATCGCTGATGTTAAGGTGAAGAATTTGATACGTATTTAGAGCTTTTGCCTCATATAGAAAAGGTAAGTTAAGACAAAAACAAGCAAACCGCAAGCACTTTCTGGCTTGCAGCATGCAGCAACACAGCTTTCACTGTGGGGTTACCAGGGTCTCTTTCTGTTCAAATGGCATTCCAGATCTCTGGAAATCCTGTGCTGATGATTTCTTTTCTGTCACAGTCTTTGACTGTCTTTTTTTTTAACCCACTCTGTATTCACTCTCATCTACTGGTTTTCTGTGACCTTTTCACCTGTCTCTGTTCTAGAAAAGCCTTGTGTTTGTATCCCCTTCAAGAAATTGTATGCTAGTAATTTTTTATATTCTATTACTTTCTTTTATTCTGCTCTAACCCCCCCCCCCCCCCCCCCCCCCGCTTTTTTTTTTTTTTTTTTTTTTTACTGTTGTATTTGTAACCTATTCATCTGTTTTGTTGGAGTAAGTTTGATGCTTTTTTTTTCTGCTATAAAAGTTTATAGGGTGCTAGGTTTTATATTGTAATCTGGCAACCAGATGGTACAAATTTAGTGTATGGTTGTATTTATCATGACAGGAGTGACTTCCCTTTGTTACTCGGTGACAGCGCTCAAAAGGGCTCCGTGGGGTTGGTTGGGCTGTACTGAAACGAAAATGGAGAACGGTGTCATGTGATAGTGATGAACATGAAAAGTGTCACATTTGAATGAGTTGGGATTGCACACAGTGTAATATAGAACAGAGAGAAGAAAGGCAGAAGAATACGGCAGTGATAAGAATTTTACTAGTATTATGCTGCATTCTTTGCTTATTGGACTTTTTTCTTTTAGAGCGCACATGCACGCATGTACCCCATTCACACCCCACACTACCCCACCCTACACACACAGAGTAAGAGAGCCAGACCTGATGAACTGGTAAAATATTGACCCACTTGCATAAAATCTTCAGTGATGCAAAGTAATGTTATAAGAAATTAGAAGGGATATGCTTTTCTGTCAGATTATCAAACACACTTACACACATGCACAGACATATGCATGCATACTCACACACACACACACACACACACACACACACACACACACACACACACACACACACACACACTAGAGTGGGTGAATTGATAGAACACAAAGCCAGTTGCACAAAATCGTCAGTGATGGAAGTTGATGTTATGTAAAGAAATTAGAAAGCCTGTCATATGATTGAGATTTTTTGTGTTCTGTGCCAAAATGAAAAAAAAAGGACTGTTTAAAGTGAATTTCTGAATCTCTTCCATTTGCTCCTGTGTGCATGTATCTCAGGGAAAGGGCTGACCTGTCACCGTGCCATCAAAACCATTTGTGAGGTGATAGGCATTGAGGACATGTCGGCCAAAGTGGAAGGATCTACCTCCAACGTCCAGAACATCACCAAGGCTTTCTTTGCAGGACTCGGGAGACAGGTGAGTACATGCACCTACACACACACACACACACACACACACATACATACATACACACACACAGATAGTTCTAAGCTTAGACATTGTTTTGTGCCAACTAACAATAAAGATATTGATGAAGTTGAGTGAATGATAATTCTGTTGTACTCGTGTTCTCTGGGAAAGGCAGTCTGGTGATGAATCGGCTTCTTCTCTGTCATTCATATTCAGAATCAGTCATAAAGAATTGAGTCAGTGACATATCAATCGAAAGCAAAAATATTGTTTTATTAGGTGTGGGCCATGGTCACACTGGCATGCAGACACAATCAGAAGGGAAAAAATAAGATTCCTTTTTTTTTTTTTTTTTTTTTTTTAATATGCCTGTTAACCTCTAACTTTTTAACTACTGATTATTGTATTTTAAAGTTTAATATGTACTTGCCTACCAAATTAATTTTCTAGAACATCAGACACACTTGCGAAACTAGGGCACAGATTTGAAGAAAAAAAAAACAAGCAAAAAAGAGTGCAAGTCGAAATGGCACAAAGTTTTGTATAAAATGTAGTATTGTATGAAATCTGATGTGCACACATCTGTTTGAATGTTATTGATGTTTGTGAGTGAACACAGTGCTCACTTACCTGCACTTTGAAGAGCGTAAAAGGAACTGTACATCACCCGTTCACCCTCAAGATGTTCATATAAGTCATTGCCGTTTATTAAAGGTTTGAATAGATTTAGATATACACATATAATCTACAGTGATTTTTTTCAGTCATCGTTAAATTAATGGTGACTTGTCAACTAAATCATCCAGTCATGTTAAATAGACTAACCCTACGTCACTGTCACTTTTTTTTGTTTTGTTTTGTTTTGTTTTGTTTTGTTTTTTTTGCTGTCCCAACCTCTGCGCCACCTCAGAGGCAGTGCACCCATGCCGCTCATTCTGACACCCCGTCCACAGCCACAGCCCGGTCGGCCCCGCCGCAGCCTCGGCACCAGCAATCCACAGGGAGCAGTCAATGTCAAGTCGTCAAGAGGCAACCCACCGGAGGAGACACTGCACTGCTGCCAAGTCACTTCGGTGGTGTTCAGTGGCGCCTGTTCTGATCTAACATACGCAGGACACCACCTACTAAGCCCCCTACTGACGACAATCATTGCTTAGTCGCGGAGCCGGTGTGAGCGAGTTCTCCCTCCGGAGGGCGCCACCACATCCGCTCAACGACAGCCCCCATGGGCTCGCCGATACCGGTGACCCCGACGGAACCAAACCAAGACCACAGACGTGGAGAGGACATCGAAATTGAGGTCACCATGAGAGCAGGGCATGAAGGGCCACAGAATTTGAGACATTTTTTTATGCTGATCGATGAGAATGAGGATGATTAAGATGATGCTACGGATTTCCATTTCGGTCTGAGACTACATGACAGGGCTGTACTCTACGCTTCCTGTCATAATATATCCCGGCGTCAACCAGGCCCGAGAGATACAGGCACCTGCAGTGTTGGTCAGGAAATTTGAGCAACACTCTCAGAAACGCATCCATTAAGTGGATGAAACTCGACTGTGTGGTCCCAGTCTTCCCAACTGAGTCCGCAGCAACTCAACTCTGGGTAGGAGCTGGTCGGGGCAGAAAAACCCACATGACTTCTGATGGGATTCGAACCCACGACCTCCCAGCCGGGAGTCCGCGACGCTGACCACTTCGCCACGGCAGCTGGTTCACTGTCACTTGTTGTTTTTGCAGTGGCATTCAATACAAGAAGTAAAAAGGGGTGTTTTCGAAATGTTGATTCTTTGAATTGAAGCCCATTGCAAATGGCACCAGCAGCACTGAGGCAGACAGCTCAGAAAACCTTGTCTTAATGCTCAAACCTTCCCAAATAATCTGAATGAAAACAAGGCCCGTAGAGTTACCTTGAACAGATAAAAACAGGATATTGGATGTGGGTGGATGGCTTGTCAGAAGTTTAATGAGTGTGATGTTGCTGTTTTTTCATGTTCAGTTTTATTCTCCATGTTAAATCATAAGTGATGATTGCTGATAATCTTCAGCAAAAAGCTATGCCTCATAAAATGAAAGGCTGTTAGGCTGTTAGCTCGACCAAGAATGCTGTCCGCTAACATCACAGTGACAGTCATGTGCACGTGCATGATGCATTCCCCTTTTTCGTCAGAAACCATCTTTTATGTCGGTCGTGTTTGTAAGGTGTTTTTACTTCTTTGCCATTGATTGTATTTGCTTGTGTTTGTCCTTTTCAGTTTTCAGGCTTCCTTGAAGTATTTTTGTTCCACTGTTCAGTTCTGCTGACTGCTTTGAAATCAGACAAATGGTGTCCATGCTACAAGCTGTTAACCTTCTCTTGATGACTCAGTTCATAGTAGTTGGTAAAGCAATTGCTCACTGGGAATGAACTGACAGCAAACTGGTGAGACATCTGTATGCCATGGACACAGCAGGTACATTGGTCAGATGAAAATATGAACAATTCCTCCATTTTCCAGCCCATGGTCTAAAGGAAAGAGCCACATTCAATACTTAGAATAAGGTCCTTGCTAATGGAAAGGGTTAGTTTTCTTGTTGTAAAAAAGGGCATTTTTGACCTGAACAGGCTCAGAACAAAGATGTTCTTCCTGCGAGTGGGAATTCTCAACATGGCTTGTCTGCTATTTCCTGGCTCAGCTGTTTGTCGGCCAGACACAGCTGCCATTGCACAAGTGTTAAAAAGATTACAGCAGAGTGGGCTGGATAACAGAGGAGTGTTGGAGAGGTGCAAACGCACGCAAAAGATTCTGAGACCTATGTATTTGATGCTTATTTATTGATACTTCAAATGAAGAAGGAGAAAATAATTTTGATATCTACGGATAGCATGCGCTGTGAACTGATGCAAACAGCTGGGAGGTCGTGGGTTCGAATCCCATCAGAGTCATGTGGGTTTTTCTGCCCCGACCGGCACCTACCCAGAGTTGAGTTTGCTGTGGACTCAGTTGGGAAGACTGGGACCACACAGTCGAGTTTCATCCACTTAATGGATGTGCTTCTGAGAGTGTTGCTCAAATTTCCTGACCAACACTGCAGGTGCCTGTATCTCTCGGGCCTGGTTGACGCCGGGATATATTATGAAAGGAAGCGTAGAGTACATCCCTGTCATGTAGTCTCAGACCGAAATGGAAATCCGTAGCATCATCTTAATCATCCTCATTCTCATCGATCAGCATAAAAAAAAAACAAAAAAAAAGTCTCAGATTCTGTGGCCCTTCATGCCCTGCTCTCATGGTGACCTCAATTTCGATGCTCTCTCCACGTCTGTGGTCTTGGTTTGGTTCCGTCGGGGTCACCGGTATTGGCGAGTCCATGGGGGCTGTCATTGGACGGACGTGGTGGCGCCCTCCGGAGGGAGAGCTCACTCATGTCGGCTCCGTGACTAAGCAATGATTGTCGTCAGTAGGGGGCTTAGTAGGTGGTGTCCTGTGTATGTTAGATCAGAACAGGCGCCACTGAACACCACCGAAGTGACTCGGCAGCAGTGCAGTGTCTCCTCCGGTGGGTTGCCTCTTGACGACTTGACATTGACTGCTCCCTGTGGATTGCCGGTGCGGGGGCAGCGGCGGGGCCGACCGGGCTGTGGCTGTGGACGGGGTGTCGGAATGAGCAGCATGAGTGCAATGCCTCTGAGGTGGCGCAGAGGTTGGGACAGCAAAAAAAAAAAAAAAAAAAAAAAAAAAAAAACCCTGATGCAAACAAAACATGACTTCTTTGGGGAAATATTCCTGAGTGATTATTGTTGTTTGTTTGCTTGGATTACATACTCTGCATCTTTTTTTCACATCTGTTCAAAGTCAGACTGACTTTTTCTTGTTTATTTTCCCTAGATTAGCTGGTTGTCATAGTAACCAAATAAACATAAACAAATCTCTTTTCTCTTAGATTTTGGTTATGTTCTGTTCCATCCCAGCAGTTTTGCACAATAGCGAAAAATGTCTTTAAAAGTAAACTGTGAGCAAAGTTCTTGTTTTTACATTTGTAGCTGTATAATGAAATTTAAACGTGCCAGAATCACATGTTTGCAATGCTTGTAAAGAATGAATGTGGCACATGGCAGGGGGGAAGTGGCATTCCTATGAGGAGCCCCCAAAAGAGAATTGAAGAAGAAGCTCTCTCAGCAAACACATGTGAAAAGAAAACCGTTTATCCCCAGGAAGTTTTTCAGTAAATTGTGCATACAAGTAATTTCCAACAGAACCAGTGAGGTATGTATCTTAACCAACATTAAAATCGTCAGAACATGATGTTGGATTGAAATCCATCCAAATCCTAGTGCAAAATGATCCAAAGTATCATGTAACTCAGTTCGGGTAAGAGGATTACAACTGACTGTTTCTGCTGTCCAGGAGACCCACCAAGAGTTAGCTGACCGCGTCAAGCTGAACGTAGTGGAGTTCCGCCATGAAATGGACAATGTGCCCCTTGTGGTGGCCAGGCCCAGTGAGGGGCAGACACGACCGGAAGGCATCAGTGAGGAAGGTTTCAACTTTGAAAACCTGTACTACGGTGGGAAGGTTGTCCTGCATCGGCCCCCGAAAGACCCCTTCTATTTCAAAACGAATAGCTGGTTCATCAAGAAGCGTTTCCTGACCAAGATGAGGAATCAGAGGCAGGCACAACTGGAGAGGAAGGCCCTTGGGCTCGAACCCAGCCCCGAAGAGAAACGGCTGCGTGCTAGACCACTGAGGTGATCGGATGTGTGTGGACTGAATCGCCTACTGTGGACTATGACTTGATTGTGTGTGGAATTAGTGGTGATGGCATGAAATTTTTGGTTGAAGACGTGCATCTTGGTGTATGAATTTCGATCATAATAAACTGTGAAATGACTGGAATGTGAAATGGGTGAGTGTTGCCTTTAATGTCACTGTGTGTCCGAGTCTGTCTCGGTGTGTTCCATGTTATGCTGTTTGTACTTCGTATGCTGTATTGTGAGTATCTTTTGTGCTTTGACTTGGTGGAGGTGGTGGTGGTGGTGGTGGTGGTGGCTTTATGTGTGTGTGTGTTTGGGGATATAGATGTGAGGATGGGTGAGAATGAGTTTGAATGTTAGTTTGTTATTGTGTTAGCCCAGCTTACAACAAAGGGTCAATTCAGGGGTAGCTCTCGGGGAAAAGATGTAATGTCCTTCAAAAAATGCCAGCAATAAACAACTGTTTGCATATTATCTGCATTTAAGTCACAAAGTGATGGCTAATGTATCGATAATCTTAAAGCTGATAAAACAAGGCCATGCTGACAGTTGCAGTTGTTTCCAATCTATAGCCCAGAGATTTAAAAGAGAGAAAAAGGAACAAGTACAAACTCAATGATAAACTTTACAGTGCCAAAAAAAAGAAGTAAAAAGGCCATACAGACTAATGGAGTGACTGTGAGTGGGGAGGGGGAATGTTGGTGTGTGTGTGTGTTTGAACATAGATATCTTCTGTTTACCTGTTTGTTTTTGTAAATGCCACATATTCACCAGACACACAATTTCAGTATTTTTTATATGTGTCTGTATTTCATATTATATTTAAAGAACAGATGGTTTATGAACATTTGATGCTTGTGCATGTTTGCAGTGTACATGTGTCTTTCAGTCACATCTTCATCAGTGCTGAAATCCTCATTTAATCGTAAAAAAGACAATGCTGAATTTTCTTTTTCTAGATCTTGTCTATCACTCCCTGCTTTAATTTATGAATTGCTTCAGAGTTAACTACAAATGTTCCTCTGGAATATGCTGCATGCACCATCCGTTAAAAGACTGTAAAGAAATAACTTGAGCACAATATTGTGAGTGTGACACAAAGTATATAAGGGTGAAAACCCAAAACTACACATGTGCATCCTCGCACACATGTACTCACATACACACACACATGTCAACAGTGATTTCAGATACACATAAATGAAAATCGTTTCAATAAATCACAATTCATGCAAACAATCATTTCAAAAACACACAGTTAAAAACAAATCATTTCAAATATACGGCATTACATAAGTTTTTGCCGGAAGTTTTATTTGTAAAATGCTGAGAAGAAACGTGACACCTTCTGTCGAAGTCAGCAGTAGCACTGCTTGTTGGACCAAGGCAACTATTTGTGGATGGGATTCCATTCCCAGCTGAGGCTGTGACTTTTTTGTCTTCTACATCTGTGTTTGTGAAGGCCGGTTGTACGGAGCAAATTTCATTACTCCCCTCCAGATTAAACCTTTCATCACCGGCTTGCCTATGTTCTGTTTGCTGAGTGATAGTTTGCCTGCCTGCAATTCACTGTAATGCTGTGGTAGCTGGAAACTGGCTCTGTCCTACACAGCACTCAATGAATAAAATGCTCGGAAAATATGGAAAAAGTGGTGCAGTCTCCCACAACTACGCTTCACTGACATGACGATGCAATCGGAAAGCCACCTAATCAAGTATCAAGTATTGTTTTCTTGTTTTAGTGAAAGAGAGCAGAGAGTTAAAGTTATGACCGATTCTAGGTTGATGGCATTTGCCTTGAGCAGTCTCTATATCATGTGTTGACAACATTTGCCAATAGCAGCTCACTATGTTGTCAACATTTGTCATCCAGGAATGAAAGTGTTACTGAAGCCAGTCTGGACTATTTAAACGCAGTCCCAAGGAGCCGACCATAACTTCAACATTTATTTGGTGCATTTTGCACTCTGTTTCAGGAAAGGGCTCTTTATACATCTAATAGAAGTGCTTTGTTGTGCTTTCATACTTATTGCGTCAGCCAGGATTTTGTTTTGATGTTTTTGTCAATTTTGGTGTATTTTGTACTCTTGTTTCTGGAAAGGGCTCTTAATAAATCTAATAGAAATGTGATGTAGTGCAGTTGTAGTTAGTATGCTGACCAGGGTTTCTTTTTAATGTTTTTGTTTCTTAAAACACAGTGAGTGTTCTCCTTTATCAAACTGCCATGCCCTACAAGAATCATGTTCCAGTGGAGATCATCTTCAGGTGAAAAGTTCTCGGGTTTAAATGAAACCATGTTTCTGAGAAGGGAAAGTCGAGAGCAAAGAACTGTTCCAAACACCAATTTATAGAAAAAGATTAATCTCAGGTGATTCAGGGGGGCCTGGCTTGCCTAGAGGGCAAGGCATCACATTCTTGTTGCAAGGTCGTAGGTTCGACTTGCTCCTAAGACTGATCAAGATTATCTTTTCAGAATGAATATCTGTGCAGCCTCCGGTCCTCTCCTAATCCTTCAGAGGAGATTTGAAATCCAAGTCCTGTTCCTGAACGCATGTGTTGAAAAAAAATATATTGCACACACATTTAAATCCGATTCCACCTCTTGGGAAGAGTAGGTCAGCATGTGCTGGTGAGATGGGTTACATGAAAACAAAGCACATGCACTTCTGTAGACGTCATCCTTGAAGACAGAATGTAGCTACCACAAAATAATGGTGGGAATTAAAACAGTTGCATTAGCAAAGATCACCAATGGTGGGCTTCTGAGTTTTAGCTGAGGAAGGATGAAAGAAAGAGAAAAAAAAAGGTGAAAAAGACTCCAACACTGCTACAGCAATTTCTGGATAAACAGATCTGAAGTCATCACTGCTGGAAAAATCGAACTTGTTGCTTGTGCTTCAGCTGAACATGGGGGATCATCTGGTAAGTCATAAGCACAATTTGAGGATTACTGACTAAAATGGTGTTTCTCATAACAAAATTAAGAAGGTAGAGATGTCTTACTGGTGAGAAACCTTTGAACTACCAGTTGATTTCACTGTATATTTTGTGCCTGTTTCAGTGGATTTCCATACAGAGTTATACCAGGGACAAGTTTTTAAATGCTGCTTGTTCTTTAAGATACGTAAAGTGTATACTGGCTACAGAACCTCCATTTCTTGTCTGTCTGAAAGAGTAGAATAATGATTTTATCAGCACTTCAGATCTACCTGTGTGATGCTTGCTCTTCCAAGGCAAAGCATGTCATGCTGAGTTCAACGCTGTCTTTAAAAAATTTTTTTTTTTCTTATTGTTGTTTTTGTTCCCATGTGCTAGGTGACATGGTGAGGATTGCATGTAACAACGTTCTTTTATCTCTTTCATCCTCAGTATGCATACTTCATGTGCACTTCTGATATTTTAGACAGCCACACTCTGTCTTTGGAGATTGAAGTTGAATTTAATAGTTAAGCTTGAAGATAACCGTATTTGAAGTGAGACATCTCATGGACGGGAAAGGGACAATAAGACATTTTATGCATGTGACACAACGGAATGAAAGGCAAATTCAATTCTAATCTGGATAAAGCACTCGCTTTGGAGTGAAAAAAAACAACAGGGTCCATGGTTCCAATTTCACATAGGAGTTTTTTTCCCCCTTTGGGCTGGACCTCCGGAGGTGGCATGAGTGCTTTCAGTCAAGAGGAGAAAACGGATCCTCATTGCAGCCTATAGTTACTTCACATAAAAGAACCTACGGAGAAAACGAGTGTGTTGCCCTTGGTGTCAAAATTGTCTAGAAAAACACCATTTTAATTGGTAAACAAAAGCATGCGATATACAGTGACTTGCTGTCTCTGATGAAAGCAGCCTGAATTTCACCGGGATAAGTCTTTGTGGCGACTAAAGTACAATACCTAGTAATACAAAAAGATTAGCTTTTGAGACGGACAACATACGACAATAAAAATGTGCAATAAAAAAGTATGGGCTTTTTGGACGGAAAACATGTTACAATGAAAATGTACCATTCAATTCAAAGAGATGGGCTTTTCAGAGGGAAAATATAATGCAACAAAATTGGTAGTAGGAAAAGGAACCTCATATTTCTATACATTTGGGTGGCAAGACGAGTTGTTATCCATTCTAATGGTCCCCTCATCGTTGCGTCAAAACATATGCTTTGATTTTTCTTCTTCTTGTTGTTCTACAAACATACAGAGAGAGAGGGAGAAATTTATGTTTTCTTTGAAAAAGCAAAAAAGGAAAAGAAGAAGAAAAAGAAAAAGTCTTCTTTAGACTCAACATGACCTATTTTTCCAGGCTTTACAGTTGTTTGTTTTGTTTGTTGGTGTATTTTTGTTGTTGTTAGCTTTGTTATAAACAGATTGAATATGTATCATATAAAATTCTTAGTTTTCTGTTTATGCATGTGTGTGTGTGTGTGTGTATGTGTTTGTGTGTGTGTGTGTTTAAAGACTTAGGTAAATCTTCATATTGATTTTCCTAACCATCTCCAACTTCTCCCACCTCCCCTTCCTCCTCATGCCCTCTTCGACCATACAGCCCTTTCCTCTTCTTACCATCTGTATCTGTGCCCATTGCTGTAATACTTGTATGCAATAAAAAAGAGAACAGGTGACGCCTTCTGTCTACAAGACGTCTGTGTGTTATTTGTTGACTACCTTCATAGGAGCAAACAGTAGAGGCAGATTTTGGTTTAGTTTTATCCATAAAGCCCTGTTAATCACACACAGCCTTTTTTGGGGTTGTCAACAGTTGTGGGAAAACAGGTCCCATCTTGAGAAAGAAACAAACAACAGAGACAGTGTCTGTATACTTACAGCAGTTAAATAACATGGTAGCCGAGCTGTTGACGTCCCGAAGGAACACAAAATGAGGCCATGCTGAGAGTACTAGCCATTCCCCTTTTCACTTGCAGTTGTAAAAACAATAATAATAATAATCATATTAATAGAATTAGAAACATTTAATTGTAGCAAGAAGAAAAATCTTAGAAAAGGCCATGTGGGCAAGTAGATGTTACCGGATGAACAACTAGTGTTTACTGTGGACAGTTGGTGACTTACTTGCCAGGTTTCAGTGCAAAAAAAAAAAGAAAGAAAAAAAAAAAAAAAAAATGCTGGCATATTGTAATCTGTGACCAAAGAGAAAAAATGAGAGTTTCTTGAACAAGATTTTAGAGTGGGCCACAAAGGCAGGGGAAAAAAAGCTGTTGATGATGGTAAAGAAAGACATTTTTTAAAACAGTCGAAGAGAGGGACAGAAAAGACGAGGCCAGCACAGAATGTCCAGAATGAGGGTGTTTGAACACTTGACCACCTGTTTCATACCAGAATGGTCTAGCCATGTAACAATTTACCCCATACCTGGCAGACTCTTCACTAAAATTCTAGTAAGAGGTGTAGTGTCTAGTGCCACTGTTCTGGGACCGGAAGGTTATGGGTTCCTTCTTAAGGATTTTTTGGCTATAGTTGGCTCCCACTTAGAGTTGTGGAGTCTCTTGCTGTGTTCTCACATGGGAAGACCGGAGCCATACACTGGAATTTGATCCATTTAATGAATGGGTCTCACAGAGTGTTGCTTACATTACCTGACCAACACTGCAGATGCATGAATTAACTTGACACTGGGATAAATAAATGAAAGGGGTTAGAAGAACAAGCTTTGTCAGGTTGTCTCGGATTAGAATGGAAGTCTGTAGTATCATCTCGGTCGTTCTCATGACCATTGAGTATCATGAAAATCCCTATTCTGAGGTCCTTTTATGCCCTGCTCTCTCTGTGACCTAAGTTCTAGTTCCTCTCCAATGAATGTCTGTGGCGTGTTCGAGTCAAATGACTGAAAGTTGTCTGTTTTGGCAAGTTCATGGGGATTGCATAAGGGTGGACATGATGGCTACCATATGAAGGGGACGACACTCAGCTGGCATTATAACTTAAGTAATTGTCATCAGTATGAGGCTGAAGGCTAGTATATGGTGTCTTGCACATGTTGGATGGGATCAGGTAAACTTCACTGAAATCCACCAAAGTGCCTCAGCAGCCGTGCAGTGATACTCAAAGGGTGGCCAGCTGATAGATGATAATGTCTGCTCCTTTTGGGCCTCAACTGGATGAACCTGAGCGTAGTTGTGTATTGTGGTACTGGAATTAGTTTATAGAAAGGTCACTGAGAAAGCATGGAATGCGAGACGGCAAAATAAAACTGAGAGAGTGAGAAAAAAAAACAACAAAAAACCCCAGCAACAGACATTGCACAAGATTGCAAAATAAAAACTTCAATAAATAAATAAAGAAAGATCCTGGTCTCTTTCATCGCTGGGAAAGCTGTTGAGCCATCTGTTATTGTTTCTGCCCCGATTTAACAGCACAGGGCTGCATCAAAGACAGAACCACTGTACGATAGCATTAACATCAATTTCGCCATTCTTCAGTGTAATTAGCTAGCTACCACGTCGCGCCACGGTAGCTAGCTATAATTACGCTGAAGAACGGTCATCCGGTGCCCATTACAGTGACTACTTGAATTAAATTAATTTGACAAAATAAATCAGACCAGAAAAAACAACATCAAGGATCGCAAAATAGAAACAGGAAAAAAAGGAAGACTACCCCCCCCCCCCCCCCCCCCCCCCCCTTCCTAAAATAGGAAAAAAAGGAAAGACTGAAAGAACAGGGAAAAGGCAGCAAAATGTTTACACTCGTTTGCGCTCTCGTGCGAGGCCGAAAAATTCCAAGTTTAGGATCTCCAGCAGAGTACACTATCTTCAGCATAATTCAGAGATCATTTTAGGGATAATTCTTGATTCACAACAACTTCTAATGCTACATTTGTCATGAACATTATGATTGTCCGTCGTTTTCTACGAGCTAGGTAGATGCAGGTTTTGTCGTCATTGAGAATGGAGTAAGTATGTCGCCCGTAATGCGGGCAACTGTGAACTGCGAGTGTAGCCGCAAGCAATGGATATTGTGGTCACAGCTTGAATTTAAAGACCCATTATTGGATGACATTATCCTATTGCCTCTTATCAAAGAGAGAGAGAGAATGCCATCTGCATGTAGTTAAGTTCATTATATGTATTAAAGCAGGCAGAACGATCACGATCATTTTGATTTTAATATAGATTTACTGACCTTGATTTTAATTTATACAGACTTACTTGGCAATGCCTTCATTGAATACTGGCTTGTTTGTGTCCTACTGAGAATTAATTTGGCATGTTTCGTTCGAAGTATTTCAGCAGAGGACAACACCGGTAATGTCTAGTATGTCAAACATTATTAGAAAAAAGAAAAAAAAAAAAAAAAAGGCTCTGGATACTTTTAGTATCGGATAGTCCGTGATCGTGTTGTGGTGGCTCCGCTCAGCTTCCATTCTTCTTAGTAGGCCTACTTTATCCAAATGCCAGTTCGGTCGATTTGTAGTCTTTTTCATCAGTTGAAGTCTTAGTTGCTTCTTATCTGATTGAAATAGTTGGCAGTCGCCTGAGTGAAGCATAGACGGAACGTATGTTGTCGCGCGGAGGCTGGCTTCCTGCTATTTGATATTTCCCTGACCTCCACATTCATAAAGGATACTAGAATCTGATCCATCCTCAGACAGACCTTCTTTGGTCCACACAGTTTATTTTGGTGAGATCTTTGAGGCTCAATAGGTGATGCAATAAAAATTAAAGGATGTTAGCCACACGGGCTACTTACTTTTTGAGTATGATGTGTGTGTGTGTGTGTGTGTGTGTGTGTGTGTGTGTGTGCGTGCGTGCGTGCGTGCGTGTGTGTTTGTGTGTGTGTGTGTGTGTGTTCTTTTTCGGTGAATGAACGGCCCAAATGATGAATTGCCCGAACAGCCAAACCAGGGAAGACAGGTAAAGGCAAGCAGAAAACAACATATTCTTCTTCCAGCTCACGTCCATCATTAATGATAATTGTCACATTAAACCGATGTCGGGGTTGCCACATCATAGTAGTGTGTGTGTATGTGTGTGTGTGTGTGTGTGGAGAGAGAGAGAGAGAGAGAGAGAGAGAGAGAGAGAGACAGCAACTACTAGCTGCATATAGATCCAAATGCTTGTTCAGCCGTTCAGCGGACACAGAAGAGAAACTCGTAACATCTTGCAAACGTGTTGGTCTTTAAAGAAAACAAGAACAAACAAACAAAAAAACAAAAAAAAAAAAAAAAGGGGGGGGGGGGGGGGGGGGGTAGGTTAAGGGAGGCGAGGGAGAAGGGATGGGTTTTGGGATGGGATATGAAGGAGGTGCGTTTTAGGGACACGGGTCCTTAAAATTCTCCGGCCAGTTGGACGTTAATTATACCCCAGTCGCAGGAGATGCGTATCAGCTGAGGAATAAAAACGTGGGCATGAGAGCACAGCTGGAATAAGATCAGAAAAATCTGAAGGACGCTGACCATTAGAGACTTGATACTGTGCAGAGACAGCCTTAGAGACTTGATACTGATCAAAGACAATCTATAATCTTTTTTTTTTTTCTTTGCTTTTTTTTTATTTTATTTTTTTAGGAAGCCAGTGAAGAGTAAAAAGCAGACGAAATTGCAACGTAAGTGGATTTAGAAAATCTGAAAATTAGTTTTTGTTACTTGTACTGTTTTGTAAAACTAATGAATGGGATGTTTTAGAAACCAGCAAGAAGAGACAATCAGTAACAAGCCTCGATGAGACAAAAGCAGAGGTTAGGGAACTGGTTTATCCTCATAAAGAAGATGATGCACAGATCTAATCCGACGGATATGTGGCGTTTCTTACTCAGTAAGAAACGCCACATATGGAAGAGATGCGCCATGGGAGAGAAAGTATCTCATCCAGTCCAGTGTCACATTAAGATTACGAACAAAGAGACTGACGAATGAGGCAGTTGTCTCTGTGGACATACTGGAACATGCTTAGAGTTAAACTTTTCGTTGCTATGAACATCATTTCTGTCGTGCTATTATTCAACTGAAAGTTACTGTACGTAATCCACGCTTTATTATCATCAGAAACGCATGACTGTGTGCGCCTGCTCTGACTGATAAGCGATAGCTGGGACGATTTGCCAAACTTTCATCAGAGAAACTATGGTGAAACAGGATGTGCTGGGAAACGATGCCAGACGTTGAGTGTTAAAACACAAAGAGAATAGGGCCTAGAACAAATCCTTGTGGGATTCTAAACTGCTAGTCTTCAGGAGAAGAGATAACTGTGGTGGAAACAACTGGAATGCGATCATAGATAAACGAATGAATAATTATAGAATGTTGCTGCGCAATATTTCGTCGTCTGCAAGGAATTTGAATTTCATAGCTTTTGAACCTTAACCGCATTCTTAAGCTCCCCCCCCCCCCTCCCCTCCCCTCCCTCCCCACTCACACACATTCTTCTCACATCTCTGAACTTAGATTGAAAAAAGGAGAGACATGTATAGGCCCTGTCCTATTTGCGTGAACTCAATAAAAAAAAAAAAGAAAAAAAGAAAAGAAAAAAAGAGTTGCTGTTGTCTATTTGCGTTCTTCTAAAAACTAGGGTAGATGAACTCACATGCTTACACAAAAACCGAGGGACTAAACAACGACTCCAACATTTTGTGAATCAAGGTGACCCGCAAAATCAGTAATAGTTAATGCGTGGTCGAGTTGTATTAATCGCTAATTTCACTGTCATTCATGGCGAAGCCAGGAACAAAGGAAATTGAACGGGATTTGTCATGTAGTCTAATTTTAACTTCCTCATTGTAAGCCAAGAGTAAGTGGACATTGTGCATATTTGGAAAAAAAAAATGTGTTTACGTGATCTATAACAGCCATACAGGAGCTGCTTGTTATTAAACTGTGTCCTATAAAACATGAACCAAGCAGCTGTTGTTCTTTTTCAAAATTCTTGGCATTCTCTCTACATATTCTTTTCCCTTTGCAAACAAAGTCCCGATCATTGACGTCCAAACTGAGACATTGTGATGGTTGGATAAGGTTTAAAAAAAAAACTGAAATCAAAACAGAAGATCCCAAGGAGTCGACGAAGAACTGTTTCCGGAGCAGGTGATCCCAAACTTGCCACTGGCTTAAACTGGTACTGTTGACGCATTGAATGTATTACCACCTGCAGAATAGCCAGTAAATGTATGTATCTTGCAATTAGCTTTGACATTTGCGACAGACTGATTAACTCAGGCTGGAATCAAGCGAATGTCAAACTGTAATGAACACGCAGATTTTGAATGGTGATCGAGAGTCAATGAAGAGAAAGGAAAAAAGCAGTGGGAAGAAAACTGGAGGATTGAGGGCCCCCCCTCCCCCCCCCCCCCCACACACACACAGAAACAGAAATTGGGACTCATACAAAAAAAAAAAAAAAAAAAAAAAAGCAATAAAAAAACTAGGGCTGGAACTTGTGTGCTTTAAAAAGAAAGTGTAAATTCTCCAGCTACTCTGACACGAACTGATGTATTCAAACTGTTTTCTTCAACACGAATCGATATGTTTAAACAATTTTCTTCCTTTCCCCCACACACTTGGCGGCATATTTGTCCCAAGCTGAAACTACACCAGGGTGGTGATCACCTGTTAAGCCGACTTCCTTACTGCGTAAAATCTTTAAAATGTTCCTGCTAAGAGTTGATTGTGAAACGCTAGTTAGGCCTATGTCCTTTACTCAGAGTACCATCAAGTCTCATGAATTCTGATGCGACCGTGTCATAGAGTCCAGTTTTTGACCTGGCAAACTCACAGGAAGAAACCATTGACCTTTCTTGTTCTTTTTCTTTTCAACTTTAAAAGCCGCAGTGGTTGACGTCTGTCAACTGAGCTCATATTTCACAATATCGTTTTAGATCGTCTAATGCGCTATGCCCAAGAAACAGCCTACTTTTTCCTCGGCCATTAAGGGTTCCATCGATCTTATCCCATGAAATATTTGCTATCGTGCTTAACTTATCAAATACTAACAGGGTTTTACCCCCCCCCCCCCTCCGCCCCCACCCCCCTCCCGACCGTCACCCGGCAAGTTGTTACTCATTGTTTGATTTTCGAATAGGGAGTCTCTCTCTCTCTCTCTCTCTCTCTCTCTCTCTCTCTCTCTCTCTCTCTCTCTCTCTCTCTCTCTTCAGTGTCTCCCATCATGTTTGTCTGTCTCTTTGTCTTTTTTAGACTGTTTGATCACCATCCCCCTTCCGTCTCTCTCTCTCTCTCTCTCTCTCTCTCTCTCTCTCTCTCTCTCTCTCTCTCTCTCTCTCTCTCTCTCTCTTCAGTCAATTCAGTCATTTGAATCAAGTGTTCTGTATATCGTATTTCACCAAAACCTTAGTTCATGGACATGTTTAATCGGTAATTCATTCGTTTATTTGCTTCGTTATTCTGACACTGATTTCATATAAACTATATGTTTAGTTGTTGTGTGTTTATTTATTCATTGGTATACCATATAGTTATCATTTTATATGTCAGTTTAGTTTAGTTTGTTTACATGTTCATTTATTTACTGATTGAGTTTTTTAAAATTCATTAATTCATTATTTTTCATGTACATTGATTAAATCAAAGTCTTACTTTTTAATATAATCCGTCAAAGCTACATGTCCATTTATAGATCAGCCTGCCTTTTCATTATTTATTTACTCATTTTCATCAACCGCAAGCTGGTTTTACTTATATTTTTCTTTGTTCATTTGTTTTCTTAAGTTGATT
>CM065717.1:80358275-80470775 GCA_033310375.1 Conus canariensis | reverse complement strand
TAGCAATGATGGTAAGTGTAAGGAATATTTGGATGATGACTGTAGAGAATTTGTCTGATTCAGTCAGTCCTTCAAATTGTTTGACCATTTCATTTCACCTGTCACATATATAAATTGCATGTTGAATATAGATTTTCTTTTTTCCGTTATAATTTCATAATATAGTGTTGATAATTGTCAGCAAAGAGAATTTTTTTAAGGCTTTATATAGTGAACTTGGATCTCAAGCAACATTTTGTAGATGTGTGATACTAGAACGTAGAAGGAGCTTAAAACAGCTCAAGAAGACTGGGAGGGAGAAATACAGATCTGTGGCCCTTTTTTCAAAAATAGTTATCTGTCCCTGATCAAACTTGAGAATAGGTTGCTGACTAGTTTTCACGAATTTGTCTGCCCTTGACCAAACAAGAGACTGGAATGTGACTGAGCATGAGGAAAGCAGTTGGCCTGGAAAGAAGTGGAAGACTGAACTCATGTAGTGATATACATATCATTGTCACACACACACAAAAAGTATTCAAAT
Source organism: Conus canariensis (assembly GCA_033310375.1). Lineage (NCBI taxonomy): Eukaryota > Metazoa > Mollusca > Gastropoda > Neogastropoda > Conidae > Conus > Conus canariensis. Next base: position 80,470,252 of record CM065717.1, on the reverse strand, counting down.
TACAGGAGCAACAAATGTTGCTTGTTCATAAAGCTTTATTCACATAGTTGTGTCACAACTATCAAAACAAAACAAAACATGCTCTGAGTGACTGACAGCCAGTTTAATCACAATTTTTCACATGTAACTTCACAATAGTCCAGAGCACACATGCTCTTTATGGATGTACTTCAGAAAATGTCATTGAAATCTGTCTCTGAAGTGTGTGTGTGTGTGTGTGTGTGTGTGTGTGTGAGAGAGAGAGAGAGAGAGAGGGAGAGAATACTGTGTAATGTTATGCAAAGACAAGCTGATTGACCTTTTAATGCTTGCATAACTTCCTGGCAGCTTCAGTGGTTTAAAAATGCAAGGTAGACATTCCTATTCTCCATGAAGAAACCACAAGTGCAGTGAAATGACTGAATTATGGAAAAGCTGTAGGCACTGACAACTTCTGCAGAACATTTTTGAAACATGGTGGAGAGATAGTGACTGATATCCTAGCTGCCATCTGCAACAACATCTGGCACACTGGGAGGTGGCCTACACCATGGACTCGATCACTAAGAGCCATCCTCCCCTAGAAAGGAAATCTCCAGTGGTGCCAGAACTACCACACTCACTGTCAGTTTAATCAGCCAGGCCAGCAAAGCAATTCTCCAAATCATTTTGGGTAGGTTACTGCCAGAAGCAGTACCATTTTAGCTTAAAGCACAGGTTGGATTTTGCAAAGGCAGAACTACCATCAAATAGATCTTTAAACTGTGCATCCTTTGTGAAACAACACCAGAGGGAGTTCTGTCATAGCTTCATGGACTTACGAAGGCGTTTGACAGAGTTTGATTGGACGCACCAAGGGCCACAATGAAGAAATGTAACATCAGATGAAAGCTAATCAGCACAACTGTATCCAAAGTGACTGGCAACAGTTAATGCGCTCAGACAAAGGTGCGATTGGGAAATTGTTCTGTACTTCAGCTGGAGTTTGTCATAGCTGTCTTCCATCCCTTGTACTTTTAAACATGCCCTTGGAATGCATTATGGCTGATCCACTAGAAGATTATGTCTGCACAATCAGCTTTGGAGAAAGAACATCAGACATTTTTGACTTGCAGACGACATGAATGGCTCGCGGGCAGTGAACAAGAAGCCACCAAGCTTGCTGATAGGCTGGACAAAAGAACAGAAAGAAATGGTGCAGAAATCAGTGTTGAGACAACCATGACTCTCTCATCAAGCCATGGAAAGGTGTTTCTGCAAAATTGTGAACATTAGACAAATTCCACTGATCATATAACAAATTAATTAGTGCACCAAACCATTAGGCAGCACATAGGACCATATGAACGTCTACTGACATCAGTTAAGTAAAGAAAACAAGGTTGGTACGACCATGTAACGGGATCCAACGGTCTTACAAAAACAGTCCCCCAGGAAACTGTTAGGAGAGGGGAGGGAAGACAGAAAAAGCGATGGACTGACAACATTGCAGAATGGACAGGGAAACCCGTGAGCAGAGACCCACGCCTTGGCACACAGCCCACAGAAGTGGAGGAACATGGCTCAGTATTCTTCAGTGAAGTGCTCCTGTGACTTCCTCCAGATTAACGGGAGAAGAAGAGGAGAAGAGATAGTCATCATTTATTACAGTTTTAGGCTACGGAGTTGATGGATGTTATCTTGAACTATTAATGAAGTTAGAATTTTTAGTGAATTGTAAAACTGTTTCACTGTAATTAGTTCATTCATTTCGGGGAAGGTGAAGCAGAAGGAAGGGGAATCCACTTCGCTGTAGTTAGCTAGTTCATTTGTTTGGGGGAAGATGAAACAGAGGGAAGCGGCTAGGGTCCACCTTCTATAATACCATGCCCTAGACATGGTGAAGCTCTAAAAGTTTAGTAGATACTGTTCACTGCCGTTACAGCCCGAAGTCTACAGGACTTTAACCTTAAACTTGTTGACTAAGTCATATCAGCATGATGAAGACAGGTGTGTCAAGATCTTTAGCTTATTCATTACGCTATCATTTTCATCATTATTCAGATAGTTTATTCATTACACTAGTTTTTTTCATGTGTGCCACATTGGTAATTTTGACAGTTATTTTTGTCTGTTGTTTGTTATTCAGTGGATGAATACATCAGTATCGCCAAGGAGAAACATGGTTACAACACAGAACAGGTGAGAGAGTACAAGAGAGAGAGGGAGGGAGGGACAGGGAGAGAGAGAGAGAGAGAGAGAGAGAGAGAGAGAGAGAGAGAGAGAGAGAGAGAGAGAGAGAGATTGATTATTTCAGTGAAATGTCTGAGTGGTTGTTCATTTTCAGCCAGTGGTCTGTTTCTGTGACTGAATGTTTGAAAGAGAGAAAAAGGAAACAAGGGAGTGGATGGGGATTGCAGTAGGTCTGTGAATCTTTCTTGCATGTTTTTCTTTCATTTTTGCTTGTGTGTCTAGGGACTAAGGGTGTGGAAAGTAAGTGAACACATCATTAGACATGAACTTTATGCCAGATTGTGGTGACTGTTACAAAAGAAAAATTGTCCTACACATAATTTCTTATCACGTCTCTCTCCAGTCAGTAACCTCACAAATATCATTTACGAATAAGAGAGGGGGAAAAAAAAACCCCAACCAGTCCATCTGAAAATATCTTAAAATCTCTGGTCACCAGCTGTTGTCTTCATTTCACTCTCTGTCAGCTGCAGGAAAGGAAGAAAAAAAAAACCCCCACCCCTAATTCCATGATAAACTTGGATTTCCTCCCTCACCATCTGTGACAGATCATTTGCAACAATGGTAGGGAAATGACAGTCTCATATGGTATCACTTGCACTACAGCCTTCCCTTCTGTCGCAGCATTTTGAAGCCAGTTAATGAATTGTAGATAAGCAAAAAAATTGCACTGTAAAAAAAAAAAAAAAACCTCTTCTCAACTATCGATCCCAAAGTTTGTGCAATTGTTCAGATGAAGACATCTGCAACAGAGTCACACAAGACTATGATGATCTGCTCAAAAGCCAGTGGATTATGACAGTCTGCTCACAAACCCTTAGACCGTAGGATGATCTGCTCACAAACCATACAATGATTTGCTCAAAAACCATTAGATGAAATGATGATGCTCACAAACCATGTTGCCATATGCTGATCTGTTCACAAAGCATTGGGCCATACGATGATCTGCTCATAGACGATTGAACCAAATGATGGTCAGCTGACCACCGTGAAGCAGAGAAATTCATGAAAAAAAGTAAAGGCACTTATCATGATAGTTGGTCCGACAAAACCCATGCTGTAGAGCCCAGTGCCTGGGGAATTAAAAAAAAAAAAAAAGGCAGACAGAAGAAGATATGGGAGAATTGCCACAGATGGAGGGATATTGTCCAGAAATTATCTGTGGTGCCTCAGCTTCCTCAACCAGGGGTTATGAGACAGCTTGTGAACCTTTTGAAGACCTAAGTTTTTCCCTGCATACCACTTTTACGTGGATGTTGCTATCATGCTTCCTTCACAACATACCCCATACTGGGCGGCACAGTCTGAATGCACTGTAACAGATTAGGCAATTTTTTTGGTCATCTAAAACTAATCTTAGGGTTTAGAATTGAATACATCTGTAAAGAAAAAATACTGATGATCAAACTAGGTTGGTGATCCAGCACAGAAATAAACAGAATGAGCAAACTGCTGAACATGTTACTTAAGCAGTGGTTGAGCAACTGTGAACAGTGTACAAACACCGTGGAACGGCTTCTTCCACTGGTATACATGGGAAGAGAATTCAAAGGTTTATTTTTGTTCTTGCTTTTGTTTTTCTTTTGAAGGATTTTTTTGTTTGTTTGTTTTCTCTGTTGTTTTTCTTTTTGAAGGCGGATATTTATAGGAGCACTAGTGACAAGGTGATGATGACAAGGTTACTCTGCACAGTCACTCACAGGGTGTGTGCTCAAAAGAAACATGTCCACAGGCACTGGGGATGCTGTTCTGGCACAAGCACAATGTGGAGAGAGCGCTGACAGACCTGGCCAATTTCACCCCCTTCCCCGACGAATGGACTGCAGAGGACAAAGTGTTGTTTGAACAGGCCTTCAGCTTCCACGGCAAATCCTTCCACCGCATACGACAGATGGTAAGCCGCTTGTTGTTCTCAGGGCTTACGTCATTTGTAAACAGTGGTGTAGATACATACTGAAGTCAAAAGTCAAGCACAGGAAAAGCTTGAAAAGGTGTAGACACCTCCTCATTTCCTCTTCCCACATAACTTCTCAACTATTACACGTTTGTTGTCATGTTTGCTTTCAAACTTCAGAATGGAATTAACTGCTTTCTTCACTATCAGACACATTTTGACACCCCCCTTATCTCCCCCCAACCCCCCCCACCCCCCCCCACCCCCACACAGACACACACAGACACAGACACACACACACACACACACACACACACACACACAACAGAGGGAAAAAAATGCATGCCTGATAAGCTTGTAGTAGTAAAGAACAGGCTTTATCCTCAGATGTTACAAGCTAAAATCCTGCTGATGCCCAGTGATAATAAGAATGGCTTACTTGCTGCCCATCTTAATGTGGTGGTGTTCTGATGGTACTGTTGTACTACCTATTCTCAGGGGAAAGTGGAATGGTTATTGGGATCATGGAGCTTTTTTCAGTCACTGGAAAGTTGAGGGGAAAATAAGACGTCGACCAGAAGTCAGAGAAAAGTCATGGCATTTGCCTCTATGCTGAACAAGAACAAACCAATGCTGAAAAAAAGCATTCACTGGTCTACATCACTTTCGGGACTGAAAAAGGCTTTGTTTCGTTTTTTATTAGAAAATGAAGACAAAAACAATACAGACATAACATGTAAGAAACACATGTATTCTGACTGCACTGCTTTTGCAGTACTGCAGTTTAGAGGATGCATGATGTCATTTGTTGTTTCAGATTCTTGCACCAGTTTCAATGAAACTGAAATTTTGGTCAAAGCTGATCTGTGTTAGACAGATCCATTGTCTCTACTTTTCTGGAATGGTTATCTCCCATGGAAGGTGTGGGTGTTAAACCTGAATGTAGCAGAAGCAGTGACGCTTCCGAGACAAAGCTAAAAGCATTAACCACTCTTCTCACAGCTGCCGGACAAGTCCATAGCCAGTCTGGTAAAGTACTTCTACTCCTGGAAGAAGACACGGTCACGTACCAGCCTGATGGACCGTCACGCCAAGAAACGGGCCTGCCTGCAGGACGGGGAAGCGGAACGTGGGTCAGAGGATGGTAGCAGCAACTCTGACGAAGACATCAACATGAAAGATGTGAGAAACAGTTCATTATCATCATCATCCATAAAAGATGTCTTTGCTATGCAGTGTGAGCTTGGTATGATGACAGGCAGTATAAACAAAAATGGGTCCGGGCAACCTTGTGCTCTTTTTAAAAAAATTACGTTGGGAAAGTTTAGAACAAAGTGTACACTGCTTGTAACTGAACATTTTATTCACACACTCAAGTATGGAAGAACTCGTAATGAATTGAAATGTTCTACCAATGATGTTGATGTTTAATTCCATTTTCATGTACCTTTTTTTATTTTTTAGCCATCAGCAGGCACAAATGCTTTCCTAAATATTAGGGTATGCATCCAGCTGTGATATGATACCATCTTCTCTTTATCAAAGAACCATTGAGGTTAATTTTTTTAATCTCTGTAGTTTCTACATCCAGGTAGCAGCAGTCAACCTTTACACAGCAAAAAAATAACTTGTTTATGAATACCTTTCCTTTTTTTCCCCAAGTAATTGAAATTTGTTGTTGTTTTGCTCTTTGATATCAGTCATGTTAATGATGTTATGTTAGTATCTATTGGTAACATTGCTCTTTCTGTGTCACTAGTGGATGCATGAAAATGAATTGAAACCGCCATGCCTTGCGTTGCCTTGTCTGTGCAGGAAGAGGAGAAGGACACCTGCTATAACTGTGGGTTGCACACCACCCAGCTCCATGTCACCAGCCTGGGCTCTCAGTGCAGCAGCTGCTACCAGTACTGGAGGTACGGGTTGCAGTTCTTTCCCCTCCATGTCTCGTCTTGTCTTTAGAGTTAATTTCCTTTATTGTGCGGTCCTTCCTTTTTATTAAAGATCATGACAGGACTATAACTCTTCTAAGGTACTTATATGCACGTGTGCTTCAATGTATTTTCATGCCTGTATACATATATGTTAATAACTCTTTACTGACCTATTAATACTATCCAGCCGAGGGCGGCACAGACGGCACGATTCCCTGCTGCCGCATGCTCGCGCACAGCACTCATTCCCTGCCGACGCACATATTTGGCCACTTTTTAATTTATTTTTACGGTAGCTAGACAACAACTGACGGTCTTGTGTTAGGTGTCACAGGAAAGAACAAACACTCAACTAATCGAACATAGTAATTTCAAATCATTTACTTTCAATGTGTACACACGACTGTGCGTTGAAAAACATGTCCGACAAGTAGAAAAAATGCTTTGTTTGCATTCTATTCCGTTCTTTTACAGCACCAAATCGGAAGATGAAGGGATGGCTGCATCTTCAAACAATTCACTTTCCTATTCTCTTTCAAAGTTTTCTATCTCTCTATCACTCCCCTCATCACCAGATCCACTTTGTAATATGATTTCAAGCGCTTCATTGAGCGACAAATCGCTACCACCCCTTCGCCTGGCCGACATTTTTTCTGGCACAGGAAATACGTGCCGCGCGCCGTGTGCCGTTGCCGCCAGTTTCTTTGTTTCAAAGCTCCTGGGGTCAGCCAAGTTCACAATAGGCCACTGAAAGTATGGTCTACAACTCGTTCCAACATCCCCAAGACTAGTTACAGAGCATATTTCCCTTGGATCATTTCATGGAAAGTGTAGGAATTTTTTATGTTCCCGTCATCTGATTGTGGACGACACAGCAGAATGTACTGCTGTCTGTCCGTCGTCCGGACTTGGATGACTCGGCTCAAGGGAGAGAAATCCTGTCGTCCACTACTGGATGGCTCGGCTGGTAAAGGTTAATCGATTGATTGTTTACAGACTTGCTTTACTTTAAGTATTAAAATATTATTCTTGTCAGTCCATCTAATATATTTTGTGTCCTTTTTCTTTTTTTTTTAGAGTCAGTGAGAATGTTGTTAGTGCCACTTAGCATGACTATGTATTTCTCTTTTTTTCATATATTCATTTTTACCTTTTGTGATGCACAGCCTGTCATGCAGCAATTTCAGGTTTGTGACAGGAAGGAAATTTATTTTGTGTACATTGACTGCTCAATTATTCTTGGATTTTCATCATTCATCCTTTTCCCCATATTGATTTTGTTTTTTTTCCCTCCCATAAACTCCTCCCATCCACTCCCTAAACCAACAGATCATTATTATTTCTAGCCTACTCCACTTTTTTATTTTATGTTATTTTTTTTACATTTTATTTTGTACACACATACACACATACAAAAACATTCACACATACATACACACATACAAACACACACATTCATACATAAATACATGCACACGCTCTTCCACTCCTCCATATTTGTCGAAATTTTACTGGCCTGTTTCATATTGTACATAAAATCTGGGTTACTTTACACTTCGTGTCATATGTTCCGTCATTTATATTCATATATATATATACTAGCAGGGGCACCTGGCGTTGCCCGGGATATGAACATTCTTTGCGATACTCACGTGACGGCAAACATGTATTAATTGTTTTGATTTACAATCAATCCTCCCCCCCCCTCCAACATCTTCCCACCCCCTCCCCCCACACAAATACACATTCTGTCTGTCTGTCTGTCTGTCTGTCTGTCTGTCTCCTCTCTCTCCTCTCTCTCTCTCTTATACATTCTATTGTTTTCCGCCTGTCTCTGGCCCCTTTCCCTAGCACGTCGAGATGCTTTTCTCGCTCGATTTTCCGCCTGCACTCACTGTTCCCATTCCCATTCTTCTTCTTGCCCTTAATTTTGTAGGAATAGACTTTGTACAGAAGTAGTTTATTTCAACGGGTCTGTGTCTAATGTAAAAATAGTGTATCAGGCTTTGCACTGTACAATCATTTTTCTGGCCCCTCTCATTCCTCCCTTTTCATCCCCCTACCCTGTCCCATCCATGTTGCAAAATTACTTACCGTTACTGGACATATGCATACCGAATTTTATCAATAGCGGTGTAAATTTAGAAAATAACGGTTTTTAACGGTCAATGTTAAGTTTTGGTTCGTAAAATTTGCATAACATTGTTCAGTGCTTAAAACTGTACGTGCATACGGAATGTTATCAAGAATGGTGAAAATTTAGAAATTCAGAAAATAACGGTTTTTAACGGTCAATGTTAAGTTTCGGATCTTGAAAATTGTATATCATTGTTTAGCGTTCAAAACTGCACATGTATATCGAATTTCATCAAGAATACTCAAAATTTATAAAATAACGTTTTTTAACAGTCAATTTTAAATTTCGGTTCATAAAAGTTGTATATCATTTTTCGGCATTTAAAACTGCACATGTATACTGAATTTCATCAAGAACAGCCTAAATTTTGAAAATAATGGTTTTTAACGGTCAAATCTAATGGTCATAATGACTATCTAATGACCCTATGTTACCCACTGGATGTTCCTGTAGGCTTTTGTCACGTTTGGTGGCGATCCGATAACTCTCGTGGCCGCCAACCTCAGAAGATCGGGTTTTAAACAGTTTTTATAGGGTTTGGTGTTTTTAACGGTTTTTAACTGTTATAAATAACGTTTCTTAACTGCCAAATAACGGTTCTAATTTTTGAGAAGTAGCCCTGTACCTGTGCAATGTCACAACGGCCATTTGATGAAAAGCAGAGGAAAAAGATGTCTTTGAAACCGTTATAACAGTTTTTTAACAGTTTTTAACGGTTTTATTTTTTTAGAGATTAGCCCAAAACCATCCTCAGGTCACAACAGACGTACCTGCTAAATTTCAAGAAGATCGGGTTTTAAACAGTTTCTTTTATAGGGTTTGGTGTTTTTAACGGTTTTAACTGTTATAAATAACGTTTTTTAACTGCCAAATAACGGTTCTAATTTTAGAGAAGTAGTCCTGTACCTGTGCAATGTCACAACCGCTATTTGAAGAAAAGCAGAGGAAAAAGATGTCTTTGAAACCGTTATAACAGTTTTTTTAACGGTTTTTAACGGTTTTATTTTTTTAGAGATTAGCCCAAAACCATCCTCGGATCACAACAGACATACCTGCCAAATTTCATTACAATCGGTTGAGCCGTTTTTGAGTCTATAGCGTACACACACACAGACAGAATTTGCCATTTATATATTAGATATATATATACATACATATATATCTACACACACACACACACACACACACACACATTCACTCACACACACACACACACGCACACACGAACGCATGCATGCACACACGCACGCACCCACCCACCCACCCACACACACACACACACACACACACACACACACACACACACACACATCTTCTTCCACTCCCCCATATTTGTTGAAAGTTTACTTGCCCGTTTCATATTGTACACAAAATCTAGGTAACTTCACACTTCGTTTCATGTGTTCATTTGTTTTTTGGTTTGTTTTCCAGTAACCTGCTGTCTGTTTCATTTTCTCAGGCAGGTGTTGAAGAAACTAACTGCACAGCAGACAGCCAAACTCACACAACATCAATCTCCAGCGTGATTCCTACTGTTAGATTGTCCATCTTTTCCATTAGCCAAACCCATCCTGCATTGTGATCTGAACACACTTTCTCCAAGATGTACAGAACACAGACATAGAACCAGAAATAAAGTTTACAAGTCAGTGGCATGTGCATCTGTGCTGCACTCTGCTTTGGAAGGAGTTGAAAAAGAAAACCAAAGATTGGTGTGTTAGTGAGTGACGTTGAAAACCGCCAAAACACATCTCTACCGAAGAACATCGTAGGTGTTTTGTTTCACAAGAGAAAGTAGAATGAGCATTTAATTTTAACTCTTGCTGCCAGGTGGTACAGATTTAAAAAAAAAAAGAGAAAAGAGTCCCAGGTACCTCAGGTCTTGGTTTAAAAATTTCCTGGTGTTCTTATTACAGGAGAACAGGTGTGATGCGATCGGCAGGCCCCAAACGTCATGAGTCAACACAAGGGCGGCACAACCCTATCAAACACAAGCGAAAGCCTCCGAAAGGCATGTACCTGGACAACAGCGACCTTATGGCGATGGTGACGGGTCACCCTGCCCAGCCTGAGGCCATCCTGAAAAGCCTGGACAATGACATCATCAATCTCAAACGACATGTGAGTGCAGGGGTCTGTTGTATGAGCATTTCTCACCTCGAGAGGCAGGGTCATAGTAGCTGTATCTGATGTGGCCCCTTGCGGTCGGCTGGGCTATAAGCAACATTATCTAGTAGCTGTATGTCATCATCTCTTACATAGGTATGTCATTGCTCGCCATTTGATGGAGTTATCTGTTTTATGGTTTGTCAGTATGTCATTACTAGCCCTTTCATGGAGTCATCTCTTGCATAGTCTGTAAGTATGTTATTATCAGCTATTTGATAGTCATCTCTTACATAGTTTGTCAGTATGTTATTATCAGCCATTTGATAGAGTCATCTCATGCATAGTCTGTCAGTATGTCATTACAAGCCATTTGACAAAGTCATATCTTTCATATTTTGTCAGCATGCCATTAACAACCATTGCCTGGTGATCTAGTCAAACTGCTGTCCTGTGATATCGGGAATCCCTGATTTCGTACATAGATGGATAGATAATTTGCGGCCTTCTATTAAACTTTGAGTCATGCTCCAAGTGATGCTTTTTTTTCTCCCCAGGTGTATGTAATTTACATCTCGTGTACAGGAAGGAAACCATATTGTAATAGTGACCCAGATCATTTATTTGCTTTGTATTATTTGTTGTTTGTTTGTTTGTCCGTTTGTTTACTTTTCTTATGTCTTGTTTGTTCAGATTGCAAAAAAAAATCACCTTTGCGCAATATAAATACACACACGGAGGTGTGTGTGTGCACACACATGCCTACATGCATGCACACATGCGCACACATACAAAAACACACATATACACATATTCACTCACATATACACGACCACACACACACGCACACGCACACACACACGCACACACACACACGCACACACACACGCACGCGCACACACACACACACACACACACACACACACACACACACACACACACTCACTCACTCACCACACACACACACACACACACACACACACACACACACACACACACACACACACACACACACACACACACACACACACACACACTACTTTTTAAGGCACATTTCATGTGTATGTGTGTGCTCAACAAACAACTGCTCAGTTTACATAACCATGAACACATACACAACAAGTAAGAACTACTCAGTGTACAGAGACAAATGTTTCATTTATTTCATTTTATAGGTCAATAATGATAAACAGCTGCTCGGCATACAAAAGCATTCATTATTTTGTTTATTGTTACAGGTACAGAACAGCAAATGGTTGCTCAGTTAACAAAACCATCAAATGTGTTTCATTTATTTATACTTGTACAGAACAACAAACATCAGTTCAGTTCACAGGAACACAAATATTGTAGTTATTTTTACAGTACAGAACAATAAACAAGTCCTCAGTTTACAGATGCATACTTATTTGATTTTTACAGGTACAAAGCATGAAACAGCCACTCACTTTACAGACAAGTACTTGTTTCATTATTACAGTACAGAACAACAAAACTGCTACGCAGTGTACAGAAATATACTAGTTTTATTTTAATGGGCACAGAACAACAAACAGCTACTCAGTGTACAGAAATACACTTACTTTATTCTCACAAGCAGAGAACAATAAACAATTTCTCAGTGTACAGAAACATACTTTATTTTCACAGAGGACAATAAGCAGCTAATCAGTGTACAGAAGCATACTTACTTTATTTTCACAGGTACAGAACAACAAACAGCTACTCAGTGTACAGAAACGTATTTAATATATTTTCATAGGTACAGAACAATAAACGGCTCTCAGTGTACAGAAACACACTTTATTTTATTTTCACAGGGACAGAGCAACAAACAGCTGCTCAGTGTACAGAAACATACTGTATTTTCACAGGTACAGAACAATAAATAGCTTTATTTTCACAGGTACAGAACAATAAACAGCTGCTCAGTGTACAGAAACATACTGTATTTTCACAGGTACAGAACAATAAACAGCTGCTCAGTGTACAGAAACATACTGTATTTTCACAGGTACAGAACAACAAACAGCTGCTCAGTGTACAGAAACATACTTTATTTTCACAGTTATAGAACAACAAACAGCTGCTCAGTGTACAGAAACATACTTTATTTTCACAGTTACAGAACAACAAACAGCTGCTCAGTGTACAGAAACATACTGTATTTTCACAGTTATAGAACAACAAACAGCTGCTCAGTGTACAGAAACATACTGTATTTTCACAGTTACAGAACAACAAACAGCTGCTCAGTGTACAGAAACATACTTTATTTTCACAGTTACAGAACAACAAACAGCTGCTCAGTGTACAGAAACATACTTTATTTTCACAGTTACAGAACAACAAACAGCTGCTCAGTGTACAGAAACATACTTTATATTCACAGTTACTGAACAATAAACAGCTGCTCAGTGTACAGAAACATACTGTATTTTCACAGTTATAGAACAACAAACAGCTGCTCAGTGTACAGAAACATACTGTATTTTCACAGTTATAGAACAACAAACAGCTGCTCAGTGTACAGAAACATACTGTATTTTCACAGTTACAGAACAACAAACAGCTGCTCAGTGTACAGAAACATACTTTATTTTCACAGTTACAGAACAACAAACAGCTGCTCAGTGTACAGAAACATACTGTATTTTCACAGTTACAGAACAACAAACAGCTGCTCAGTGTACAGAAACATACTTTATTTTCACAGGTACAGAACAACAAACAGCTGCTCAGTGTACAGAAACATACTTTATTTTCACAGGTACAGAACAACAAACAGCTTCTCAGTGTACAGAAACATACTTTATTTTCACAGGTACAGAACAACAAACAGCTGCTCAGTGTACAGAAACATACTTTATTTTCACAGTTATAGAACAACAAACAGCTGCTCAGTGTACAGAAACATACTTTATTTTCACAGTTACAGAACAACAAACAGCTGCTCAGTGTACAGAAACATACTTTATTTTCACAGGTACAGAACAACAAACAGCTTCTCAGTGTACAGAAACATACTTTATTTTCACAGGTACAGAACAATAAACAGCTGCTCAGTGTTCAGAAACATACTTTATTTTCACAGGTACAGAACAATAAACAGCTTCTCAGTGTACAGAAACATACTTTATTTTCACAGGTACAGAACAATAAACAGCTTTATTTTCACAGGTGCAGAACAATAAACAGTTTCTCAGTGTACAGAAACATACTTTATTTTCACAGGTACAGAACAATAAACAGCTTCTCAGTGTACAGAAACATACTTTATTTTCACAGGTACAGAACAATAAACAGCTTCTCAGTGTACAGAAACATACTTTATTTTCACAGGTACAGAACAATAAACAGCTTCTCAGTGTACAGAAATATACTTACTTTATTTTCACAGGTACAGAACAATAAACAGCTTCTCAGTGTACAGAAATATACTTACTTTATTTTCACAGGTACAGAACAATAAACAGCTTCTCAGTGTACAGAAATATACTTACTTTATTTTCACAGGTACAGAACAATAAACAGCTTCTCAGTGTACAGAAATATACTTACTTTATTTTCACAGGTACAGAACAATAAACAGCTTCTCAGTGTACAGAAATATACTTACTTTATTTTCACAGGTACAGAACAATAAACAGCTTCTCAGTGTACAGAAACATACTTTATTTTCACAGGTACAGAACAAAAAAACAGCTTCTCAGTGTACAGAAATATACTTACTTTATTTTCACAGGTACAGAACAATAAACAGCTTCTCAGTGTACAGAAATATACTTACTTTATTTTCACAGGTACAGAACAATAAACAGCTTCTCAGTGTACAGAAATATACTTACTTTATTTTCACAGGTACAGAACAATAAACAGCTTCTCAGTGTACAGAAACATACTTACTTTATTTTCGCAGCTACAGAACACAACAACAACTCAGTGTGTGAAAACATATTGATTTTATTTTCACAGGTACAGAACAACAAACAGCTACTCAGTTTACAGAAGCATAAGATGGCCAATGGGATGGATGACTTCAGACCACCAGAGGTAAGGGAAATACTAAGCTCACAGCCATGCACAGAATCATGATCAGTTGACGTAGGTATTCATGTGTAGGAACATCATGATGATTGATAATGCTGACAGTTGAAGTTGTGATTGTGATAGCTGTGACAGTGATGATGATAGTAATGCTTACTGTAATGATTAATGGCTCACTTACATTATATGCAGTGGAGTTGTTGTTTATTTTAAAAAATAAAATCTTCTTAAATGAGTCGGTGCATTTTAAAACTGATCTACGCTGCATATGAGGTAGTGTTTATGTTGTTTCATTGTCATTGTTGATGGAAAGTAAATGTTTTTAGTCAGTTCACAGATGAACATGGATTATGGTTGTTAGCATACAGTATTTCATAGCCAGTGTTTCTTTTTTTGTTTCTTGCAGCCACCAAACAAAATAAATTCTCGGTGGACCAATGAGGAACTATTACTTGCAGTGCAAGGTGAGAATTTGATTAAAAAAATAAGTTACAGTATCATATTTTGCCCTTTGTGAATGTAAGAAAAAGTGAAAGAAGAGACATTCAGTCTCTGATCTTTAGTAATATTTAGGCAACATTTTTTTCTGTTGGGATTTACATTTTCAGAAGGACTGTATTAATATTTTAAAAGTCTTGATTTGAGAAACTGGAACACATTTTTGGGGCTGTTGGTTTCAGTGATGAAGTACTTTGTTTTATTTGTTTATTACAGTCTATGGATTGTCTTATATTTAGTCACTGGCAAGGAGGGCATTCTAAAAAGGAAAAAGTTATGCTTGAAAAGTGCTGCTTGAATTTCAACTGTACGAAAATGTAATACCTGCTTTTGACTGAAAAACAAACAAACAAACTTTAGTTGGGGAAAAAAGGAGAAGGGATGGGAGAGCGGTCTTTCTTTTGTATAGCAATTGAAAATATTAAATATTAAATTACCAATCTGCTCATATGCGCCCAGCCACTTATACTAGTTAATACCAATCAGCATGTATCAGCCTGTCTGGTGTGACTCAACATTTGTTCCCATATGGGTTTGTTTGGGTTGAGCCTAAGCTGTGGTGTTTTGAACCATCTGCTCCACCTGTTGCAGGTGCCAGTGGCAACCTGCTTTGATTCAAACCAAAATTTTGGTTTTGTTTACATTGTATCAAGCATGACTGGTAATGGTTGCAAGTTACTATAATAGTGGATGGTCCATTGAATAGGACTGTGGATAATTCAGCAACCCAGACACTGCTCAATGGACAATGCATACAACAGTGTAGATAATGCAGTGTGTTTGAAATGGATTCAGATTTAGTGGCAGCGAATTAGGGGACCAAACAGTGGTCAGTCAGCATTGATGTATGGATCAGTTCTGGACCTTCCATGTGAAGAGAGGTGACCACAGTGGGTCTGTTGTATACATCAACAGTTCTTAATACTATCCAGCTGAGAGCGGCACGGACGGCACGATTCCCTGCTGCCGCACGCTCGCGCACAGCGCTCATTCCCTGCCGACGCACATATTTGGCCACTTTTTAATTTATTTTTACGGTAGCTAGACAACAACTGACGGTCTTGTGTTAGGTGTCACAGGAAAGAACAAACACTCAACTAATCGAACATAGTAATTTCAAATCATTTACTTTCAATGTGTACACACGACTGTGCGTTGAAAAACATGTCTGACAAGTAGAAAAAATGCTTTGTTTACATTCTATTCCGTTCTTTTACAACACCAAATCGGAAGATGAAGGGATGGCTGCATCTTCAAACAATTCACTTTCCTATTCTCTTTCAAAGTTTTCTATCTCTCTATCACTCTCCTCATCACCAGATCCACTTTGTAATATGATTTCAAGCGCTTCATTGAGCGACAAATCGCTACCACCCCTTCGCCTGGCCAACATTTTTTCTGGCACAGGAAATACGTGCTGCGCACCGCGTGCCGGTGCTGCCAGTTTCTTTGTTTCAAAGCTCCTGGGGTCAGCCAAGTTCACAATAGGCCACTGAAAGTATGGTCTACAACTCGCTCCAACATCCCCAAGACTAGTTACAGAGCATATTTCCCTTGGATCATTTCATGGAAAGTGTAGGAATTTTTTATGTTCCCGTCGTCTGATTGTGGACGACACGGCAGACTGTACTGCTGTCTGTCCGTCGTCCGGACTTGGATGACTCAGCTCAAGGGAGAGAAATCCTGTCGTCTACTACTGGATGACTCGGCTGGTAAAGGTTAAACAGACACGCGCACATCAAACTGTACCAGCTGCAAGATTTTCTTGCAAACTTGGTGTGATTTGAACGTGAAGATTTTTTTGAGGGGGGGGGGGGGGGGAGAGGGGGGAAGGGGTAATATTTTTTCAACTGGACCCCAGTATGATGAATTTTGTGCTCTAGAAATTTAATTTAGTTGAGTTATGTTGTGTGTAAGAAAATCATGGTAGTTAAAGATTTAAGCTTTAGACGCAGGTATCTGCATGACTCATGTCCCCTGTTTCAGGTGTCCGCAAATATGGCAAGAACTTCCAGGCCATCGCAGAAGTGATCGGCAACAAACTGGAGGCTCATGTCCGAAGTTTTTTCATCAACTTCCGGCGCAGATATAACCTGGACGAGGTGCTGGCAGAGTTTGAGGCGGAGCATGGCACTCAGGCGATTCAAGAGGACAAAGCCGAGGACCCTGCCAGTTCTGGAGAGCCTGCGGAATCCTCAGACAGCACGACCAAACCCAAGGACAAAGAGAGCAAGGTGAGGGGATTGCAGACTTCTTTGCCTGGGAGGGAGAATCCAGTCCCCTTAAAAATGTGTGGTTTATGAATCTGTTCCCCATCATGAGCAGATATATAGAGTTATATATCTATGTCTATGTATAAACATGTTCAGTGTAATGAGTGTATGTAGGGATATGCAAGTAGTGCAGTAAATGTAATGCCACTCATCAAATATTTCCGAAAAACAACAAACAAGATTGAACCATGAAGTGGACCTATGACCACATTGGCCCCAGAACGCAATCTGTTAATTTAATAACACTACTTCCTCCCCACCCCCACCCCCTCTACTCCCACCCCACCTTTTCTCACCCCTCTCTCAGTCAATGTCCAGGAGCATCAGCCGTTACATATTTTCCTCTGCATATCAAGGCCAGTGTCTGATTGTTTGTCTCAGTCTTGTGCTAGCGCAAGTTTTTCAGCCCAAACTGGATGACCTGCCATTCGCTGTGTGAAAACACTGTTTGACACTTGATGGGGGTTGGCTGGGTTAGCTGTTTTCTCTTCAAATTATCCAGTGGCAATGGCATTCTGTATGTGTACTAGTCGAGCCATAGTGTAGAACACAAGGAATGTGTACATGAAGTCCTTAGTTTATGAATCTCATGCTGGTTCATTGGAATATTTTCACAAAGTCTGTCATGAATCATGGATGTTTAAAACCAAGCAGTGCGTAGTAGCTCATTGTGTTAATGTTCATGGCTTGTAGTGAAAAAGGTGAATTGTGTTGTTTCCTGAAGTTTGTCAGCAGTGCGTAATATGTGTAATTAGTGTGTAATGAGTGAGAGTGTGTGTATGTGTGTGTGTACATGTGCTCTGCAAGTAAGGGTGTGTGTGTGTGTGTGTGTGTGTGTGTGTGTGTGTGTGTGTGTGTGTGTGTGTGGCACACGCTCTGTTATATGTGTGTGTGTTTTCACAGATGGATGTCGACGAGAGTGAGAGTACTCAGGCTGTGTCGGCACCGGCAGCCAAACCAGCCCAGACCAACGGGTCATCAGGGGTTAGCAGCTCGCCCAACTCGGCTCCTCCTCCACTCCTGAAACAGCCGGCATCTTCAGCTGCCTCTAGCACGCCTGCTAGCTCCACCTCCACCTCCACCTCCCTCCACTACTCAGAAGTCAGTGCAGGCTGAAAACCAACTTAAGGCAGATGTGAAAATGTCATAGACTAGCAGAATGGTGAAAGAAATGGTTTAGAAATGAGGATTGGGAAAGACAGAGAAGTTGAAATGACCTCCATTTTTTCATACCTGCTCTGGTGCGTGACTGGTGTTTTGTGCGGACAGTTCAGAGTTGTTTTTTTTTAAAAATTAAGTAAAGAGATTTTCTCTTTGGAGTTGACATCATTGTAGGCTCGACAACCTCTAACTCCTTTGTTATCAAACTAAATCCCATTCCATACTTCATTGAAGAGTTGCCCGTTGTGTGCTGGCAGGGATGGATCACACACAATACACTCAAAAAACCCACAACAGTATGTACTGCCCTGGTTTTGTGTTTAGACATCATTCCGAAAGACAGAATGAGGCTCCCTTAATGGTGTGATTAAAAAAGTGTGACACATGCAGAAACCGTGCCAGTGATGAGCCTT
The DNA here is from genome assembly GCA_033310375.1 of Conus canariensis. Classification (NCBI taxonomy): domain Eukaryota; kingdom Metazoa; phylum Mollusca; class Gastropoda; order Neogastropoda; family Conidae; genus Conus; species Conus canariensis. Next base: position 80,451,575 of record CM065717.1, on the reverse strand, counting down.
AGGATTCTGGGAAAGGAACATAGGAGCAGGTCAAACGTCTGGGTCACGACATAGCGTTATAGATAAATCTCAATGCCACGGCGAGAGCTATATTCCCAAAGATCAAGGCCAAAGACCATGTCAGACCATCGGCAAAATTGAAGAAGATTGCAAGCATGACAGAACTTGGTTTTGGAACACGATTTGTTACAAACTTACTACCCTGATTGGTCATGATGGGAGCTACGTTGAAAGTCAGACGTCAGAGTCATGGAGACAACTCCAGGTAATAGAGCAGCGACAGAGCTTGGGTTTTGCACTCAAGGATGTATAAAAATACTGAACAGGGGTGCCATGCTTTATTGCACATCCCCTCCAGTTGCTTCTTCCCACCTCCCCTCTTTCTCCCATTTATCAGGGTTTTTGTTTCTCTCCAGGAGATAAAGAAGGAAGAGTAGATTATTAGCAGACTGTATCTGAAAGCAAGTATTTTGGTATGCTTGAATCAATATTAATTTCTTTTTTTTACTAAAGATAGCATTAAGAAAAACTCATTTGTTTAAACATAGTTTTACACATGTAAAACACGTTGTAATGACAATGAATATCATATTTCATGATTTACATTCATTTTCTTCTTCCTTTTTTGTTTTTGTTTTCTTTGTTTGTTTTTGACTGGTGTCTTTGCGTGAGGGTTTGCAACAATTTTCTTGTTTGTTTTCAGAGTCCTTCCAGCACAGAAGACCATTTTGCAGCAGCCTCCTCCCCCGCTGCGGCCCACCCCCAACTCCACGGCACAGAGTGCCAGCAAGACTACCATTCCAGCCAGTGCCAAAGACGGCAAAGACTAACCTCTGCATCGTCTCTTGCCTCGACTGTTGCATCGTCCAGACTTTGTTCGTGGGGACAGTACAATAAATGTGCTTGTTGTGTACAACACATGATGAACTCTAGAATGGGTTGAAGGCACGTTTTGAGGACTGCCAGTGTTGATCGTCCGATGATTCTGCTGTGCTGTAATTGAAATTGGGAAAGGGAGGGGGGTAGTGATGGATGGGGGGGTGGGGGTGGGGGTTCAAAAGGAGAATGGGAGAACTAAAGGGAAGAGACGTAAACTGGTTTTCAGATGAGAATGGGTGAACAGATAAAACTGTTTTGAGAAGTGCAGCTGTATGTGGGGCTACCGACGGGCGTTGACAAGGTGGTGTTTTCAGCCTACAGAGTTGGACTGGGGAGCCTAGAACAGCCTCGGGCCCAAACTGGCACTGTTCCTAGCCCACTAGTCACCGCTCTCTACAAAGAAGAAAAAGGAAAAGAAAAAATGGTGATGAAGACAAATGCAACGGGACAGTGCTTAATAAGAAACCAGTAAATGCTCGGGAAAGAGTATACAAACTGGATCACCGTCAGACCTGGTATTTTATGGAAGTAGTTAAGGACATCGACTTTAGTCCTCTGTGATGCACTTTGTAGGGATGGTTGGCAGATGTTGAGTTACCAGCATGTTGATAATGGATGTTTCCAGTATTGATGTGTTCATCTCTGTAAGTCTGTGGGACATCATCCTGACTAGCAAATTATTGGTTCCTGCTCACTGAAGTTCTGTTTGAAGTGGAGGCAGTTGTTGGGTAAACTGTGTGGTAAATATGAAACCGACATTCACAAGCTAATAATAACTCTCTACCATCTGCTGCGTTTTTTTGTGGTTATTCGTTAAATGCTTAGTTAACACTTCTTTTTCTGTTGAGTTAGATGTTAATCATCAGAGTGGTTCCTGTTGAAGAACGGTTTTTAGATATAGCCTTCTGACTCAGCTTCGCTGAGGGTGAGGTCAGGGTAACAGTGTCCCAAAGATAGTCTTTTTTCCCCCCCCCCCCCTCAGGAAAGACGGATATATACAGTGCCAGTCCTAGCATGAAGACAGTAAAGTTTGCTGTGTATCCTCCTGTGGGACTTTGTGTGGGGAAGGAGGGTGATGACAGTTTTCTGTTCTTTCTTCTTTGAACGCTCAGATAGAGATGTTCGTGGCTGAAATGAAGCTTGCCCAACCACCACAAACTTTCCAGTGGTCTGAAGGTCTTCTCCCGGAGTGGTGCGTCTCACGGGCAGGTTGCCACCTTTTCGCTCTGGAATTGCGGTTGACGGTCTTGTCACACTGGGTCTTTTAGTTTTTCGATTTCAATTTAGTTTTATTAATTAGTTTATTAGTTCATTTATTTTGTTGTGTTCCATGCATCTCTCATTGCGTTACTCCCAAGCTGCCTCAGTGTACGCAGGGATCATCCTGGAGCAGCCTCAGCGCTGAAGATCCACAGAGCGGTCAGTACCAGGTCATCGTGAGGCAACCCACCAGAGGAGGCTCTGCCCTGCTGCCAAGTCACTTCACTGGTGTTCAGTAGTGCCTGGTCCACAGGATGCCGTCTACTAAGCCCCTGATGACAACAGCACTTGCTTCTGTCAGAGAGCAGTATCACTCGTTAACTTTGAAGTAGACTGATTTCTTGTTTTTCTTTTTTGTTTGGTCGTCGTTTTTTTGGAGTTATTGTTGCTTGTGAAGCGGATCTGTGTGCGATTGTGTACCGTGCCAAGAAGGAGCTACAGGAAGAAAGAATAATTCATATGTGTACGATGTGCTCTGCTTTTCTGTTTTGATTTTAGAATTGGTGGTGTTGGCCGTGTAAAGCCTTACGGCATCTTAGTGCCAAATGTTGATTGAAAAGAAATTTTTTCTATGTCATTTCATTTCCAAGTTTACTTTTTTTTTCTTTTTTCTTTTTTTTTTTTAATGAAGGATCACCCTCTCCCTCCCTGATGAAAATCATTTTTCTTTTCTTTCTTCATCAATTCCTTCGATGTTCTCTCTCCCCCTCCACCCCTCACCTCCACCTCCTCCCCTCCATCCCCCCCCCCTTCCCATTATGTATGAAAGAAAGGAATTATCTTTCTAATGCACCACAATTGTGTGCATGTGTGTGTATGGAGTGAGTGAGCGAGAGAGAGGGGGAGCGGCAACACTGGTAACTTTTCAGCAGTTTATTAAAGTGATAGAGAAACCATGCTTTGGGAATGGGGGTAGAGAGGTATCGTGCTTCCGGAATCCAGCCCTCCGAACATCTCCAGTTCTGTCACTTCCATACCCGTTGTCCAAGCTGAACAAACAGAAGCAGCATAGTTTTGATGGCTGGTTATCTCTTGACTCAATTCTGTTTTGAATAGCTTCGGAGGCCACAAGGTAAGACCATCCCCCCCCCCCCCCACCCACCCATCCTATTCCCCCAGCTTCCTCCTCTTCCAATCTTTTGTATTCCCCTCCCTGCTCCATTCCTGCTCACCCCCTCAGTCCCTTCCCTCTTCCTGACTCATCTCTCTCATATGATCTCATTTTTTTTTCTTCATTATTTTAATGCTCTCTAGTTCTGGTGACCACAACATTAGTTTTGATAACTGCTTTCCATCCATTCCCTGTATATGAACAAAGTATGAAACAGTGAAAAGTTAAAGCCACAAGTCCTTGATGAAACATTTTTGCAGCATTTTTGACGTTCATAATCCGCTACTGTGTGTAGTGATTGTTAAGTACATTAGCAACTGTATATGCACTGATGTTAACTGGTTGGGGGTTTCTGTGTATATGTAAATAGCGTTCTCTGGGGAACTGGGTGGATTGAGAATGACAAGCGAATTTGAAGGTCATGTGATCTGCCTTAATTTATTTTCTTTGTTAATTCCCCATAGAGTGTTTGATATGTATCATTTGTTCCTGTCAGAACAGTACATATTGCATAGTTGGTTCTTTTTCATGTGTGTCCCATGTGAGCGCTGAGTTACTCGTTTTGATATGCAGAGTACTTTGTTAAGCTCTAGCTTCTGAAGTGATGCCAAGTCTCTAATCTTTCTGCATAAGTGTATGTTCGACTAGTTCTTCTTCATTATTTTCATGATGTGGTCTTTGCATGTGGTGTTGCTCTCGCAGTGGTCACAATTTAAGGAGAGAGAGAAAAGGAGGGAGGGGGAAGGGGAGGAGTAAGAGGGAGAGAGAAAAAGGGGGCAGACAGCTTGGGGGGTTAGGAGGAGGTGGGGGGAGGGGGAATGAAGCATTTTGTTAGCAGAATACTGCCTTGTTCCTAGCAGTTGGAGAAGATGATTTATTGTCTGATGAGTGTCAGACATAGGCGCTGCTTTCAGTGCGAGCACACCAGGATTTTTGGTTGTTCCCTAGTTGCAAATCGGCCATTTATCGCAAAAGTGCAACAAACATTTCTGATCATACTTGTCATACTTGCCCCAGTCAAAACAGGTCAGTCGGGAAATCACGGATGGACTAGTCATAATCATGGGTGACACTTCTGACCCAGTGCAGGGTTTGTACAGCCTGTTAAGGTTTGCAGACATTTGGAGAGACTGAGGTGTCCATTTTTAAGGCCTTAAAAGTCTGCAAAGATTTACCTGGGTTTGTAACAGTTTGTAAATTAGATGTTGTACTAACAGGAAAAAAATGCAGTTGTTGCATCAGTTTCAAACATGCCTCAGAGAGTAATCATGGAACACTTTTTGAGACACTTCAGAAATTACAAATGGTGCTATCACTGTCAGCGATACTTCAGAAATTATGAATGGTAATATCACGTCAGCAGTACATCAGAAATTATGAATGGTAATATCACTGCCAGTGATACTTAAGAAATTACCAATAGTATTATCACTGTGTGTTACTTCTGCTTTCATTGATCACAGTGGATAGCTTCTACTCTGACAAATAGGTAAGGTTGTCATACAAGCATTTTTTAAGTGTAACATAAAAGCAGTCTTCAGTACATAATGAGTTTGGAAACTTAGTCCATTTGTGTCTTGAAAGTTTGTAAGTATTGTGTCCTTTTTGAGAATGAAACATAGAGTATAGTTGGTGATATCATCATGCAGGTGATGCTCGGAAAGGTATTACTGATATTTATAATTCTGCTAAATTTGGTCATGTTAGCATAGTAATTGCTGAGAAAATGCAAGTGTTGAAGTTTACCACAGACAAATGCATGCGCAGGCACACACACACTCACACACAAGCACCCACATTCACTCAGATGCTATGACCAGGTAAATAAACGGTCGGAGTGTGGAACCAAGGTCGAAGGGTAAAGCAGAAATTTTACAGTTACCCATGTTTTGGTTAGTATCTGAGGCCTCTTTGTGCATATAATCCTGCAGACAATATTGTAACACTGACATTGAAGAGGAGGAGCAGCAGGATCCTCAGGTGAGGGGAGAGAGCTGCGAACTATTTGTTTGGCGTCATATACTTTACCATGTCAGACCATAGCATTCAACGGCAGTTAGCCAGCTCTGTCAGGCCGAATTTTTTCCGTGGCCAATGCAGTCATAAGACAGTCACGTGATGTCACCCCACTTCCGGCCCCGGAAGAAGCCAGTGTCAACTTCCTATAAGTCATTCATCTTCGGCCTGCCGTCAAAGCAAGATAAGTCTTGTGCTCTGTCTCGCCTATACTTGCCTTTGTGTTAACTTTGCTGTGTTTTGTTCTATACTTGATTCAGTTGTGGCTTACAAATGTGAGGCTCTTGGTGGGAGCGTATTTATCAAAAGATTTGTCTCTTTTACCGGCACTCTCGGGAGCGTATTTATTAAAAGATTTGTCTCTTTTACCGGCACTCCCGCGACTTTGTTACTCGCGATCGTCGGCACCGCTCGCCGGTCGTGTTCCCCCACCATATTGCCGAGCCTCGGGTTCAGCACGCATTTTGTGCTGGTTCCGGCTTGCACTAGACCCTGAGTATTTTTGCCGTGTGAGGCTCTTGGTGGGAGCGTATTTATTAAAAGATTTGTCTCTTTTACCGGCACTCTCGGGAGCGTATTTATTAAAGATTTGTCTCTTTTACCGGCACTCTCGCGACTTTGTTACTCGCGATCGTCGGCACCGCTCGCCGGTCGTGTTCCCCCACCATATTGCCGAGCCTCGGGTTCAGCACGCATTTTGTGCTGGTTCCGCTTATTAAGGTTTAGGGCTCAATAACTATCACACCTGTACTCTTTACCCTTCACAGGTAGAACGTGTTCGAGTAAGGGTGTGTGACACTGATCTGCTTATTAAGATTTAGTGCCCAAGAACTATCACACCTATACACAGTGATACTCCACGTGTAGAGATTGCTATTAATAGCCATACCAGTCACACGACCGGTGGCGTGTACGGGTAGTTCGAGTTTTCAGTCGATCTCTCGAGCACTTTGCACGACACCACACGGACGATCGAGATTAGTTGATTTTCTCGATCGGCCACCTTGTCTCCTCTTTGCGGTCGTGTGTTCCGGGTTTGCTCTATCCACCTGTGCCCAACATGGTGAAGGACACCGCCGGGTCGAGCCACTCCACTGCTCGGAGTTCGCTCAATTTCCCGGAGAACCCGCGGGTCGATTCCATCTCGGAGCAATCCGTTCGCACTGATGAACGTACGGTTCGGGTAGACAGAGACGACTTCTCCGCGGAAGGGACGCGTGATCTTCCTCGTCTACCAAACCGACGGACGCACGACCGCGGCGTCCCAAGGCTGATAGGCAAGCGGCCACCATTTCAAAATGCCTTTCATTTGATCTGCCTGCTAGTCTAAGGGCAAAGCTCCCCTCAAGGTGCTGCCCAGAAAGTCTAATGGCAAGGCTCCCCTCAAGGGGCCCGGCCGAGCAAAGACTAGCCAACGGAATTCGCCCTCCCCCACCCCTTCTCCATCGGCCAGCTTGCCCTCTAGCCTACGGACTCGCTCGGAGACTTCTAACTATCATGCTGAGTCACGCGAATCTCGGCCCCCGGGGCACCTTGCCGAGCCGCGGACCAGCACGGGTGACGGATCTGGGATGGAATCACCATCCGTCACTCGCCTTGATGAGTCACGTATCTCTTTTTCCCCCCAAATTGATACGTGCACTCATAGCGCTCGGCCCCACCGGGCACAGGTGCAGCCAACACCTGAGCTCGAGGAGCGCTTCGACTCCGGAAGCAGCCTTATGGTCACCCCGACGCACGACCTCGGTGGTGTCCATAATCCTGGGCGTGCGGGCACGCCGCGCCATGGGCCCGGCCGTGCCCATGCACAAGGACGGTCGACCTACCCCGATCGAACGTCACCTTCTTCCCTAGGGGTATTGGACGTTGGGGAACCGACCTTTCGGATCCCCATTTGGGCAACGTCCGCGGTCCCGCTCCTCCGGGGGGAGGATCTACCAGCGGGACCAAGGGTAACCTGACATATTCCTCCAGGGGGAGGAACACGGGACCGCATCCTGACCAATCCGCACTTTCGCGGGTTGGGGGCTCGACTTCCGCATCCTCCTCCATACCATTATGGCCCTCCCAGGCCCATTCCAAGGACGTGTATGGTGCAGTGCACGGACCTGGACGGGGACGACAGGCCACGGCCTCTCAAGCCCCCCCCCAACAGTGATTCAGGTTACCCGGGTCCCCGGGGACTTTCTGCCTACAAGAAGAAGAGGGTCTCGTGGCTACGACTCGGCGGATGTCTGACCTACGCATTCGCCCAACGCGCTGGTCAGACCTTGAGTGCGGCCTACCTACCATGGTTTTTCCCCAGGGCCGCCACAGCCCGTTTACCTCCCCGGGGACCGGTGGCTCTATGCCCCCGAGAGAGACCAGTGGCTTAACGCCAACACCCAGCACGACCAGCTACATGGTCGAATGTGGCACCCGGCCTCACTTACCTGGGTCGACCTTGGTCTCCCTCCTCGGGCGCTGTCCTATCGGCAGGACGATGTCCCGGCCGCCGATTATAGGGCCACCGGGGACACACTACAGGCACCCCTCGACTTACCTCCTGAAGACGGGTGCTATGAACCCTCTCAGGACCAGTACCTCCCTGAGGCGGACGATGACGAGGAGCTAGCCCCCACCTCATTGTACGATGTCCGCACGATAGAACGGTGGCGACCAGACCTCGTTAGGAGGGAGGCCGCACCCGCTGACGAATTTCTCTCCCTCTCCCCCGGCCCAGAGATCTAGACCAATCTACCCATGAACCCCTCAGTCGCCTCCTTGTTTACGGACAATCCCGTGACCAGGGAGATGGGCATTTCCCAGTCGGACCGTCGGTTGATCCCCCACCTGCCCCCCCCTACTTCCGGCGCCATCTCCTTTAAGAACCTAAAGGAATGGGTCCGAGTAGCCAGGATGGGCATCCTCCACACCACGGCGGGACACACCTACTTGGACATGCCCCTTCAGCGAGCGGAGGCTCTATGGCCGGAGGACGATGGTGCCATCCCAGTACCGGGGGACCCGGGCTCTGAGGCGCACCAAGAGCCTGACCCTCGCTTGTTCAGCGATCCTTTCATACGACACCTAGTTAACAGGATTTCGCATCACCTTTCGGCTGCGGCGGACAGCGCAGCCAGAAGCCACTTCAACTGCTTGTTGGTCGCGAGAGAGGCCGTGCTGGCGCGGACCTCTCTCTCCCCGACGCTTAAGGCAGCCCTGCGATGCATCCCGGGCCAGGTCCAGTCGCTCTTTGGCGACTACTCGGCTGACGTCATAGCACAAGCAGTTGAGGAACGCAAGCAGGCTGTGTCCTTTGCGCCCAGGCCACCGCCACGCCCTGCTAGACCCCCACTTCGTTCCTTCCCCAGGCACAGACCCTATCCCAGACAATCGCCTTCCCGCACCGCACGGCCCGCCAAGCGACCTAATCTTCTCCCAAGGCCTAAGCCAAAACCCCATCAGCAAAATTTTCGGTTAGGCCAACAGTCACGCTCCCGGAGCTGACTAGGGAGACAGCCCGAGGGGGACTTAGATCAGGTAGCACCCCCCCTCGCCCTATCCCCCACCCACCAGCCCAGACCCTCGCCCCCCCTGGCGGGCAGCCTCTCCCGGCATGCCCACCAGTGGAGACGCATACGCCTCACCCCTGGATAGTGGCGGTGCTACAGGAAGGGTTTCGCCTTCCTTGGGCCCACGAGCGTCCCCCCCCTCATGCTATCTCCCCCTCCCTCCCCCAACGAACCCTCCCCCGCCAAAGCAGAAGCTCTTCGCACGGAAGTCCAAGACCTCCTCAAAAGAGGGGCCATCTCGGAGATTTCCCACCCAAACCCCGGCTTCTACTCTTTGTGATCCCAAAAGCCTCGGGAGGATGGAGGCCCATTCTAGATCTTTCGCCCCTCAACAAGTTCCTCAGGCCCACCAAGTTCAAGATGGAGACCCCCACCCAGATCCGAGACTCCATCCATCATCGCGACTGGGCCACATCCGTAGACCTGAAGGACGCCTATTTTTCAGATCCTGATTCACCCGGCCCACAGACGATTCCTACGGTTCGTCTGGCAGACCCCGGAGAGGCCTGCACGCATAGTGGACCTCATCTCCTGCCTGTCACAGGCACCCCACACCTCGGCCAGAACCCTGTCCTCCCTCCTAGGAATGATGGAGTCCCTGTCTCCCCTCATTCCCCTGCGGCGGGTCCCCAAACGCCAACTTCAGAGGGAGTTCCGCCGACGTTTGTCACAGACCTCCGACCGCTGGGACCAGGTCATTCCCCTCGGACACTGGTTCATTTCGGCGACGGAGGAGCGGCTCACTCCAGCCACTCTCTCCACCGGGGTCCCCATCTCCCTCCCAACCCAACCCAACCACTGGAACTTTATACAGACGCCTCCAACTTGGGCTGGGGGGCCCACGTGGAGGACAGTCACGCCTCGGGGAGTGGGAGCTGGAAGCGGTCAGGCTAGCCCTTCTCCAACTCCAGCACAAGGTCGCGCACCGACTTGTTCTCCTCCTCACGGACAATACGTCGGTAGCTTGCTATGTCAACAAAGGGGGAGAGGCCCGCTCCATAGGCCTCTCCCTCAGAACAGAGGCCCTCCTTCGCTGGTGTCGCGCAACCATTGGTTTGTGCCCATGATCGACCTGTTTGCCACCAGCTTCAACCATCACCTGCCCCTGTACGTCTCTCCCGTTCCAGATCCCCAGGCGGATGCAGTCGACGCACTATCCCTCCCCGGGACGGGCCTACTGGCGTATGCCTTTCCCCCCTTCCCCATCCTACACAAGGTGATCAGGAAGGCAAGGCTGGAAAGACCCAGGCCTATCCTCGTAACGCCATGGTGGCCGACCCAGTCTTGGTTCCCGGACCCCAAGTCCCTCACCCACGTTCCCCCCCTCCGGCTCAGCCCTCGCTGGGACATGCTGAGACAACCCCGGTCAGGTCTTCCTCACTCCAATCCCAAGATGCTTCGCCTACACGCGTGGCTTCTATGCCAGCCCAACTGCGAACATCTGCATCTACCCCCCACTCGGAGAGACCCCAGTCCGTCCTAGACACACTAGCCGGGGCAGGGGCCTCTCAGGGATTACGGGACTTCGCCTCGGCATCTCGCAGAGCCAGCACCGAATCCCTCTACAACTACCGTTGGGAGAGATGGATAACCTGGTGCTCAGATAACTCTGTTCCCCATTACTGCCCCTCCAACATCCAAATAGGAAATTTCCTCTCCCACCTATCCTCTTCCCTTAAGCTGTCGGCTGGCTCCATTCGGGGCTACAGATCAGCTATCTGCACTACCATTCGTCAACTGGGGGGCCCTTCTTTTGACAATGACTTTCTCCTCAGAGAGGTGTCTAGAGGAGTTGCTCTACGGGAAGCTCAGTCCCCTAGGCGCATTCCCCTCTGGGACCTTTTTACGGTCCTCGATGCCCTCAGAAAAACCCCTTTTGAACCCATTGCTTCTATTCCTTTTGACCTCCTCTCCTTTAAGACCACCTTTCTCCTCGCCCTGGCCTCGGCCAGAAGACGAAGTGAGATTCACGCCCTCAGCGGTGACCCCACAGATATCGCCTTCCACAGGGACGGCTCAGTCTCTCTCAAGTTCCTTCCGGAGTTCTGACATCTTGGGAAAGGGAGAAAAAGATGGAGACATGGACCTTTGCCCCTCCAGGTGTCTCAGGTACTACTGGGAACGCACACGCCCCAGGCGCTCCTCCCAGAGACGACTCCTTATCTCCCTCAACCCCAACAATACTAGAGATATCTCGGCGGGAACTATCTCCAGGTGGCTCTCCAAGACGGTGAGATCTACCTACGCTCAGGCGTACAAGGATCTCCCTGTCCTATCACCCAGGGCCCACGAGGTCAGAGCACTGGCCACTTCCACAGCGTTCCAGTACTCTGTCCCCGTGCGCCACCTGCTGGAGGCAGCCTACTGGCGTTCGGAAAATCCCTTCATTAATTTTTACCTGAGGGATATCCGCATGACCAGAGCTGATGGGTCTAAGGGGATTTCCTTTGTGGCGGCCAATGCAGCCATATCGGTCAACCCCAAGAACCACTAGGGCGCTCGCCCTCCTCCGATTCCTTTAAATTCTGCTATGGTCTGACATGGTAAAGTATATGACGCCAAAATGGGGAGTTTGTGTTATACTCCCTGTTTGGCTAGTATACTTACCATGTCAGACTCTAATTCCCTCCCTACCTTCCCCTCTGGCGCCAAGGTTCTCGGGGTCACCATACACCAGGCCTCGCTGAATGACTTATAGGAAGTTGACACTGGCTTCTTCCGGGGCCGGAAGTGGGGTGACATCACGTGACTGTCTTATGACTGCATTGGCCACGGAAAAAATTCGGCCTGACAGAGCTGGCTAACTGCCGTTGAATGCTATGGTCTGACATGGTAAGTATACTAGCCAAACAGGGAGTATAACACAAACTCCCCATATTTTAGATCTGCTTCAGCCTTAGGACTTGCGACTGAGTGGAGAAAGCTGATATCAGCACATCAGTGATGATCATTTACTATATCATGTAGGTGAGGATATGGGTGTGGAGTTAGAGGTTAACAAATGTGCCAGGTAATGAACAGGTGGAAAGACATGTATTGGTAGACAGGTACGTTAGGTTGGGTTATGGACACAACTGGACATCACATAGGTACGTTAGGTTGGGTTATGGACACAACTGGACATCACACAGGTACGTTAGGTTGGGTTATGGACACAACTGGACATCACATAAGCATTTGCATGGTCTTGATTTAAAGTAAAAAAGTAATCTTCATGTAACATGAACGGGTGATGAATGTGGGTGTGATTGCATTGGTATGGATGATTTTGGCTGGGTGTGTGTATTGCTTGTTGTTTTTGTTTTGTTTTGCATGTTCTTTTAGATGTTAGGATTATCACATGTTAGCAGTAACCACCTGCAGTTTGACATCCAAACATCGACGTTCTTGTGTTCACATTGAGTTGGTTTTCATGGGTTTTTTTTTTATTCCCACAAAGGCAGCAGCAAAGTAACTTGTGTCCTGATGGTGAATGGTTTATCCTTTTGTCTACCCCAAGTGGAGAGGGAAGGTGTTTGCGTAGCTCTGTTGCTTTTGTAATGTACATGTACTGCTGTATTGGTGTGTGAAATTCACAACCGCTGCAGATCAGCTACTTTACCCATAAATTATGCAGTTAAATGGAAAGTCTTGCCAACAGCAACAATGCATTGGAGAGACAATGTTGATCAGGGAATATGTTGGTATAAACACATCATGATGGTTCAACTTTTGAGTTTAGGAGAATTGGGATTTCAGCAGCGATTTTTTGGAAGGCTGAAACGTATTGCAGAAATAGGGAAAACAGTCAAAAATATATATATGCACACAAAACAGAAAATATGGTAATGCTATTTCACAAAGTGTAAAACATAACGAATGAATTTTCAACAAATGTGTCTTCTTTAAAAAAAGAAGGACCCATAGCCTGGCAGCTGCAGGCAAGTTGGAACTGTCAAGAGGTTGCCAGTGGCTCCTGTTCTTTTTTGTGTTGCTGAGGGAGCGCGAGATGTAATATACTGGATCCATCATCATGAATTTGCAGCAGGACTGCTCTGATGCCACAGTTCGAAGCGTCAGCTGTGATGATTGTTGACCTTCGAGGAGGGCTGAGCCAGCCTGTCCCTCTCCTTCCACCGCTTTAACTTTTCCTAAACTGAAATCAGGTACCCATTTACTGCTGGGTGGATAGGGAGAATTTTCAGTCTGAAAAAATATCTGACGCCATGAAGGGTTTGAATTCATAACCATCAGCTTCCTGGGCGAATGCTCAAACTGATTGATCATAGTCCGCCCAAGTGTTTTTAGATGAAGGATGGATAAAAAGAAAATGCGCAAAACATTTTCCTGCTCATGGAATATCTGTGACCTTTGAAGAAGACATACACTTCTCAAATTTTGTTAGGGATACTATTTGTAGGTTCACAAAGAGGTGTCAGTCTCATTTGGATATTATACATTTTGCACATCTCTGTTGTAGAAGGATGACGTCTTGAACCAAAGCAAGCTGTGCAGCATGGGCTTGCTTGTAAAGTTCCCCCAAAGAGAGTGTTCCAGAGTTTTCCATTCTTTGTTTTCTGTTTAAACTGTATCCCTAGCAACCTTTGAGTAGTATATTTGTTGAAAATTCACTTGTTTTATATTGTGCAATAAGTTAGCGTTACTTTTCTCCCTGTTTTGTGTGCCTGTATTTTGGTTTGCAATCGTTTCGGAGATTAATTGAAAGAGTGAAGTGTCTCAGTCAGATATCTACCTCGTATACAAAGATGCAGAGATGTCAGAAACTCTGATGAAGACACTTGGGTGGGTGTTATTAAATCATTAACTGAATGTTTACACACGTGTGAACACTTAACTTTAAGTCAACACACGATAATCATTTTTATTAAATAATGACAAAGCTGTATGTGTATTTATCGCAGCATTTTTGTGGGGTTTTTTGGTTGTTAGGTTCAGTGTGGACCGATGTTTGGGGACACAATTTGATTGCAACTGGGGCAAGGGTAGGAGAGGAGAAAAGAGAGGGATGTTGGGAGGGGTGGGGAGGAGAGCTGTTTTCAGCAAAATGCACTTAACATAGGGAGATTTTTATATGTAAAACAAAAATCATCTTCATTATGAATATATGCATTTAAACCACTCCCTAAGTGGTTCACAGAAATGATTTTTCTGTTTTGTCGTTTTTTTTTAAAGTTTTAACATATCTTTATCTCCATTTGCCTTCACACACTCACATGCATGCGCAAGTGCTCACACACACACACACACACACACACACACAGAGTTTCAATCACAGCTGAAATGAAGATATTTCCAAAGAACAGTTTGATATCTAGTATACCCCACTACCACCCCCCCTCCCCTCCCCTCTTCCATTCCTCACCCCACCCATTTTTAAAAACATTTATGTGCATTGAGTGCATGCAAGATTGTTTAATGTCCACAGAGATGGCACAATTTTCAGACTGAAGATTCCAGATTGAAGCTGTTATGTGCAAGTTTAGCAGTTAAATGAACAGTGTGTAATGTTTAAACATGTCCTGACAGCAGTTTTGTTTGCTTCAGTGTTTGCTTCATGTTTTATTCTGTTCCTTGATTCAGTGTATGTAAATTCATGTTTTACTGAAATACTTAATTTTTTTGTTTTCATCAAAAGGTATGAAAAGATGTGGAAAACTAAATTCTTATTTATTGTACTTTTATTGTCACCTGAGTGGTATGTTGTCATCTGTTTGAGAAAGGGGCGATTCCACTTCTTGTGTTTCATTTTGCACATGTGACATATTGGAGTTGATAAATAAAAGAAAGAAGTACAAGTTATGTGTTGTGCTGTTTGCCTTCTGAAGTATCAGTATGCATGTACACATGTATGCGTGTATGTGCGTGTGTGCATGAGAGAGAGAGAGAGAGAGAGAGAGATCAAAATGTAAACATACCTCATAAAACTGAAAAAAAAAATTGTTACTTTTCAGAGCCTGGCAGGTTTCCATTTGGTCTTGGTCTTGATGCCTTCATTAGTGGCATTGCCCCAATGGCTACTTTGGTTTGTGGTTATGTAGATAATAAAGAGATGGTTGTGAAATGAACAATTTGAAATCTAATATATGTCTGTTAACTTGATGATTCTTTGCCCATGATGTGAACATATTCTTTGATTATCCTCCTTGACGAATGTTTCTTTGTGGCAGTTACCGGATCTTGTCAGTACTTTGGTGATGTTCCATGAGATGCAATCTTGTCAAGGAAGCTTTTAAGGTCACTTTGATGGTGTTCCATGAGACCTGATATATACTGTTGCTGAGGCCATTGTGATTGACACTTTAGTGGCGTTCCATGAGACCCGATACAAACTGTTGCCGAGGCCATTGTGATTGACACTTTGGTGGTGTTCCACCGGACCGATGGTCCCGTTGCTGTGAATGAGCCCTTTGTGGTCCGTAGTTCGCCCTGTTGTCATGGTGAGGTCAGTTTTGATTTCCTGTCCATGTCTATGCCCTTGGTAGATTCAAGTTGATGTTGCTGGTATTGGCGAGTTCATGGGGGCTGTCAATGGATGTACATGGTGGCCCCTTCCTGAGGGGGACACTCACAATGCTGGCTCTGGTCTTAACAGAGTACCGATCAGTAAGGGGTCTTAGTGTGCGGTTTCCTGCATGAACAAGCACAACTGAACACCAATGAAGTGATTCAGCAGCAGTGCAGTGTCTTCTCCTTTGGTTACATAGTTCGGTTCCATTTCTTTGGCAGATCCTATATGCTGTGTTTTGCCGATTTCAAATTTCTGACATGTACCAAATTCATGAAGCTCTTCAGCTGATACAGCGACTTCCTCAATGTCCAGGGTGAAAGTGGAGTTAGGTGGCTGTGCCTGTCTTCTCCTCTCACCAGGCATGCTCTGATCCGAACGGCTCCTTCTCCTGAAAGCCCATGATCATCAAGAGAGGCTGTGAACAATTACTGTAGGGCAACAAGCAGCGAGGATTTTCGCCTGCCTAAAAGTTTCCTGTCGCTAAGAAGCTTGCTGCCTTAGCTCCTGGCTGGAGGACCTAAGTCAAGCTTTACTTGATCGTTTTAACAACACTTGAAGGCCTGTGCATTTCCCTTGGATTTTGTACTCCATAGATATCAGCAGTAGATTGTACGAATGTGTTGAAGATGAAGCATGAGGGGGCATGTTTCATCAACAATTTCAGTAAAAGCTGGAAAAGAGAGCAAACCTGCAGGTACCCCTGCGCTGGCCGTCTGGCTCCTTTTCCACTCTTGATGCCAAAGAAATCTGGGTACTGGCGACCAGTCATCAGTAAGGTTAATTTCTTCATTAATGCTGCAGACACACTGTGATGAAAATGTGCAGAATTCTTTTCCTGTGAGTTTGGATCTGATTGATGAAAATGGAAATGAAATGAGGCAGGGAACAGTAAACAATAAACAAGTGGGGTAACTTTTGCTCCCACAAGAAAACCTTAGGTTTTCTTGTGGAAGCAAAAGTTACCCCACTTGGTTATTGTTTACTGTAAGTGGGGTAACTTTTGCTCCCACAAGAAAACCTTAGGTTTTCTTGTGGGAGCAAAAGTTACCCCACTTGTTTATTGTTTACTGTTCCCTGCCTCATTTCATTTCCAATTTCGTTTCGATTAAATTGAGGTTATTTGTATTTGTTTCTGTCCGTCTTTGTGTTTGTCTTTTGATCTCCCTTGCATTCTTGGGTGGATCCTCAAGCGTAGGCTCAAAGATTGTCCCCTACATTTTATACTATTTGCATAATGTCTTTAGTTTTTCAGCAACTTCTTTTCTCCCCATACTTTCGTTTGGTTTCATTTACTGTACCCTTCACTTGCTGCTTTGGGGTGCTATTGGATTCTTTTTTGCACCCTTGGTTGTGAGAACACCACAGTATTATGGACTATGGTGTGTCTCTATTTGACACCAGGAGCGCAGACACAACCAGCTGTGTCTCCCTGATGAGTTCCGATCCAGCGGACGAAAGGCCTCGGAGCAGGCGATACAAATATATCTGCCTTCAAAAGGGATTGCGATGGTTCCCTTGTGCAGCTAGTGAAGAGTTTTTATATCTGTAATATATTTTCTTAATTTTGTGTTCCCAGTTTCTCCATCTTCAACCTCCTCCCCCACCCCCTCCTTCCTTAAGTCCAAATTTTGCCAAGTCTACTATGAAGACAGTTGAGTTGTTGGCCTGTGCTTGTTTTTTCCCCCACTATTAGTTTGTTCGTCTTTGTATTTGTCTGACTTTATTCAAGTTTAAAAGGCTGTGCCAGTCTTGAATAAAAGTTACTCTGTGTTAGGTTTTCTTGTGGGAGCAAAAGTTACCCCACTTGTTTATCTGATTGATGAATCGTTCCCTGTGACAGTTCACAGAAGTAATTCTTGCAGGCTTTCACAGCAGAATCTTCACCTTTACGGGCCTTCCTGTCAGTTTTATCCACACTACCTATAGGTGTCCACAAGTTAATGGATTCAGTCGTGGTAATTGTATTCCATAGCAATGTTCTGGAGATGTTTTCAGTCATCCTGGTGATCTAATTAGTTGAAACTTCTGCAGAAAATTCCCAATGTGTGTACCTCTGGTGGCGTAGATTTTTAATTTTTTTTTCACCTACAGAGCGGTCATTCACATAATTGGCACAGAGAGAGAGACAGCAATGGCAGTGAAGGTCAGGACACTTCAGACATCTGTTTTTGAGGAAAAAGAGGAGAGAGAAAGAGACTCAAGGGAGAGGGAGTGAGGAAAGGGAAAAGGATTGGGTGTGGAGAGAGTGGAATGGGAGGAGACAAGGTGGCAGATGGAAGGGGGAGCAAAGGGCAGTTGTGAGTTCATAGCGTCATTGAGCACTGAGGAAATAACTGGTATTCTCAGATGTGAGAACTTGCTAAGTTGTTGACTACTGCTACTGGTGACTGCCACATACATTTTCTGTGCTTGTTGTGAGAAACTATTGGAATTGTGTTCTGCATACCTCTCACCATCCCACCCCTCTTGTCATGTATTCGAAACATGCGAATCAAACGGGCAAGTTATCCTGCCTTTCAGATAGAAGACCTGTGGTTTTACCTTGACTGCAGTTCTCTACCATGGGCTCTGATTACTCTTGGCCAAGATCTTCTGTTTGATGGAGCACATGGAGATCTCCAGTCGCAATAATTTTGACGATTCTCCTTAAAGTATGACAGGTTTGGACCATACTGAAATTTTGCTTCCTCCCCTCGTAGGCCACAGGTGACTGGAAGAGATCGGCACACTGGCGAAAGTATGCTTCTCTTCTCTTTGTAAAATCATGGCTTTGTAAAACTCATCAGTTCGAGATCCTTCTTTATTCCCCTCTGGAACCTGGATGGTTGTCACACTACGTATCATCTTTTCTGGTTTAGAGACAAATTCTGTACCAACAAATGACTGTATAAACTGGTTCATCACAGTGTTTGTGACTGTCGAATCTGGATCTTCGAAATGCCTAGTCTGCCCAACAGAGAGTTTTTCTCTGTCCATTGTCTTTCTCTGTCCGTTGTATTTCAATGGTCACCTGTGGGGCATATCTTTCTTTTGAGGAAGTGATGATTCCACTTATATTTCTTTTTCCACATATCAGCCTGATTATACTGAGAAAGAAAAAAGAACGAGGAAAAAAAAAATTGCCCATTTTGATCATATACGATGAGCGGGACAAAAGTGGGAGAAGGGCCATTTGTACTTACTTCCAGTTTCTCTTGCTGGCACATTGAAAATGAGTTGAAGTAATACTCTTCTAGTTGCTCTCAATTTCTCTTGCCTTGACTGACCTTCCATCTGTTATTGGATCTGATTGATGAATCGTTCCCTGCAGACCTGTTCCAAATGTTCCTCATCATTTTACTTTGACTATCACATAATGCTTATTTTAAGAATCCATTCCAGATTTCTCAATGTTTATGAGTGTAATTTTTCTGAGTTAATTCATGTGGGCAAATTCATATCATAGTATAATGTTGGTAACTGTCATTGTAGAAACCGTTTTTAATCTGTTACTTTGATTTCCTCCATTAACCAATCATGAATTCTGCTGAAAAACAAATTGAGATGTATGGCTGTTATCATTCTGTGACACCTTCTTGCGAAGATGGCTGGAAAAGTCATATCCATACTTTCATCCTGCCAGGTTTGCTTGTGCTGGCATTCCCTTCTGCCAAAAAAATGCAACATTCAACTGTACCACATTCATACAAACACACACACATACAAAACTCTGATTACAGACTCACTTTGGTACATGCATGAGTAACAAAAAAATTGTTTCTTTGCTTCTATTCAAGTGTGTGTGTGTGTGTGTGTGTGCGCGCGCGCACATTTACTCTTGAATAACACTAAACACAGAATTGAAATGTTGACAATATTATTCAAATAAGTAACACAGGAGAACAGTACATATACTGATCAACAGAAATCCATGTTTGTACGTCATTTTCCATGTTCTATACTGAGCAATGACATTGCAAAATACATGCTGTTTCAGGTGTGTCATAAAAAATACTCTTCATTATTATTGCTATATTCAGGTCACCTCAGACGGTGCATCAATTTGTTATTGTGGATATAACTCATAATCACGGCCATATGAGAGACAGCAAAAACAGCCAATGCCCCATGAAAAGGAATCCAGTTTCCAAAGTCTGAAAAAAAAAAAAATCTAGCTGTTTGTCACAGAGCAGTCCCATACCCTATGATCAATATGCATGTATGCACAAACATGCATACTTCCTGTACTACAGCGAGTGTTGCTGACAGACGTTTCCACGCTGAAAAAGACGGCAACGAAACGTTCATCTGAGACAAGTTTGGGGTACACAGTGCATGCTAGATATGTACTATGGATACACTAAATGGATACAGCCCTGTGATTGGGTACATATCTATGTCATTACATTCATGAGGGAAGCACAAATCAAGTTGGAGACAACTGTGAACAACTTCTTACATGGAAAAAAAAAGAAAACAAACAAACCCCAAAAATTACAAAGCAGATACTGACAAGTTTCATCGACAGTATGTATTGCATGAGTCGGACATTTGACGCACATTAACAATGAAGCATTCCGATTTGCTTTTGACTTTGGATGATGGACAGACAAAAAAGAAACATAGGTAGGAACACAATATCATATTATTGCTCCTCTGAAGACAACAATGATGACAACACCAGAACAAATTCTGTTATATGCACAATATCAGCAGCAGCATTGTAATGCACATAAACATCAAAATAGGAATCAAGTGGAATGCCATGAAAAATGTGACCAAATTTCCCCCATTCTTATCACAACTTTGTGTAACAGACAATCAAATGAAAATCATTGTATTGTTAGATTTTCTGTGCACCTGTGAGAAAAAAAAATTGGCCATTGAGTGACATAAAATAAGAGCGAATGGAATACCCAACTTTGGCAGATTTGTGTTTGTATTTATCTGGACACTTCTCACAGCAGGGGGATAACCTCCTGGCAGATCACAGACAAGAGCTGCTAGCAACCTGATCCAAGATGAAGCCAACAGCAGTTGTCCTTCTCCTTACCAAAATGTGTTTTTCATTGTCAATTTAAAACCAATGACCCCAAGAAGAATTGGGGTGGATGGGCAGGGCAAGGGTGTCAGTGGAGGGTAAGACAGGAGGAGAGGGAAAGGGGGTGGGAGGGAATGAGTATTTTTTTTGTGTGTAAATCCTACATTTTTTTTTTTCAAATAAAAAATTTCAAAACAGGTACTTCTGTCTCCTTTTCCTTGTTCCATTTGAAAATGCAACTGTTCTTGACTATCCAACCACAGATTTGTGGATACCACTTCTTTTTAAGAAACACACTGAGTAATAAATTCATAGGTTAAAAAAAGTGACAGGAAAAAAAAAGATTAAATCTGTCGAAAAACAGAGAGCTTGTTGGCCTCAAAAACCTACCTGTACATTTGCAGTCAGTTCAGGAAGCACTCCCTACTCTCCCCCTACTCAATACATCCCAAAGATACCCAGCCTTCCTCTGTAACTGTCTTTAAGAACGCCAGCTATATAGTGTTAAGGTTTTCACATTCGTTCTTTGGTTTAATCTTGCTGAAAAGACTTAAGAGTTAACACCTGAAAAAGAATATGAAACAAGAACTGAACACTCTGAGGCATTAACAGCAACCCCATTCCCTCTCCCTCTATCAGACATATTAACTGAAAAACTTCTGAGGTATTGAAAGCTGAAAAGGCTCAAACACAGAAAACTAAACAGTTAAACACGTAGATGTCAATAGATGGAGGAGGGGAGGGGAGGTGAGTGGGAACAGACACCAAAATGTTTTACTGATAAGATTTCGAGACGTTAACAACTGTAGAAAACTATAAACAGCTGAAAATCCTGAGATGTTACCTGCTGGTATGAAATAGTGTAATGGCCTTGGAGGAGATTGGAATTCAAAAAAGAGAACAAAAATTCAGGACTGTCAGTCACTTCCTTGTTTTTTTTTGTTTTTTTTATCAAGGGACTGAACATTAAAAAAGAAATTAAAAAAAAGAAGACACAAAAATCTGACAGCTGTAAAAACTAAAGACCGTTACAATATATCATACATGCATTTACATACAATGGATGAAAACAACATTTTATCAGCAGTTTTTTTTCTCCTCTGATTATGCTTTTTTTTCTTTCTCCTCTTCTTGCACAACTTTGCTGAGTGAAAATGGGCCACTTCTCACTGTCATGGCCATTGTCAGCTGTTGCAACAAACTGAATTGTCTTCCTAATGATGAGCTAAAAACAAAATGTGAAATCCCAACTCCCCAGAACAGGCAGTCTAAAATGGCTCCAGAGTTTTTCTGAAGTGTCCAGATGCCTCACACAATGATCTGAAGGCTCTACGTACCCTTGCCTTGGATTCTAGCATTGTATTTTGTCATATGACTGCATGTGATTCAAGCAACTGTTAGTTTTGTGTTCATCAATCAAAATTCATTTTTGCTAGGGATGATTCTCTAGTTGTCCAGCCTTTCATCCTTAAGACCAGCATCTGTACATCCCTCTCCCCTACCCATCCCGTAAGGTCCTAATGAAAGAGGGAGTAAAAATCGCCTTATGCAAGCCTAGAATCACAGCTCTATGATTCTCTTGCTTCCTTGTCGAGTACATTATCCACAAGGCCAATGCACTGAGTAAACAGTCCTGTTTCAAAAATATAAACTATACATCTGACATGCAAAACAAACAAAAACTTGTTAATAAATTTCCTACTTCATAGACTGACTCTTGAAAAGGTACCAGTTTCTCATAAGAAATCTTTACAAATCCAGGCATGTCAAATACTTGATAAAGAAGTCCTGAAGTATTGTGACTAATGTTACTGTACTAAGACAAAAGCGCATAATTTCAAACCAACATTGCTCAGTGCTGACCCCTTAAATGCTATCAAGGTACCCCTAAGCATGCTTGTCTCAAAGTACATTTGTTCCCTTAGAAAAGGATACTGTGCGAGTTTATCACTTAAGACTTTTTGTTTCAAAAAGATTGTAAAATAGTAATGCTGCTTAAAGATCTTGAAAGTTGCAACTTTCGTATACTGATTTCATAATTGATTACTGTGCTCACTATGTCCAAATGGCAAACGTGAGAATGGAGCAAATGACTTCTATGAGGTTCAATGTTGATGGATGGACGGACGGTTGTCAGCCTGTAACATCAGGCATGATGTTGGGCTCAAGACTGGAGAGTCGAGGTTGATTTCATACCTGAATTATTTACAATTTCGTACATTTAAACTTCCAATACAGACGTTCAGCACTGCATCTGTTAAATCAGATGCCACTCAACCTAACTACACATATTGATACAGGGTCTACTGCAACAAGGTAGTTCTATCAAGTCAGTATTGTATGGTTTCAAGTTTTTTTCTCTGCTATCTCCTCTCCTTTGTTATTTGCAGTAAAGAAACAAATCTTTCACCATACCACACATCACCATGATCTTCAGATGACAAGCGCATCCTAAACTAATCTATTTCCATGTGAGTTTAAACTCTTCATTTTTCCATCATACACACACACATTCACACACACATAACAGACACACGCATGGTGCTCACAACCAAAAAGTGTTTAAAACAATCATGTTACAATACTTGTAACAAAACCCTGAAACACATTCTGAGCAGTCTGTTCATAACATGCAATGTTTGTGTTCAACAAACCATCTCTCCATTTGCCTCCCTATTTGTGCCCTCATACATTGGCCAACTATCTTCGACACTCACAAAAATGATCACACAAATTCAAACAGGTTTAAAACTAAAGTAAAAAGTAAAATAATGGAGAGAGAGAGAGAGAGAGAGAGAGAGAGAGAGAGAGAGAGAGAGAGATAGACAGAGAGAGAGAGAGAGAGAGAGGAGACAGACAGACAGACAGACAGAGAACACAAATATAATACTTCTTCCATTGTATCCCTGTCACTGGTAAGACTCTTCATACAAACAGCAACTGCAAATAACTGGTTTACCACATCTTCACAAAAACAATCCACGCACCAAACAGTGCAAAACAATCAAACCCAAAAAACAAATTAAAACAGGCAGAAAAACAACACACTAATTACACACAACTCTTCATACAGTCTGGTTACATGACCTTCATGTAGCCGAGAGCGTCAGAATGGAACCTTATTGATCTATCAATTCAATCTGAAACAACACGCCTTTGATAACGATACATTTTGTGTGACTTGAAAATGACTGGACACCTGATGTCAAAAAGAAAAGAAAAAAAAGGCTGACAAATAATATCAGTGACAAAGACATCTGTACATAAAAATGAACAATTTTCATTTTAACACTTGACAACTTTTTTCACACAGACATGAACAAAGACAGATTTAATGCTTGATAAACATTCATTTAAAAAAAATGTGAACATCGACTTTTTTTTTTTTTTCCAAAGAACTGTACACTGGATAATTAACATGCTAAACCCCATTAAAAATCTCCGAGGTAACACCAAATATCACCCAGAAAAAAAAAGAAAAGATGGGACCATAGTAATGGCACCATTACATACGTCCAAGTCATTGGTTGCTCTGTGCTTGTGATGTCAGGGTCCACTTCATGCCATGGCCAGCAGCAGCCATGACCCCAGGCATCAGAAAAGGTCAGCCATACTCTCTGTACTCCTACAGCACCAGAAAACCAGAATCCACTCACAGGAAATACAACTGATTATCGGCACAGCCTCAGCCTCGCTTCTTCGCCGTCCCCTTTTTCATGGTCTGGTCATTTTCCGGCCACCCCTGAAAACCGACGTTGAAAAAAATAAAAATCAT
This sequence comes from Conus canariensis, assembly GCA_033310375.1. NCBI lineage: Eukaryota > Metazoa > Mollusca > Gastropoda > Neogastropoda > Conidae > Conus > Conus canariensis. The sequence goes on along the minus strand of CM065717.1, from coordinate 80,427,452 downwards.
AGTCATATGATAGGATTAAGGACAAAGAGGAAAGATGGGGTATGACCAAATGACACATAGTAACAGACCTGCTCACCCTGAAACTCCCACTGATGCACTTTTCAACAAAGCGGGCACATTTTTTTCTCACAAAGACTGCACGCAAAATTCCAAATCTCTGTAAATGCACAGGGGGAGGGAGGAGGGAGGGGGGGAGGGGGTTGTTTCATTTTCACCTATCATCACACTACACAGGCTTCTTCCAAGTAATAAGTACTTGATCGTGTATTAACCATATAAAGTACAGATTCTTTCTAACATAACTTACTTTCAAATCTGATTCATCAGCATGCTTTGGCACAAACTCATACTCTTGTCGTTTTTTTTTTCCTTTTTTTTTTTCTTTCCAGGGCATGTTGTTTAACAAGAAGAAGACACAGTCTGAGGCACAGAAGTTAGCAAGACTTACAGCTCTCTGTTCAAAGCCCATGCAATGGTTAATTCTGAAAGTGGAGTTACCGCTCAAGAACTTTGCCTGTGGTGCTTTTTTTTCATTTTCTTTTTTACAATTTTTTTTTCCAGTTTCATAGTCATCATATTTTCACTGAACATACTTACAAAGTACAGGAAAATTGTATGGGTAAACAGGTCTGCAGTAACAATGTTCTTGCATTAACCCATTCAGCGCCAAACTAGATGAGATAACTCAACAGCAAGGACGTGTACTCTTCGCTGCCATGGCTGTCGAGTATACTCATCATGGGGAAGTCCAGAATATTCCTCATTTTATATTTACACTGCTTACAAACCAGAGGATATTTTCAGAGAGGTGAAGTCTCTAGATTCTATTGATAGTTGGTAATCTCGTTTTCGGCAGTGAGAAAGTCAGTAGAATTTTTTGAAAATATATACTCGTTTTTTTTTTGGTTGAAAAAAATCCTGGCAAATAGGATTTAACTTTAAGCTTAATTCCTAGGCAGCGAAAGGGTTAAGGCACAACAACACACACACACACAAATGACCATCCTTTAAGCAAGTGTCTTCAGCATTCATATAATCCTACAATCAAGAGGTGCCCACCAGACCCATGAAAAACCATGTTGCACCTATCTGCGTGTTCATCATGGCACTTGGGGCAACTGGGCCATGTCTGGCAATGCCCATGTCTTCTCAAAGCATTATGCAGCATGCTGAGTGTTTCCGGGATTTTCCATAACCCATCAAACCCTAGCACCAATTATAGGACCTTTAACATGCTGATCTAATTTGGTGTGGTACTCTCATACATATAAGGGCAATCCATCTCTGGTAGGTCTACACATACACTGATCAAGATGGGAAAAATCCCACAATGTAGAAAAATCCTGTTCCACACGCTTCCCATCCCTGGTGCTGCCAAGGCACGAATCGATAACGATCTGAATGAGAATCAAAGGTTCCATCCACATTTTATTCACAACTTTTGCGTGTGGCACGTTATGGGTCTCCAGAAACCATGGTTTGAAAAAGGAATAAAACCTTGCCAAACATTGTGAATCTTCAGGGACCCATGCTCTTTTATGAATGAAGGAAGCCTTGCCATATGCCTTGGGGGTCTCCAGGGACCTATGCTTTTTCTCAAGGAATAAAGCCTAGCCATGTGGCATGGGTCTCCAAGGGACTCCTTGCTTTGCTTTTGTTTTTCGTTTTGTTTCTAGGTAACTAAACCTTAATGTTCTTTGTGGTTGTGTACAGACCTTAGAAACCGTGACAAACTTTGAAGTGTGGCATGGAACAGCAATTCTTTTTATATTGAATGAGCTGATGTATGGTAGCTGGAGTAAGCCAATAACAGTGAGACTGCAAAGACAAATGAATGTGGCAACATTTCAGGGACCGATTGAACTAGCTTTTTTGGTTCAACATACTTGGTCACCAACATACCACGAAGGTGCCAGTGAATGACACATTCACCCATGCGTGACCTGGATCTAGCTCTGAAAATCATGCTGTGTTATTAAAACCTGATGCTTAAAAGTCACTGACAGTGTTTATACAGGGCAAATGTGCTCTAATATGTGTGGACAGGTTGTGTGTGTGTGTGTGTGTGCGCGCGCACACGTGTGCGCGCTATTGTGTGTGTATGTTGGAGCGTGAGTATGTGTGACTGTATTGTTGTTGGAAGTTACCAGTGTGTATGTGAGAATCTGTATATGAAAATCAGTGTGTATGCATGCATATGCATGTCGCTTTCTGTGTGTATGTGTGTTCGAGTGAGTGTGTATGCATGTGTGTGTGTGTTTGTGTGTATGCATGTGCATATGTGTGTGTGTGTGTGTGTGCGTGTGTGCGCATGCGCGCGCACCTGGGTGTGTTCATGTGTGCATATATTCATAGGTATATACATGCATGTAAACAAATGAGAAAGAATGAGCATAGTAGGTGTGTTTGTGACGCATTTCAAAAGTGTGAGCATGCGCCTGTAATTTAAAGTGGGAGCTGTGTGATAAAGAGTACATGACTGTGTGCATACATGTTCCTGAAATGTCCATCGTCGGCATGTATGGCCACATGCGCATGTCAAGCCCTGGTGAATGGTTTACAACGGCAGAAAAACAGCAGATGACAGGAAAGAAAGACAATAGTGAATAATTAAAAAAAAAAAAAAAAAGAGGCAGCGTCAAGCAGAGAGACAGAAAACGAAGGAAGTTATAAGCACTGAACTTCCAGATGGCTGGGCAGCTATTTGTACTGAAACAGTGCCCACCATTCCCATGGCGACAAAAAAATACAACATGTGAATAGACAGAGGAGAAAGGGCTGCCTACTTGCTGGGGTTGGACGCCCCACCACTCCCGCTGCTACTACTACTGCTTTTCTTTGTCCCACGGCTTGATGAAGGTTCTGCAAAACAACAGGACACACGCCTGGCTTGTTTAGTACTATCTAAAAGTCTGATTCATTTTAAATCACTGCCTGTGCAGTTCAGCGAGGACCATTCCTGCACAAAACACAACTATTTTATGTATTCCAATACTTTTTCATGTCACTTAACATATCATCTTCCTTTTCTTCCACAAGGCAGGCTGCAGTGTTTATTATCACAACATATCTTGCTGCAAAGGAAGGACAGAGTAAAGATCACAGGAGTGAAATTTAATGCTACTCATATTACACAACAAATTTTTTTTTTTTACATATAAACAATAATGCTTTAGGAAAATAATCCATAGCTAACAAACTGTTATACAGTGCAATGCCCAGATAAAAGGCCCTCCAAAGCCCTCCCCCCCATAAAGACCCTAAAAGTAAGCTCCTTCCATTTGAAAACTTACTTTCCTGAATCATCGTCTTTAAGGAAATTGCTTACAATCAGCCACAACTCCTCCTCAAAGCAACATAAATAAGCATTGTATATTACCCATGAAGCAAGATCTGAAATGTTGATGTATTCAAATCAAAAGGAGAGCGCAAAATATTCAGCAAGGGCACAGAACAAATACTGACACCCTCTCCTCTCAACTGTATTCCACTCAAACATTCTCAAACCTGAGCAGATTAATGTCTCACATCAGTATTTTAGAGCCAAAACAATGGAATTTTTTTTTGCTACTCAAATTTAAACTGTACGTGGGTCATCACAAAAAAGAAAATCAAAACAAAACAAAAACAAATGGTTAAGAAGAAGGACATGATAATAAAAAAAAGGGAATTAAAGATTTAAAAATTAAAACAAAAAGATTAATCAGCAAAATTACCACCCTGAACATATTACTCCCTTCACCATCGGTTACAAATGATAAAACTTGAGCAATCAAGCAGCTGCATGTCAAAAAACATAGGTTATCCTATTACCAAATCAAATCATGACATTCTACTAAAACCCAAGGACCATGCTGAAAGTAACAATGCTGGTGGCAACATTTGTAATCTCACACACGAAACACTGCCTCCTGAACAAACCTTTTTGTTTTTCTTTGTACTAGATGTACTTCCCCCTAAAGACTCTCTCCAGTTAAAGATCCAATATCTTTTAACTCAATCGAGTCATGGCAAAAGGAGCCAAAACTCTTCCTCAAGTCACACAAGATGTGCTGCCTTAAAAAAAGGCGCGCGCGCGCGCACACACACACACACACACACACACATGCCACAAGAAATCGTGAACTGTATGCCATGATATAAAATAAACATCATCCAATAGAAAAAAAAAGTGTAATGATCAAATCTATTTCAATCTATTGGCAGTAGATCTGATACTGTATCCTGGTTGGGTGAATACATTCAACATATTCTCAACAGCAAGTAGGAGTGTCAGAAACTGTTTCCAACAGGACTCTACTGAGCCAAGGAATTCTGGAGATCCTTAATGACATGTTTGAGTTTTCCTTTCAACATTATCAGAGACATAGTCCTTACAACAAAATCATGAAGGTATTAGTGAAGTATCTGTTCCAAGTTTTCTTGACTCCATGCTGAACAGTGGAACATGTGCTTCATCAGCGGTGATGATCAGACACAAAAAGGCTTCCACTCAAAAGCTGCTTTGCACAAACACACATACATGTACTCACACACTCCTATAGAGACGCATGAGAATACACATTTACATGGGCACACTCATGCATACATACTCATACCATTCAAACACAAAACATTTTACTGCCAAACTTCAAAGCAAAGCTACCATGTAATTAAACAAAGATATTTTTTAAGCTGACATTAGTAGTGAAACAAACATGAGCACAAACACTTCCAGTGACACAAATTTCTGATGAGATGACATGTGAAGGATACATGACTTCCTTTCATAGGAAACCAACTACCTGGTTACTATGTTGTTTGAATAACATCACTGAACCCATAATGGGGAATACGTTCATGCATATGTCCACAGCAATACAGTTATAACTGGACTATTTTGTTAAACATTTCAAACACAAAACCATGACAAAAAAAATTAAACTTAAACTGTGACAACACGCAAGTGGGGAAAAAAGATGGGAAGGGAAATGGGCAAGTTCAGATCATTGACTGAACATCAGACATGTCCACCATTCGTAAAATAACATGAAGATGATGAAATCAAACCATATTTTTTATATCCTCACTGATCACAAAAAGTTGTTTCCCGACTCTTACCACAATTACAAACAATAAACACAATTCAACTGGTCAAACAGTGTCGTTCATGGCCAGGCTGACCGCAAAATCCATCCTGATCATCTGTGACACTGACAATCAAAATATGTCTTTAGAACAATGCAAATCATGGGCAAGTTTACAAAAAAGGCAACTTCACATGATTACAAGTAGTGTGTACCTTGTTGACCAGTTCTGAGACCATCATGGACGATCTATGCATTACAGCACCCTGAGATTTTTTATCTTCAATGTGCTGCTTCTTATGCTAGCCTGCGAGTGTTCAAAGACTGACGACAAACTGTGGAGTTTGGGAAGCAAGCACATGGGATAAGTGATTTGCGCTGTGCGCAAGAAACAGGCACAAGAGAGGGACTTAGAGGGGTAGGCATGTGGGTATGGCGAAACTGGCGCTGGGTAAGTGTGGCAGAGTATGTCAGGTAGAGATAAGCATGTGAGTGTGGGCTGGAGGTAAGTGATAAGTATACTCAACAGACAGTGAAGATTAGGCATTTCAAAAGCTGTGCCTGCAACTTTTCTTTCTTTCTTTTCCTATTGGGTGCTCAACCACAATCATAGGTTCCTCCTTAGCATTAGAAAAGAGCTAACCTATGCCCCTGGGTTCCAGTAATGCAACTCACCAGATGAGTGAGCAAGTGACTTCAATATTAGATCATGTTATTAGCAGTGCATCACTTATTAAAAAACACCAAAAAAACGTGAATCAATAACATTCAGCAAAATCCTATGGTTATAAAAACATGAATTAGATATGAAAAAGCAATACTTGGTTAGAATAAGCGATTAAACTGCAGTGAACAAGACCTTGCTTGGTTAAAACAAGCTGTGAAGTATTCTAAAACAAACACTAAAATCAAATTACAAGAGACTTTTATTTACAAGAGGCATGTAAAGACTACCTTCAGTATCAGGCCAAAAATGTCCACGCAGCAATCAGCTGGGAATGGAAGAATCACCTACATGTAATGGAGAGTAATGACTGTGTTCGTTGGGTCTACAACTCATCACAAAAGACACTCCCAATGCTTAACCCTTTTGCTGCTCACTGATCCATCTCATCTGCCGCAGACATTCTAGCCACATTGTATAGCGATTTTTACAACTAGGTCCTGCAGATGTATTTGAACTGGGGTAACTAAAATGTCATGACTTTTCAAACAAAGAAAGTCAACTCTGAAAACGGGTAGAAGATATGAAGATGTTCAATGACTTCCCCCCAAACAGTATGTATGAATTGACCTACTTTTCTACCCACCGTCCAAGTTGGTGGACAAAGCATCTCAAAGCATAACTTCAATGAGAATAAACAGTGATAAAAAGCATCACTGCAGTCAAATATTAGTGATCTTGTATACAAAATCACAATTTAAATGTCTGCATTTTCTCTGTCAACCATTGGCAACAAAAGGGTTAATGCACCATAGCTGCATGAGCATGGCTAAACGAAAGAGTTGAAAGCAACAAATCCAAGCAGCCTTTTGGGGACTTGGGTTTTATATGCAGTACTGTCATTTGAAGTCTTCATCACTTAATATTCAATACTTCCTCCAAAATGTATGTGACAAACAGTTAATCAGTCAATGCCCCAACTCCCGGTACTACATACCAAACTCCAGGAATCCGAACCACCTGTTTTTTTCTTTTGGTATCATCCTCTCAACAGCACTACATGTGTGAAGTGTTAGGAAAAAAATGGAGAAGAAGCCCACTGCAGACGAGAGTCAGCAAATCCAGTTAGGGAAAGCGGAAATCAAATCACATAGTCAAACTTCAATGGACTGCAATGCAGGAGAAAAAAGGGTAAAAGAGAAATACAAGTACCACTATTGGTACTGCTGGCACTGCCCAAAGAGCCTCGCCGTGCCGCTGTGAAACTGGGTAGACTGCCTGCTGATCCCTTCCTGCTGGCGTGTACCCAGCAGGGCAAGGGGAGAAAAAAAAGAAAAAAAAAGAAAGAAAATATGACAAGGATTACTAACATGGTTTCCAACATCGACTTTCTTTACCATAATCACAGTACACTTCTGATCCTCATCATAATTGCAGTACATTTCTGATCCTTACAATGAACATCTCAAGATCACTGTCTTATTAAAAAAGATTTCAATCAACTGAGGGAATTATCAAACTCTTCTTTGGCTGATGTCATATTACAATTAATTATCAACTGCAAAGCAGATCTTCCAGAATACTATTTCATCAATTTCTGGCCTGAAACTCATAACATGCACAGACTGAGGGAAAAAAAATCCAGAATCAACCTGTCAGATTTTCAAACAATTTACAATTGTCAAGCTGATACATATGAATAGAAACATCAAAAGATATATTACAATTATGATTTTAATCCATAACACTTGCAAGCGGAAAGCTTTTAGCATTTGCAACAAATCCACTAAATGACTGTCAGAATCCGAGAGAAAATATGAGAAAGAATACTGAATGCCAAAAGAAATTATCTGAACTTATCCGTCTTATTGACAGTACTTTTTATAAGACCATTCCAATGGAAAATACAAGCATGCTCTATGGATGATAAAGCACTACATCATTCTCTAGACACTTCCTCTTTATCCTGGAATGACAATGCCCCCTACCTTTGACTTACTTTCACAATTCCCTCATATTCAGTTTCAACCTGTAGCCTTCCATCTGCGTTTTCCCTGCCCCCTTTCCTCCCCTTGCCCTCCCTTCCACCACCTCCCCCCTCCCAGATCCCGGTACCCCCTCCATCATACCACTGGATTTAGCCCTATATTTTGTTTTGTCATTTCATATGAACTATTTCATTAATCAGAGAAATGCTAAGTCATGCTGTTTTTTTTTGTAATGATAAAGATTAAGTAATTTAAACAATTTTGAGGGATAATTCCATACTAATGGCTAAACACTGGTTGGAAGCAGGTTGTTGCTTTTACCATCATGACAAGAGAAACAGAATGAACAATTAAACTGTTGGTCAAACATGCCTTATACCAATGGCAACTAATTTCTCTGTTTACAGTCATACATCTTAAGAGCATGGCACATGAGCGGGACCAAAGCAGGCAACTGAAAACTGCAGGGAAAAGATTCCAGGTTAGGGCATCGCTACTGTTAGCCAGTCATGTCATGGTACTATTAAGATAATTGACAGATTGCACGATGCACAAGAAAGGCCACAAAAGTCAGGAGCTCCATGAGGAATCAGAGAGTATTACAGATTACAGGTACTGATGACCCCTACATGCTACAACAGTTGCAGCAGTTTTACAGAACTCTCTTGACCTGCATCATGCTGATGTGACTGCAGCCTGACCGCATGGACCCCTATACATAGCAGCAGTCTGTACTTCACACACCCTCAGCTGCCTGACGTCCTCTGATACTACCTTCAAAACGATTTAGCTAAAGTAAAACAGAAGACTCTTACAGTGGATGCCCTCCTTGAGGTTCTTCTTCCTTTACTAAGCCAAGTTACTCACTTAAACGTAAACTCTTCAATGCCTGAAGGCTGCAAGTTTGGAAATGCATAATAAAAGTTATTCCATTCCAACAACAGTGCTTCAGAAATAATGTTCTCTGCCTTTTAAATTGGCTACCATGTCAGAAACTCGCCATACCTTGGACATAATCATGACATGCTTTTTGAACTCTCATAGTGTCCTGAGAGACCCTAAGTAGGAGAACAACTTAGAGTTCTAAAGAGGACAGCAAGAAATTGCAGGCAACAGATGAGGCCTTTGGGAACACTATGCTTCACAGGGAACAAAAGGAGTTGGCAACATCAGCTTTGATGCTATTGATGAAAATATTCAAAAACTGTAATGGAACAATACTTTCACTCTGGACTTCAGAAGAAGATGAACATTTTCATGAGCTTTAAGACACCTTGCTTTCCGTGACAAAACAGCAATACAATACTCTTGGTCCCACTCACACATGAGAAGTTTGATGATCTGATGGAAAGGCTTTCTCCAAGACAAAATCGTCTGGGGCCCTGTTGTTCACCATTCTTCTTCAATATATTTGTCTTTTGGTTAAACTGCAATGCCCTGTAGTAACACTGAATGACTTTTAACTGCTTTTTTTCCCCTTTTTACTCTGTCGGTTTTCAATTGGTGAGACTGATCCTCCATTTCTGACCATGCCAGCTTCAGAACCTAAAGTTGCTAAAGAGTTATTATGAAATCCGTCTATACTGACAGGTTTTACTAAAGTGTCTCCCAATTTAGAATTTCAATTTTTCCCTTTAAATATTTGTTTTCCTGAGACAGGTTTTTCTTGCACTACATTAGATTTTCCTCCTATCCAACCCTTCTCCTTCTGTCTGCTCCCACACACCAATTCACACTTCCCCCACCATTCCCTTGCCCAATATATGACCTAATCTTTAAACTCTGTTAGACTGTTTTGCATTATGTCCATGTTATTACCAAAAAAAAAGTGTTTGTATTCACTTTTTTCCCATAAAGAATAAATTCTGCTTTCTACTTTACACAAAATTAATAATGCAGCCAAACTGATGTAAAATACTAGATTATATTTTTCTATTTCAGTTGTTGTTAATATCATCTGAGGTGGCATGCAGGACAGTCCGACAGGTTGACTTTCGATCCAATTGAGCCAATCAGTTCAATTATGCAGAAAAGTTCTCATGAACACCACGACCAAGACTTATCCCCCACTTAACCTTACAGAAGGTTCCTCCATCCTCTGACCTCATCTTTTAGGCCAACAGTGATGAATCAAAATGGAGACTGCACTTGTTGACAGACTACACAGCATGAATGTTGCAATGACAATGCATTTTTCACGACAGGCAGCAGTCATTAGAGAGAGGTGATGAGTATTTTACAAAAATTCTACATCCCAGGGGTAAGAGAGATCTAGCCTAAACATAACAGCTGACGGATTCAATTAAAACAGCAATCCAACTTTCCTTCTGAAGCTACTTGACCCACAGAAAATACACAGTTTGTATAACACTGATCATAATACACCACTGTCTGAGTTGCTAAACCTTTTCTTTATTTTGTATGAAATCATTAGAATAACTTGTAAGTTGAAAAACTATGTGCTTATTCCAAGCATCAAAAGCATGTATTTTGTATGTGTGTGTGTGTGTGTGTGTGTGTGTGTGTGTGTGTGTGTGTGTGTGTGTGTGTGACACTGACAAACAGCAAGAGGGCCATAATGTACACCCTTTCTTTCTCAAATTTTAAAAACTTGCTGCTGACGCATGGGCAAAAACCAAGATGGAGGACAACCATGATCAGCTTACTGCTACATTTGTACTGTCAGACTGACTGCTTTTCAAAAATACAATCAAATGCTTCTGTATGCCAATTTGCCGAGTGTATTGTTGCCTCAAAAGCTTTCAGTTTGACAGACCCTTTCGGATCATTTAGGTATCAGAAAATGTTTTGTTCCCTATAAAATTGTACTCATCTGAAATCATAACTTCAATCCATTCCAACAGAGCTTATGTTTCTCTCACCACATTGTAATTTCCCTTTATTCCTAAACTGGTCAACAGCAGAATAATAAACTTCCCCACTAATTGCTGTGACGGTTCTGTGTTTCATTTCTTGAACTGATATATACATTCCTTTCATTTCCCAATGAAATATTGTTTCAGCGAGGCACAGAACTTAACTTTGGTTCCCCCAGAAGTCCTGATTTGTTTCCCCTGTCAAAACATTTGTCACTAAATCCTATTTTAGTTTTGTTCCCATAACTAGCACACATCATTTCCTCGATACCTATTTCCTCATAGAAAATACATCTAGCTCCATTCGCATAAAAGTTTGTTCACTAAATCCTATTTTAGTTTTGTTCCCATAATTAGCACACATCACTTCCTCGATACCTATTTCCTCAAAGAAAATACATCTGGCTCCATTCGCATCAAAGTTTGTTCACTAAATCCTATTTTAGTTTTGTTCCCATAACTAGCACACATCACTTCCTCGATACCTATTTCCTCAAAGAAAATACATCTGGCTCCATTCCCATAAAAGTTTGTTTTCCCTCTTTGAACCTTATGCCCCCTACTGAACTGGCATCTCCCCAACCTCCGTGTCAAAGTGAATCACCTCTGTGAAGCGCCGACAACAGAAGAAGAGGGGTTGGGGGATTTCCAGAGCGTTGGGAAGCGGGGGGAGGTTTCACCTTATTTACATTACTGGCCGCCCCTGCTGCTGCAGAGACTGAAATCAGTGGAACAGAACATCAACAATACAGCCACGTCTTGGTGTGTGCGCACATGCATCAAACGGTGCCACTTTCTGCTGAAAGAAAGATTCACACAAAAAAAATTCACAAACTGTTAATTGTAAACTAAGGTGGGCAAAAAAATGAAGTACAATGGTTTGTATGGAACGAGTCTAACATTTCATAACTCAGAATAAAAAATATCATTACAAGATGTTGTTACCTTAGTTTGATGAAATTATGACTGATTTCTTGTGAAAATATCAAAGGATGGATTCTCCTAAAGTAAGAAAACTTTCAACACTGATTAGTTAAGTTTGCAGCCATGAAGCAAATAAAAAAAAAATTACCACAAAAAAAGTGTTAGAAGTGAAGTAAGGAAACACTGATACATGCAGGCAGCTGGACCCAACATACATGTATAGTCATTCAGTGCATGTGCATGCATTCAAAACTTGCTTTTAAGGAAACATTGTATGTGTAGAAACTTTCGAAGTTATCAGGACGACTTGACAGAAAATAGTCTGCTTTGTCTGAGATTTGGAATTCATGTCAGCTGATACATGTTGGACTTCGTTACCTCTAAAATGGGCATCTGAATAACCCAAACAGACTTACTGACCTCAAAAGCATTATCTGGCCAAGCCCCAAATACCTGTGTTATCTAAAATTCTGCTAACTTGAACTGAAAATTTCTGTTCCTTCCATTTTCGGTAAAATGCATCTGACAAGACTGCCGCTAAAACAAGAATGTCCACATACTGTTCATCCAGCAACCAAATCAACAGGAAATGATGGTTGTATCTGCACATTATATTTGCCACTTTTTGCAATAGATTTATTACTCTTTTAAAAAGATTTCATAAACAGCAACTTTGACATATTTGAGGCAACCATTATTCTAACTTTTCCATATATGTGTGTGTGTGTGTGTGTGTGTGTGTGTAAGCTGGAGTCTATACATAGCTGCATGTGAGTGTTTGCATGCATGCGTACGTATATCTCTATGTTTATCTCGTTAGATGTACAAGCATATGTAAATGAACAGGTATGTGGCCGTGTGTCTGTTTCAGAGTGTTGGACAACTGAACAATGCATCTGTAGCCTAAGATACTGTATCTTTCTCTCATAAATTTGTATCAGACTGGGGAATTCATCAAAATTAAATTGAACTTGATGCTTCCATAAAACCTACAAAACTGCATTCTAAAGAATGCATTTGGTTGATTATCAGAGTGTAGACACCATGTTAAATATGAATTTGGTTCTTCTGCAAATGTTTTTATATTACAACTACCTCATGAAGCAACACTTAAATTTAAAACAGTGCAAAATAAGATTTCACCAAGAAAAGGAGTAACATCTAAGCTACAAACAGCATGCACAAACAAAAGGAAGAACCACTACATCCACACTCTTCCCTGACAAAGCACATTCCACTCACTCAAGATCTATGCATGCATTGATGAAGGAGAAGTCAAGACATAATTGTGATATACATCTTGCACAACCAGGACTATCAGTGAAAAAGAAAAGTTATATAAACTAGAAAACCTGTGACTTATTTTTGTCTAAGCAAACAGACCATAAAGAGCTTGTAGATGCGTCTTTCAGAACCACTTTATCCTGAATGCGTTTTTCAGAACCACTTTATCCTGAACGCAAGTTGAAAAGCAAAGAAAAGACTGCCACTAAACCTTGAATGTGCCTGGATTGCTGGCTACAATGCCCTTGGAACGAAGCGACTGACAGACTTTTTTCAATTGCACACCATTTGTCTGTTGGTTGTTTAATGTTCCTGATACATTGCACAAAAATGATGGCAGTCAGGTCTTTCATGTACCTTTGGACAGCTGACAAAAAAAATCAGGCAAGGTTTGGTTAGAAAAATGTGATTAATTTAAACGAAACTGAGACAGACTCATACTTATTCACAGACTGAAAGATTGCATCATTTCTTTTCAAACTACGGATGTTAAAAAATAAAAAGCCTAAAAAAAACCCACCTCAAATGAGTGCTTTTTATCAAGAGCACTACCTCCTGGTTCTAAAAATTCCAGGGATTGAAAACAACAACAACAAAAAAACGACAAGAAAAGACACGCAACATACCCCCATAACACCAGACTTTGCATGTCTTGCTGCCAGAAGGATACAGATTTGTACTTATCAACATATTTCGATCAGCCTATCCTGGATCTGTGAGAATACAAAACTATCTTGCTCATATGAGGCAAGTTTCCATAACAACCTGCCACGACTCATTCCACAATCAGGAAAAAAAAAAACCTGAAAGTTATGGCAGGTCCGACGTATTAGTGTGCATTCTTTGAGCTGCGAAGTCAGCATTTACAGATATCAAATTTCCTGGAGACACACTTGGATTAAAGGGTGACAAGAAACACATCCATCAACATCAAAAACAACAACAGTACATGTACTGAGTAATACTGAACAGTCAAACTAATACAGTGACTACGTAAAGCAACATATCTATGTTCATCAACAACAGGTATTTGAAACAGCATTAATTTACAATCTGATATGATCACTATCAGCATTTAAATTCCACTTTAAATGACATGTCATGCAGTACAATTATGATCGTTTTACACATCTGTGTATGAGGGGTTCTTTCGTAAGCTTATATATAAATACAACATCTAAGACAATCATTGCTGTGCATGCAAACAACCTTGAGAACGTCTGCCCTTCAATCCAGTGAGGGTTTGGACAGCAGATAATCGAACCCACCACTTGGGCTGTCCCTGATCTGAGTCCACATGGACCGCCAATGAAGGATATAATAAGAAGAAAATGTATCCGTTATTGTCTACATATAAGGCACATGCATGTGAATGAAATTTTATATATGCAAATATCATTTCCCTACCCTCTCCAACTCAAATCAATCAGTTCACCACATCCCTCCAGATTTCCCATTCTTTCCCTCTCCCCTGTTATCAAACATGCTTCAGCAAAGAAATAAATCATACATAGATCTGCCAGATCTTAAATTTTTGTTCATTCTTCACTGTTGTCTGTTACCTCACATTTCTCTGTGTCAGCCATCATTGCATTTTTAATTCCCTTAAAAAAAGACGTGTCCTTCCCTTTCCCACTTCTTCTCCACCTTTCCTACTACATCCACCTCCCCTCCCCTTTCTCCTTTGTATCACATGGTACAGAGTGGTTAACAAATCAAAAGCTCACATTAAGAACTGATGAGATCCTTGAGGGATCAGATGTAAAGCTTCGATCTGAATCAAAATAAAATCCACTGAAACAAACCCCCCCCCCCCCCCCCCATAACCTCTTCCAACAGACACCAGTGTAACAAGAATTTCCTGGTGCTAAAGCATGAACACCACTGGTGAATGACACACACGTGGAGTTGAGCCAGGCATGAGCAAACTCAACAGAGTGGTGGATATGAAACCAGATCCCAGAGAGACAAGGGCACACAACTTCAAGCAAGTGATGCATCGTGCTAACCAGCAAGCACACATGGAGAAGAAAGATCATAATGATCATTGCACAATCCCATGACCAGCAGGTTTAGAGCTGCCACACACACACACACACACACATACATACACACACACACACACACACACACACACACACACACAGACAAGAGTGGTTGCTGCTGTCTGAGCACTATACTGGCCTTGGTGGGTGCCCGTCTTCTTTCCCAGTATCCTGGCGCAAGTTGGGTTTTTACAAGTCTGAATGGGCTGCATTTTACAGCCTGAATGGGCTATATACAACAGTCTGAATTGGTTGCATACAATAGTTGCATGGCCCGCATAAAGCTGTCTACATGGACTGCTTAGAAACAGTCTGAATGGGCTGCATAACAACTTGAATGGGCTGCATTAAACATTCTGAATGGGCTGCAAACAACAGCTTGAATGGGCTGCATATCACACCTTGAATGGGCTGCATATCACACCTTGAATGGGCTGCATATCACACCTTGAATGGGCTGCATTAAACATTCTGAATGGGCTGCAGTCTGAATGAGCTATACACAACAGTCTGAATGGGCTTCAAACAACAGCTTGAATGGGCTGCATATACAGCTTAAATAGGCTGCAGTAAACAGTCTGAATGGGCTGCAAACAGTCTGAATGGGCTGCAAACAGTCTGAATGGACTATATACAACAATCTGAATGGTCTGCTTAGAGAAGTCTAAATGGAGTTATACACAACCATCTGTTTGGGCTATATACAACTGTCTGAATGGGCTACATGTAGCAGACTGAATGGGCTGCATACAACGATCTGAGTGAGCTGCATACAACAGCCTGATAAGCTGCACATACTGTCTGAATGGACTGGATACAAAAGTGTGAATGGGCTGTAAGCAATAGTCTGAATGGATTGCCTACATTTTCCATGAACCGTATACAACACCCCAAATGGGCTACATACTACCACTTTAATGTGCTGCAGACAACAACAGCTGAATAGGCTGCATACAACAGCTTGAATGGGCTGCAAAGACCAGCCTGAGTGAGCTGTATATAATAACCTGTATGGGCTGCATACAACAGCCTGAATTTGCCGCAGATTACACTACTGTCTGAACAGGCTGCAAACAACAGCCTCAATGGGCTAACCTATGCGACAGGCTGAATGGGCGGTATACAGTCCGAACTGGCTGCATACAACAGTACAAACAGGCTGCATGCTCAAGTCTGTATGGACTGACAACAGCAGCTTGATTGTACCAGATACAACATCCTAAAACAACAGGCGTATGACGAGACAGCTTTTGTGGAGCTTGATCATGCCTATGCAGATCTGCTCAAATACTAGATGTTTATGGGTGGGCAGGAGACAGTGCACACAGGCCAAAGATTCCACAATCTTTATTGATCTTTATGCACCAGGATATCAGGAGGTGAGAAGAGCACCACTACACGCTGCAAGGCCAAAAGGGCTGTTCAGTCAGACATCAACAAAAAGCCTGCAAGGTAGGGCTCAGAACAGTGGCTGCAATAGCACCCCTACAGCCTAGCAGCATGGGAAGTCTGGTTTGCACCCCCGAGCAAGCCAAGCAATGATTCATCATAGGTATCAAGCTGTGCAATCTCCTCTTATTTCAGAGTTAAAAGCTGTTGCACCTGCTCAGCAAAGTGCAAAGTTCGGGTACAGAATTTAAAATGGAGGCAGCGAAAAACAATTTAACCCCATTCCCAACAATATCATTATATCACAGAGGTACAAACAGTACAGAGCTTTCAGCTTTTTTTTTTCTGACCGAATGGAGAAGTGGAGCTTGTGGATCCTCTGGAGTCCCTTCGTGTTACTGTAATGTCTGGTTTGGAGGAATTGTTGCTGCCAGGAACTTTACCAGCTGCACCCATCACACAGGAGGAACCACCTCAGTATGTTATCAGAAAGAAAGTAGAAGAGGAAGTGAGAAGACAGAATGGAGCACAGGAATGAAAGAAAGGTAGTGAGGGTGACAAAGAAAGGGTGAAACAACAGATGTCAGTAAAATGTCAAAACATGGAGCAAAAGTGAAAGAAAGAGAAAAGTAGGTGAGACGTGACAAATTCAGGGTGTGAAAGGACAGACATGGACAAGATGCCAAAGAATAACAGACTGAAAGGAGTACAAAAGATGGAGAGAGAAGGGAAACAAAGACAGACAACAGGAAGGCAGCAATCCAAGTATACAGAGAGAGAGAGAGAGAGAGAGAGAGAGAGAGAGAGAGAGAGGTAGTGGGCAAGACAGCTACAGAGAGTAAGTGAATGATGAACACTGTCAAATAGACAAGCACACACAGAGAAGTCTTTAATTCAAAGCCTTGATGATGCCGATTATTGCTTACAAATCTAAAAGATGAAACAAATTCAAGATGGCTCAGTCATAACATGCAGAACAGACCAATCCTGACCAGTTGTGAATACGATAGCTGCAGACATCAATATATGATAAAATATTCTCCACCTAAACTGAGCACACACAAAAAAAGGGAGAAAAAATCTTTATTATGTATTCTATGGCAATTCATTCCAAAAAAACTGATTTGGAATTCTTATATTGCATTCACTGAAACTTTACAAACACCATTACATTTTCAAGACTGTTGCATTTTTCAATTCTTCCAACGGGAACTTGAACTATCAACTTTTGATATCGACCATTACTGTGTAATGAAAAACAAAGTTCATGTGTAGGTGTTTTGTTATAAAAAGTCACACTTACATCACCAAAACAAAATATGGTTTATGGTAAATGTACTCAGACAGATCAGTGTCCTGCTGATTTCACAATTTAGCAATATAAGTAAAAAAAAAATCTTACATTTATCATACTTTCACAACCGAACTTGTTTAATGGCTGTTTTCAGATGTTAATGACTTTCAAAGCATTTTTTCCCCCAAGTTGATTTTTTTAATGTTTAAAATGCTCTACACTATCAGAGTTACAACATAAGACACAATATTATAACTGAAAGTAAACATTATCTCATGGTCTTAATGTTAAAATCAAATCCTGCTTGAATCCTTTCAACAGCGATGTTTGTGGAAATGAACTGGCTGTCAGAATAGTAAACAATGGAGTTTTAAGTATGTATAATCCGACAGGATAAACACTGCTTTTTTATTTAAAAAAAAAATTCAGTCACTATTAGGAAACAAATGTGAAAAAATGTTATATTAAAGAAAGATGGACAGATCCCAACCCTGAACTGACCAAAGCACCACTCACGAACGGATTTCTTTGATGGTCCCTTGCTGCTATCCTTTTTAAGCAGTGGATTTTTCTTGTCAGCTTTGGTGGCACGCAGTTCCTCCTCCTTGCGTTCTTTTTCCTCGATGGCCAGCAGTGCTTTTTCCTCCTCTTCTTTCACCTGGTCATCGGCATCATCTTCGAAGTTCTTACGGCGGGAAACCTGCCAGATCCATGAGATTGTGTCAATATATCATTCCACCATGGAATTACCAAATAAAGCCTCTTGCACAGGGAAAGGAAAAAGGACAGAGGAGATGACGGAATATGGAAATGGGAATAAAGGGAGAGGCGGGGAAGGAAAAAAAGGAGGGAAGACAGAAGGTGAGGGACATGCAAATTTCTTCAAAAGTCAGATTTTTTTTTTTAATATAAAAAATAGACTTTCTACAAGCAACTTCTGCAGTAGCTATCTAAATGTTATCCACATTGCAGATCTGAGCAGGCCAGAAGCAGAGCAGTGCTGGGAAAAAAAAGCCAAGCATTTTACTATAGTTATGCTGCATGTAAAAAAAACAACTGCGCACAGTCCGTGTGGCAAAGTTAGGGTGCATTACGATAATGTCCATGAAGACCAGCATATGCTTTCTGTGGTATTGTTCAGCTTGTCAGAACCACTGGTAATGGAGATAACCATCTATTTGTCCCTGGATTCAACTTTTCTGGTCCGACTCTTGCTGCTCCTGCATGTGATCACCAAACTGCTGTTAGGCAATGTGGTGTTATGTGGGTATTGCCTCAAACTGTGAACAACTCTTAACAGAATCATGTACAACACCAGACCAGTTTTGTTTCCTGAGAATGGCAATAAATCCTTGGGAGATGGGGTTGATGAGATCATTAATTAACAAAACAAGAAGAAGAACAGCAACAACAAAAACAACAACAACAACAAGACACAAGCAGTCTCTCAGCCCAACAAATGCAGTAACTGCCTCAAACCTTGATCAACTCTTTACAGAAACATTTTCAGCAACAGACCACTCTTGTTTCCTGACCATGGTGTTAAATCCTTGGAAGATGGGGTTTGATGAGATGGTTGACTAAAAACAGATGAAAAAAACAACAACCCACAAGCAGTCTCTCTGCCTAAGAAGTGCACTTACTTGCTGTTGAGGAGGCACATGCCCAAGTCTCTTCCAGAGTATTAACAAACCATGAAACCTCAAAGTCATGCATAAAACAAGCCCCAACATAACGTACATATAGCTGGCCTCCCAAAGAAAACACACACACACACACACACACACCGTATTTATGTTTACTTCAGGACAACCTGATACAGAATACTCCCTGTGGTCTGAGGTACTGGCAACAGGACCAACCTGGGTGTGGTTGCGTTTGCAGGAGCTGGCAACCCAAAACCACTACCAAAAAATGCGCGTGCACACACACACACACACACACACACACACGCACACACACACACACAGACATGCGCACTCAACCACAATAAGGAAAATTCACCATGGATTCCATCTGAACTGGGATCTGGTCCATTTCATCCACAGCCTGAAACATGATTCATCAAATGAATATCATTATCACCACCATCACCACAATCAATCCCAGTCATCATAATCATGTACGTTTCTCCAGTGTTCTCCATTGCTCAAAAGCCTCTTCCTGTATACTCATACCTAAGCACTCTGAAACTCTCAATGAATGATGAACAGTGCTTACTTCACTCATCCTATTTTGGTGGTGAAAATACAGGGGAAATGTTCATCACCATGAACTGTAAAGAAAGTGAAATGAAAAGTCACACAAACTGCTATTTAAATACTTACATGATTCAAACAAGATTGTATTCTGTCTTCATGATATGAAAATGTCACTTGATTTGATACACTTATGCAAATTCAGCAGAAATTCCTTGGAAGTACTTTTACAATATTCTATCTTAAAATACATATGAAGTCAATGATTATCAGAAACCAAATTTTTCTTTTTTTTCAGAACTAAAATATCTTACTCTTCCAAATAATACAAAAGTTCATGATGGAAGTCACAAAACTGCTCTGGGCTTTATTGTTTGTTCTTCTTTTTAATAATGCATGCATCTATATTACTGGTATAATCTCCAAAATGTTCAGATGACTTATATAATACATCAACAGCCAATACAGTTACACCTATTAAGACCATTCTTCTTTCTAACATGGCAGCACTGGTGTTTTATCTAATTCCCCATTCCCCAGTTTCAAGCAACTTTCCCCCAAATAAAGTACCATTATTTCTGGACTACCAGGAGATATATTCTCTCTCAAACTTGGAACAGGCAACTTATGATATGGAGCACCCTATTTCTGGTAAAAATCAGTATTCTGGACTACCAGGAGATGTTTGTAATATGAATCAGTATAGACCTGACTCATGCATGATGCATGATGATCTGCAGGCATGTTCAATGTCCAAGTCAACACCAGTTCAAAGCACTGACTGCCCAATGTGCATATGGGTCTAGTGCACAAACACAACATGCACAACATCTGTGCAAACTTTGAATTTCAGCCGACACCAAATGTCAGATATAAAACCATTGCAGATGCTTTGAATTTCACATGTCATGTTAATCCCAGTGCCAAAGTATTTGTGCTGTACTTAACATGCGGAATTCAAACCAGTCAAGTTGAAATTAAAGGACCTAGCAACCAAAATCAGATGTAAAAAATTTTTCTACTGGAAATGCATAGAATAATAACAAAAAACAGACAAACAAAAAATCACTTCTGACAGAAAACAAACAGCTATAAAAAGCTGGAGTGACCTGGCAACGCAAGGAGCTATTCACATAATCTCATACCACCTACGCTGAAGCGCATAAGTTTAATAATAATAATTTGATCATTATGACACTTATCATGGTTGAGTTTCTTTTGAAAATTATACACACTTTACAACTTCAATTTTCTTTTTTCAATTTACACTGCACCTTTCTGTGTAGTTTTGACAATTAGACAATTAACTTTAGTCCAGTACTCAAGACTGTTGATGGGAAAACAAAAGGACAAAGCCTCAAAAGAGAAAGAAACATGTGTGGCATTAACAGCATAGACACAATGTTGTACTTGTTTTAGACAGGATCTGTTGTTCATTTTGTCATCTTACTGTTGTTTTGCAATACATACATGTTAGACAGGATTCACTGTATATTCTGTCAATCTTACTGTTGTTCCCTTTTCATTTGTAAAGTTTTTTTAGAACTGAGTAAAAGTGTTTGTTCATGGGTTAAAAAAAAAGGCACCCCCCCCCCCCCCCCCTTCCAAATAAAACAAAGCACAACAAAGTTTAGCCCTGTTAGTACATCTCTGGAGTGCTAATTCATGAGCGTAGCCCCTGCTACAGACTTGGTTTCTTACGCAGCATAATTCATGCTCCTCACATTCGGAGGTACCTTATCTCTGAATGAAATGCTTTACTCCCCTCACCCCCTCCTAAAGTCCAGGGAAGAGCCTTCACTCTAGAGTGCACAGCTGGCCAAATATCACAATATCTCCAAAGAGCTGTTTACCTTGGTTCTTGCTATCGCAACATCCTTGTCCCTTTCATCGCTGATGAGCATCTTTCGCACATACTGCTCCAATGAGCCCTTCAGTGCATTGTCATAGGGCAGTTTGATCAAGCGTTTCAAGGACGGCAACAAACTGCACGCTCGCATGCGGATGTTGGGGACTGGGTCAGTTGTCAGTGGCAGAACATACTCGAAGAGATGCTCTTTGAAGAATGCTTTGGAATAGAGTTCAATGAAATACTTGCAGATAATAATGAAGAGAGCTCGGCTGTGACAGCTTCGTCCATGACAAAAATCTGAAAGAAAAACAAAAATCAAGTACATTAAAGTATGTGGTCACAGATGAAGGGTAAGGATGAGAAAGGGGCTGGGAAATGTGGGATAGAAGGGGGATGGGGGGTGGGGAAGTGAGGTAGAAGTGGGAGATGAGGATAATCATACAAGGATCAGTCAGGAATACCAAACCTATCAATGTGTTTCTTGCCAAGCCGAGTTTCATGAGGAGGGGATGAAGAGTGAACTCGTTGCTTGGACGCTGTTCTAGCGTCTCACCAAGTCTTTTCAAATAATTTCTTTTTCATTTTTCATTCGTTTAAAGTCTGTCAGTCCACATTCTCATTTACATAACAAGCTGCCTGCCTGGATAGGCATCTGATTTTTTTTACTCTTTCCTTTTTGTTTTAAACATGATTTTCAGTTAACCCCTTAGTGGTATCATTCCCATGCCACTCACTCTCCTTCCATTGTACACAGCCACACCCAAGTTTTGTGTCATGTCACAGTCACAGCATGGCAGTCTACAGGGAGCAGTCAGTATCAAGTCACCATTATGCAACTCATCACACTGCAAGAACAAGACACTGTGCTGCTGCTGACTCAATTTGGTGGTTTTCAGAGGTGATGTTTCTGATCTAACATATGCAGGCCATCACCTACTAAGCCTCATCCTTATGCATAATAATTGGTGTGAGAATCCATCCCTGTATGAAGGCACCATGTCCATATGATGACATACTGTGCCAATACTGTGGAGGAAATAAAAACTGAGATAACCATGACAGCACAGCTTGCATGTCCACAGCCTTTGACACTTTAACAGATAATCGATGAAGCTGGAGATGATGATATGTATCGGCATTTTGTCTGAGACCACATGACAAGGCTGTACTCTATGCTTCCTTTCATGACATATTCGGGTGCCTACCAGGCTTAAGAGATACAGACTTCTTCAATGTTGACCAGAAATTTGACAGACAATCTCAGAGACACACTTGTTAAGTAAGTGAAATTCAGCCATGTCTCCTGTCATCCGATTTGAGCTTATAGTTTACTCAAGGTAGAAGTCAGTCAGGGCAAAATAATATAAAACAACAAAAAAAGCCTTTGATGGGGTTCAAACCCACTATCTTTTAGCCCCCAAATCTGTGAATTTAAGTACTGTACCAAAGTGACTGACAGAAACATCTCAATTGCAAGCTGTTCTGGTACATAAACTATAGACTTTTCCATATCTGTTAGAAGTAAAACAATCAATAAATACATGTGCACCCATACAGTCTCTCCTTTTCTCTCTCAATCTAACATATATGCATCACTCCCTCTATCACTTTAAAACATGCGAGCACACTTATATGTACACAAAGGCAAACACAAACCCTGACTGAAGAACAAAACCCAGATCCTTGAAGCCCCAATATATGCAGACATAAAGGTGAACAATACACAGGAGGAAAGCAGTCAAGAAACCAACCTTGTATCAACGTGTGTGTTATCTGTTCCCGCTGTTCCAGTTTGTGTAAGTGACGCATCAAGACGAGAAGGGACCAAGCAGCAGCGTACCGTACAGGCAATGCCCTCTGGGAAACAAACCAAAAAAGTGACATCACTCCCTCAAAGCACTACCACTGCCTGACTATTGTTCACAAAGAGAAAAATATTCCAATCAATCTGATCACCATCTAACCAAAAGAAGAAGAACATGCTTTTCTTCATTTGACTTCATGTTATGTTTAAACTCTCATCTAAGTATGGGGTTTACACCATGTAAAAATAACAGACATTTCATTCATTCACTCATCATTTAATTACTGCCTGAGCATCAGTACTAATGATTGTTAAGTGGGGTTGGGGGGAAAGGACAGACTTGACAAACAGCAGACTGGACACACATGAATGTATTTTACACAAACTTGATCCAATACAGAAAGGAAATCTTATACAATGAAATACTTCAGGAAAACAGCTGAATGTATTTCTGATATTCTCACACCAATGCTTTCCTATTATCATTAGAGTTTCAGCTATACTGATGATGCCATATATTTCGATTTTTTTCAGCAATTACTCTGCGCACACACACACACAAACACACAGAGAACACAACACAACCACTCCACAGCTAGTTCCCAACCACAGCCTCACCCCATGTTTCATCTTGGCCAGGAGGATTGGGATAATGCGGTTGTAGAGCACGTCCTGAGCGCATAATCTCCCCAGAAAACTCATGTTGCGCATCATGTCTTCCTGCAGGCGCCAGTTGTTGGAAGCGAACACCACGGCTTCCGCAGACAGGAATGTCGTGACCAACTCTTGGACAGCGTTTGCCTGAAGAATCCACCATCTATCATGTAGGACCATCATTATAACAATTCAGCATGATAACAATCAAGCCTATCAAGTGACCTGAGCCATACGTACAGTCGGACATGTTGAACTAGGAACACTCGCTCTGCACCGATGATACTGGCAAATGCACAGTCAGGTGCATGCATACTGCATACAAAGTACGCACATACATGCTCCTTGGGTATTCCACATATATAACAGCTAGCATCTTATCTCCTCATTCCACTGTAACAACACACATGTGACACAAAGATTTAATGATGACTCTTGAAATGGAATGGCATAACATCTTTACTGCATTTCAAAAATTCAGCAATTTTACATCACATTACCAAAGCATACAGCCTATAAACAATTACAAAGATTATCACATTTCTTTCAACAAATTTCTATGAGTGCTACTTGTGAATTTCTGCAAATTAAAAAAAATCAAAAAGTGAAAGGCATATTTGTGCTTATTACAAAATATTTCGATTAGTTTGACTGCCTTTAAAAACGAGAAAACCTTCTTTCCACCCATCCTATTAAAGGGAAGAGCGACATCTGACCTTCTAAAAACAACACTGTCACAGAGAAAATTACTCTGCCTTTGGTCTGTGGGAAAGAGATGTATACAGTTGATTATTCAAGCTTAATGCTCATGTACTTTCTCTTGGATGAAAGTTTTGTGTTTACAAAAAAAACATTGCGATTTAAATACAAACCATAACAATTTTCTGTTTGTAAGCGTTCTCATATTAATCACCATCACAAGATCACACATTACTCAAGCTTCGTCAGATGGAGGGGGAAGTACCTTAGCATCTGACAAGGTAGCACCAGTTCTGGAAATCACCTCTAAGGAAGCAGGAAGAGCTGAAACTACACCTTGTAACACCTGCACATAGAACAAGGCTGTTAGCACTTTTACTCATAAAAAAAAATATGTCCTTCGTAACAAACTACGCCTTGTAACACCTACACATAGAACAAGGCTGTTAGCACTTTTACTCATAAAAAAAATAAGGCTTCACAATAAACTATGCCTTGTAACACCTACACACAGACTAAGAATACCAGCACCTGCATCCCCAAACTGGTCCAACACAACAGACTATGCCTTGTAACATCTGTACAGAAAACATGAACTCTTATGTTGTCACTTAAATCAAAAACTTGACAATCTGAACAATAACACAGTCTTATTTTTGCCAACAGTCTAGTGTATGACAGAGGAGTTGAATTACCTAGTTACGAGGCATAGCAAGGCTTTCTTCCCATGTTTATTTACTTCTGAAATCAGTTTCAGTGTTTGCACTAACATACCCTAGCCAGTCGCACAGGATTTTTTCAGGGTTGCCACCACATGGAAGAAAAATCTATCTGGAAGAAATTAATAAAGCCATCTATAAAACACTGACATAATTTATACTACCCAACCCACTTACATCCATAAGGCAGCTTAGTTAAAAAGAAAAGGCTGTGCTGAGAACGCCAACTATTCCACGCAACTTATCACCCCAAATATGAAAAATCAG
Source organism: Conus canariensis (assembly GCA_033310375.1). NCBI lineage: Eukaryota > Metazoa > Mollusca > Gastropoda > Neogastropoda > Conidae > Conus > Conus canariensis. The sequence continues at coordinate 80,401,729 of CM065717.1, read as the reverse complement.
TGATAAAAAAAAGTTTGAAGTGCAATAAACTATATATCAAAAAGGCCATATTGGCAAATAAGACACTGTAGAATGGACTGCCAATGTCCATTTTAAACTGATGTATAGTATCGACCCTAGTCATCAGATTATGTCAAACATCTGGCACATATTAAGACAAGAAGCGTCAGACTCTCTACAACTATGACAAGTGATTTGATCACAAGGACAGACAAATATTGAACAAGAGTAAAGAAAGATTTTAAAGAATAATAATTAAAAAAAAAAAAAAAATAAAAAAACACACAGTTGAAACATTCTTTACCTTAAAAATTTTGAAGAGATGAAAATGTTTTAGGAAAACTAGTGTAGGAAAAAAGAAAAATGTTTCAGGTAAATAGGTCTTCAAAGTGAGGCAGTCTTAATTAGGTTTTTACAAAGAGGTTTTGCTGTGGTTTTGCAAGAGTAATCTGTAACACTTACAAGCATTATAACTTCAAACAAAAACTTCGAATATGCAAAAACCAAGTACTCTTCATCCCAGACTGAAAAAACCGACATTTTCAAGTTAACCTAATTTGGTCTTAATTCAATGTCTGCCAAGCCAAGTACGACTGCTGGACCAATCGATTCATTTCTTTTAGCCCAAATTTTGGCTTACCTACTTTCGGATAAAATCTACTTAACTGTAAATCTACTTAACTGTAAACTACTAACTATTGAGTAAACAACACATTCCCACTGCAGGTTAACCAGTGAATTGAGAGACAGGGGTGAATGAAACTCAAATGAAAAGAGCGGAAAGGCAGAAGGAAGGTTCTCACCTCTATACTTTCATCTTTGAGCAACGTATTGAGGTCCGGGAAGAGTATCATCACTTGCTGGCCCAACATTTTGGAAATCTGTGGATACCACTGAGCTGAACATGATTCATTATCTGTAATGCCTAGGTTTGTTTAAACACTGTTTTTTTTTGTGCTGTTGGTCCAGTGTGCTCAAGTACGAAAAAAAAACTCCACACTATACAGACAAGGGGCTTTTTTGTTTTTAAGGAAATTTCTTGGGCAGAACAAAATCAGTTTATTACAAAGAAAACGAACTCAGAATACAATTCTATACAGATTCTTGTCTTCTCATTCTCTCATCCATCTCTCTTGGACATGCACATGCACACACACATACATACATACTCTCATACCCACACACACACACACAAGCACACTTAATCAGCAAACATTTAGCTGGCAAGAAAAATGAGACCATGACGATTAATGACAGATTATAGTTAGATCTTTAACATTCAATGAAAAATGTTTCATTGTAGTTTATAAAAAAAAAAAAAAAGCTACAAGGAAGCTATGGGAAATAAGAATTGACTTGAAAATGCCTGCTGACAGAGAGAGAGAGAGAGAGGAGAGAGAGAGAGAGAGAGAAAGAGAGAGAGAGAGAGAGACAGACAGACAAACAGACAGACAGAGAATGGAGGATGGAGTGTGGAATGATCACAATCATATTACGTTCAATATCCTTGATCTCCTCCACATTTCCTCACATGGGACATGCTGTTCTTTCAGTTTCTAGGTGTCAGGTTGTGTGTGTGGGGGGGGGGGGGGGGGGGGGGAACATTTGTCATGTGCACATACCGTGAAAAAACACTGAAAAGGAGACACATCTTACCTCGTGGAAGCCACTGGCTGCCTTTTTGCGCACAGCGTAGTGGGGATCCTTACACAAGGAAGACAGGGTTGGCAACAGTTCACTCTTGAAATTTTTTGTGCCCACAAATGCTGCCATGGCCTGAAACATGAATGTGCTTAGTGCTCATTCACAAATCAGAAAACAGCTTCTCTTATGTCATTACTGTGCTCAACATTGCTCTGTTGAAATGGAGGGAGGCAGTGGTGAGTTAATAAGGTCACATCCTTGGCCCAAAGTTCAAATCTTGCTTGCAGCATGTCCGCCTCCCCCCTTCCTTCTCAAGATCCCTCTTAACATCAATGTTTGATGAATACAAAACTTCAGACCCACACTTTTTTCTTAAAATGAGCAAATGTGATGACCTAACTGATCAGCTTTAGATGCTTTTAATTGAAAAAAAAAGAAGAAGAAGAAAAAAAGCTGTGACAGTAAAACAAACTAAGCTACTGATAACTTGTTCATGTAGAAATCAAATTCAATGTCACATCACACATCGGTAATAGCAGACATTTCAATAAATGCATTTTAGCACTGATGTGATCGCTGACCTTTGAAAATCATGATCTAAGAATGGCTATCATTAAATGATGTCATCACGTTAATAAGTTGGAGAAGGAAGCCAGTTTCTTTTCTTTAAATACAGTTTCTCAAATTGGCTCAGCTAAAGTCCCTGTGCAGCTCTCTTTCATTCTTTTCTTTGCCATAAGCAATATCCAAAACTTTGATTGTGATTATCATCATGAAAGTAAACAACATCCAAAACTTTGATTGTGATTATCATCATGAAAGTAAACAACATCCAAAACTTTGATTGTGATTATCATCATGAAAGTAAACACATCAAAACTTTGATTGTGATTATCATCATGAAGATTCTTTCTTTTGGTTGTTTAACATCTTTCTGCAAGCATATGCTTGTAGAGGGATCTCTCATTTGCTTAAGATCAGACAAGCCCTTTTCTATGCAAGTACAACAACAAAATATTTCTCTGTAAAGACAATTAATATCATTTGCATGACATTTTACAGTTCCAGTCATGGTCATGTCTCTATAATGTTCTCAAAAGTCTGTATTTTTTTACTGACAGTGGGACAGGCATAAATACACAGATCTTTTCATTCTGTACTTGGAATTACCAGTGACTGTTCTAATTATTGTCATGTGATTTAACTATAAATTTTCATAGCAAAGAGAATCTGACTTCCATGTCAGAGTAATAATGAAACCATAAAACAGATGATGTACACAAGGACATCATAAAAATGTGCATGGTAAACAAGACGTGTTGTATGTGCGTGAGATATGCGATGCAAGACTGCCATCGACCTGTATTAAATTCAGCTGATATAATTCATCAGTAATTAAATATGTTTGTTTGGTATCTTTTACAGATTTCTCTCACATTTTCATTGCCCGTTGGCCACATTTTGGCCATTAAATTGGACAACAGATTTTTTTTTAAAGTAAGCATAAAGAAATAAACCACCTTGATCTAACAATCCATCTGTGCTGGCTGAATGTTCTGACAACCTATTTTCAGCACACAGACTGACAGAGACACAGACATCATACTAACCGGAAAGTTGTAGGCTGCATTCTGTCTTGTTTCCGTGTGCCAATCATCATCATCAAGACTTGATTCCATATTGACTTGCACCGCATGGGACTGTAAGAAAATTGTTTCTTTTGAGCAATCCGTTGAACTGAACAGAAACTGAAAAATAACTGTCGTGGATGAAGAATGAAGCAGACAGTAGAAGTAGGTGCAGCACTTGCATGAGTAGAAGCGGAAGTGATATAAGATGGTGCTAGCAACATGGTAGTAGGAAGAAACTCTTGTGAGAGCTGAACAATATAAGGTCTTTAAAAAAAGTCCCCCCCCCCCCCCCCCCCCATTCTCCCCTTTCTCACGCACCCTATGAGAGCTATGCTGCATCCAGGTCATGACTCCTGGATACCCTGCTGCTGTTGTCTTTTAGTCTAAATAGGTGCTGTCCAGATTTGATCCTACATCTCCTGGATGGTTAGCACATCAAAGCCAATCAACTTTTGTGATGGATGTCTAAACCACTCAGCTAGCAAGCACCTGTGGTAAAATGGGAAATTAAAAACCTATGAAATTCACTTTTGTTCCTCCTCAACCAGATGCAAATGGAACTGTTTTCAGTTGCTTCTACTGCCTTCTACAATTTCTTCCTGCAATTGCCTTTAGAGCTCTGGTCCTCCACTTCCCAGAAACCAAGAATGGTTTCATTAGACGCAGATGTGTCGACACCTCTCTTTGTTTTAACCTCTTGGGCGAAGATTTTAACCTAAAAGCTGTCGGCTAGATCTGCATACAACTCAGCATTTTAGATGTATGTCTCTTTCCTTCTATTTTCATATGGCACTGTGCGCTCCATCACAATCACAGCAGAGTTCCATATCCAGTCTCATGTTACTCGGGATATTTTTGCTATTCTGCAAAATTTTCTGCAGACTCCAAGTCATCCACTCCTTCCAGTAAATCCTGCTTCTATGCTCCTGATGTCATATTTTTCTTTCTCTGGTAGTACCAATCACATGTGGTTACATATGCGAATGCCTTGGATCAGTGCTGCTTTGCAAGAATTAAGGACAAGTTCCTTTGTTTCTTTGCCCTGGCAGAATGGACGTGGTGGGCAAATTGATTTCCCCCATTGCATTGAGTTTGCGTTCAAAGGCGAGGATCTGAGGATGAAACCGAACATGAAAGGAGCGATACGCTGCATTTCATTCCTGCTGAGAATCATAGAATGATTATGAAAAATGCCCATCCATTAACACCCGCCTTTTTTCAAATTAACTGTGGACATTTACCTAAACCATTCATGTGAACTTCACCCACTCCCCTCGCAAATCGCTTCCAATCACACATACACACAAACATCTTTAAGGATGGTGCATTTTTTCAATTCTGCACCATTTTTTCAATTCTGACTATTAATCACTTAACCACATCTATTTTCTATCTTTCTATCATTTTATTTACTTCAATAATATATAAGTAATTCATTATCACCATTCTCTTCAATAAGAATTATTTCTTATTGTTAATCCTGCCCACACTAATAACACTCTGAACATAAACAGGCTACATTATTATCTCAGAAGGATGAAGGAGGACCCAGATGAAGATGGACAAAAACAGACAACAATAATGACATCTTAGAAGGAGGAAGCGGGATGAAGACGAGGATGAAGAAGAAAAACAGGCTGAAGAAGAGAAGGAAAGAAAAGGATTACCATAATTTCCAGACTATAAAACCATACTGCTACGTAAGCTGCACCACCAAAATTTCTTTAACATCTAAAAACCAACACTTGCTGTGACTTTTGCGGTTTAATCTGTTGAGGCTTTTGCAAACCAAAAAAACCCTGTACATAATCACAGACTACTGCAATTTTTTTGCATCAGGAAAAATTCAACACACTGAATACGCCACTGTTGGACGATGGACTTGAGCTGCTGCAAGCTGCCCTTTGTGAAGATCTGAATCAACAGCCTTCAATTTGAAATCTGCATATTGTTTTTGCCTTCTTGACTTCAGTATGTTTCCTTGATTGTGTGGTGATGACAAGAGACCAGTCAAGAAAAATAAGTATTCAGCTTTCGTTAATGACGCTCATTTTGCATGTTGCTCATGCATGAATAACTCTTTTGGCAATAAATGGTCAAATTTAACTTCTTAGATTTCTACAGACATTTGTTCTTAGTTTGTCCAATTGACTACAGATTAAGAGAAGATAACTCTATGGTGAGCTATGAACAGAATCAGAAAAATCCATACATGGGCTTCTGCCAATGTAGTAGCCACAGGGGTTAGAGTTTAAGAAAAAGATACTGACTTATAGGTCAGAATTCATGGTGCCAAGGAGGAGGAACAGGACCATGATGCTGATGACATACAAATATTTGAAGACGGTTCAGTTCATGCTATTTATAACTCAGCTGACTGCGAGGGGCCATATCAAAGTTGTCATCTTTTGATGCTGATGAAGAGGGTGGCAGACAATCTTCCTAACAAGCTGAAAGAATGAAACTCTTCAAATAAAAAAAAAAAGATTAGGGCAACAAACATTACCCCACACATGTACAATCAAGCATGACCAAATCCTACCCCATTTTCTCACCCATCCTTCATAAAGCAACATAAACTCAATACCACACACCAAGACACTAGCCCAAGTAAGCAAAAAAACATATGGATAACACAGGTTTAAAATGACCCATTTTGACGGATGTCTCAGAATTAGAGCAACCAGACTGAAGAATGTCTTGGGACTTAATAGATTCTTTCAGGCCAAAACAAAGTGCAACTTGTCCATCGGCACTACAAACAGAAACGTAAGAACCATTTCTTCCTGCTCAAACCATAAACATAATGTTTGCATAGGAAATGCTTACCTTGTCCGACGCTCGATGTTTCTCTGATAAACCCACTTTGCACAATTTTTTGTAGTAATCTACAAACCATTGCTTTTGCTCATCTGTCAAATTGCCTGCACAAAACAAATCACACTTTTCTTTGGAAAATGAAACTTCCTACATACACACCATGATACAAACCTGTTAACTAAAAGATATGTAAAACAGCCACTCAAGTTGATGACACAAATGTTTGTACTGCTTCAATTGAAAAAAAAAAAATTCTATATGACAAAACAAGAAGAACAACAACTCCACCAACAATAATCAGGACAAACGAACTTTCACATTTCATCTACATAATCTTAAAACCACTAAAGTATGCCAGAAATTTCAAAACATTCAGTATAGATGTACCCCTTCAACAGTGTAACAACTTCCAAAAATCCTAAAGAAAAACAAAGAAAAACAGAAAGACTGAAAGGAGACAGGGAGTGTTTCGTTGGGAGGTAAATGCCTTGTTCTCATGGTGACCTCAGATCAGGTTTCCTCTCCACATCCATACCCCTGGCAAGTTCATGTCAAAGTCGCTGGTTTGGCATGTTTATGGCGGCTGTTGTTGGATAGATAAGGTCGTATTCTATGGAGGGGGTGGGGGAGACACTCACCTAGGTGCACAGCTAAGCAGTTATCACTGTCAACAAACCATCCGGTAGGCCATGTCCTGCATGCGCTGGATCAGAACAAGCATCACTAAACACCATCGAAGTGACCCAGCAGCAGTGCAGTGTCTCCTCTGGTGGGTTGCCTGATGATGATGTGATACTGACTGCACCCTAATGTAGAGCACTAATTGCAACAGGGACAGCCTGGGTGTGACTTTGTATGGGAGAGCCTGAAAGAACAGCGCAAGTGTAATGCTCCTGGATGGCATGGAAGAAAAGCCAGTTAAAAAAAAACAAAACATATAAATCTCACTTCTCGCAGCAGCTGCGGCTGCTGTGTACTCAAAAACAAAACAAAAATTTAATCTCTGATTGCCATAGTCAAAGCTTCCATTGTAGGCCCTCTGCGAGTGTCTTCAGTGAAAATTTTCAAAGTTCTTACAGTTTTGTTCTGATCATCCAAAAATTTACATTTTTATGGATGAGACCTCTGTGCAGCGTAAGTTGAGCAATGTGTAAACAGAGCCGTTAGCTTTGTTTCTGGATCTGCTTGTCTGCTTGTTCTCTTCCCTCAATGTCAATATCACCTGATAAAAATTTGCAGCACCGTTGACCATATCCAGCAACCATCCAAACACAAGTTCGTTTTTTAATAAAAAGTTTGAGAACTCTAGCACCTATACAGTTTCTTTTTATATGTGTAAATTCCCTCATTTCATCTTCACTTGCCAGAAGATGGTCCAGCTTGCTGATCGGCCCTCCACTGCTTCTGCTGTTTGTGTAACTATTTGTGTTGCTAACTCTATCATTTATTTCCGTGGCTGTTCGTATGAATGTCTCCATCTTTGTTGTTTATTTGTACAACTTGTCTGCTGGTTACTGTTCCCCACAGATGCAGTTTATAATCATCTTCTTGTCTGTACATTCTGTGAGGAACAAGCATGCAAAAAACACCAGTCCTGAAAATTGACTGTTATCTCAACCATATCCGTGTCTCAGCAAGATCCCTGGGGACATATGAGACGTAGCCCACAACAACAAAACTCACTCTGTAGCCCGTGGCAAATTTTGCCAATGTATCTGGCGACAGCAGGCAAGGTGCTGTCCTCTGCTTGCATGGCCTTCTGGCAGAACTTGCACGCCAGTGGCACCACTGTCACCACCCTGGTGTCTGCAATTCCAATTGTGTAAGTTTGTTTGTGTGTGGGTTTTTTTTTTTGCCACAGTCATATACATAGTGTCTAGTCAAAAGCAAGCATTCCCAGTATAAAATCATGGTTGAAAAGTTAGTTGTATTGAAGTCTGTTGTGTCTCATGGTCAGTTGTATCATCGCCGGTCGTACCAGTCAGATGTGTCAAAGTGAGCTGTGTTGAAGTCGGGTTATTATGTAAAAGTCAGTTGTAACGAAGATAAGCTGTACTGAAGCCAGTTGTTACAGTTGCTTGCATCAAATTCAGAGGTTATCTTAAAAGTCAACTATATGAAAGTTATATTAAAAAAAAAATTCTTTTGACATCAGGTACAGCAAAGTTGGTTCCACCTACAGAACTACATCAAAGCCATTTTATTTCATAGCTGAAGCCTTTGTGTTACCAGCTCTACCTATGATGCAAGCTGATTCCATTCAGCCATGTCACTCACCTCCTCCAAAATATAATCAGACTGGTGACTGTAAGACAACAACTCTGGTCAAAGCTGATATGACAGGTGCTTTTATAAGTTTATGTTCCTGCTGACTTCATTAAGAAAAGAGAGTGGACCACAAGTCACGGTGCATTAAACTGAGAGTTAGGAACTACATTTTAAAACATAAAATCCAACCCCCCCAAAAAAACCTCTGCAAAGCTAAACTGCAAGGTTTTAATTTAAAAAAAAAACAACTTGAGAATTAGGGACTACATTTTCCAACATAATATATTCATGAACAAAAAGCCTAAAAATGTAAAACTGTGCACATACACAAATGCAAATGTATATCAAAGGCTCTAGCCTGAACCCTACGAACAATTCATACACAGTGCAAGGTAAACTGACCATCATCCAGCATGGACAGGATGTTGATGATAGTGTCCAGGCCAGTGATGCGGACATTGCTTTCTTCGTCGTTGGCCAATTCGACCAGCTCTGGAAGTATTGCACTTTTTGTGTTCTCCAATCTGCACACACACACACACAAAATACAATGGAGTCCACTTCGCACAAATTTCTGGAAAAAAAGACAAATTTGCACAGATTAGTTATAAATTGTGCTAAATAACAGTCTCTGCGTCAGAGTTGGAAGACATATAATGTGAACGCAAGAAAGCGGAAAAAGCAAGACAACTAGTGTGTGATCTCAGCTTACCCATTTTTTTTCCAACAGATGGACCCGTAATGACATAAAGTCAGGCTGAAAAGAAAACTCATATATCGTTCAAATCATAATACTTGCTCCCACATGTAGAAAAACTTATAGGCAACCATTACACGGCAGTCGGGCCTAGATGAAAATCGGTCTGTTCAGTTTTCTGCTACCCCGATGTTGAACCCCGGCGCTGACCTTCACCGCTTTGATAAGCGCTGGCATCGTGCGTACACCACGCACATGTTTATCAGCTGCAAACTGAGTACTGATTCTTTGTGGTGAAGTTTTCTCTTGTGATTAATGCATTATTATTCTTCCACACTCCAAACTGGATATAATTAACTCTGTGAGTGATTTGCGTGTTGTGATCCTTCTTTGTGCCATTTGATATAACTTCGGTTCATACAGCGTTCTTAAGTTTTTTTTGTGTGTTTTTTTTTTTCCCGTGGGTGTTGTTCATCAGTTGCCGGCGGAGAGTGACTTGCCAGGCGGCCCGGGTCTGTGTGGCGCAGTGCTGAGACTTGTACACTCCACCAAGCGCTTATTTTCCTTATCTCTCTCTCTCTCTCTCCTCTCTCGCACGTGCGTGCGTGCGTGCGTGTGTGTTATTGTTGTTGTTGTTGCTCTTCTCTCTCTCTCTCTGCATACATAAAAGTAAGAGTGCGCAAGTTAGTACCCAAGCGTGTTTTAATAATAGAGTAAGTTAGTACCCAAGCGTGTTTTAATAATATAGTTCTCCCTCTCTCTCTTCGCTGTGTGTGTGTGTGTGTGTGTGTGTGTGTGTGTGTGTGTGTGTGTGTGTGTTATCCATCTGTTTATATACCACTGTTGTTGGTGTGTGCGTTTCTGTCAATATGTGTGTGTGTGTGTGTGTGTGTGTGTGTGTGTGTGTGTGTGTGTGTGTGTGTGCATGCTCTCTCTCTCTCTCCCTCTCTCTCCCCAGTCGTGAGTAGGCTCACCATGAAGATGAAAATGCGGCAGCATTTTGCATTGGTGTGTGTACATGTGACATCAGTTTCAAATGATTGGAACGGGCAAAAGTACAAGGTCAGGTAGGAAGCATTTCATTGTTTATAACTGACATCTGCATGTGTAGCATGCTAAAATCTTGCTTTACTAAAAGCATGGTGTGGCTGTGATAGAATCAGTATCGGCATGCTTCACAAGCACGTAGAGCACACAGATAGACAAGCAAAACATGCCTAGGCCGTGCTAGGGAAACCGCCGCCGTGTTCCCAGTGAAGCTGACCAGAGCCGACAGTGACTGTTTATTTGGGCCCTGTACCAGCTGTCAGGTAGGAGTACGTGGAATAATTTTCTGTCAGTTGTAAAGGAAAGACATGCATGTCCAATATGTCTGAGTTTGAGCGTGATTGAAAGGACAACGCATGCTCTCCACTGAGTTGAACTTTCATTTCATTTGTTGTGTGTTCGTTTGTCTGTTTCAATCGTTTTTTGTTGGCAAATCTTTGTGGTGCTTGCCAGCAATGCGTATGAAAGAAGACCCATTCGTGTTTGGTATCGTTCTGTCAGTCAAAGACCCCGCAATCCAGTGACATCAATCGACCACAGCTCGCTGCATTCTGGCATAAAGTATTAATGAAGAAACACAGCACCCTATTTCCATGCACTATCAGCCAGACAGCTAGTATCACATTACGCGTAGGGAGGAAAGCTTGTGGGAGGTTAGCGCAAGGAAACTGACAGCTGTTGGCAGCCGTGCGCTATCTAAACAAACTGTGGCCGTCTCCATCCCTTCCCTCTCATTTTTGCTCTGCGACTGGTAAGCGGTCAGAAGTTATTGCCCTTGTCTTCAACTAAATATTCCTGTGCAGACAAGCGTGATTAAAATAACAGTTATGAAAACTTGACATGTCACTGACAAAATGACTGAATGACTGTGTGGTCCATTGAACTGTAAGTATTCAGCTTCCAATCCACTAGTGATGATTACCACAGCTGCAAAGTGCACGAGTGTGCTTGCAAAAAAAAAAACAACCAATCAGTGTCACTTACTTTGAAGACTGGCAAGCCTATTCTTTTCCAAATATTTCATATAAAGTGAGATTGCATAGGAAATTGACCTTGTGGTCGGCTGGGCTTTACTTTTGAACTAAACTGAAGTGAAGTGAGATCACCATTTGTTGATGACTTCAAGTAGCTGACAGCCTGTTCTTGGCATGAGCACAGAAGCTAACAAAGAAGCCATTTTATCACATGCTGTTTTTGTGTGTGTGTGTGTGTGCATGTGTTATAATATTGCAGCTATGTATAGAGTTTAATCACTGGAATGGACACTGATTGTCTATCCTGCAATGCTGTTTGTCAAAATTATGCTTTGTCAAAACAGGTTTGTTTGTTTTTTTGCACTAAAATGCTTTCAACATCCTTTTTTCTTATTCATGCTATTTTTAAAAAATCTGATTGGAAAAAAATGAGTGGAATGCCTACTTTCATCCCTCTTACAGATTTTAATGTTAAAGTTAAAGCCATGAACTATTGTACATTTTATGTATGCACATGTCTGTGTGTTTCTTTTCTTTTGACTGGAGTAAAAGAGCTCTATGTGGCTGGAATAGACCTGAAGCTGAAAGCAAAGGCAACTGAAGTCAGTGGTGTCCTGCAGATGGTCAGTCACATCAAACACTGCTGAACAACAATAGAAAAGACTCAACAGCAGTGCTGAGTCCACTCTGGGAATAAGGGAGGGGTGGGGTGGTTGAAGAAGGGCGAGGACGGGCACAGCGAGAGGTGGTGGGGGAAAGGGAGGGAGGATATGGCCACTCTGACAATATAACTGACAGCTTACAGGGATTTTTTAACTAGTGCAATAGCTATGACATAGGCCTGAATGAGACTGCATTAGAAAACATTTGGAAGCCGCCGTGGTGAAGTGGTTAGCGTCGCAGACTCCTGGCTGGGAGGTCATGGGTTCGAATCCCATCAGAGTCTTGTGGGTTTTTCTGCCCTGACCGGCTCCTACCCAGGGTTGAGTTTGCTGCGGACTCAGTTGGGAAGACTGGGACCACACAGTCGAGTTTCATCCACTTAATGGATGCATTTCTGAGAGTGTTGCTCAAATTTCCTGACCAACACTGCAGGTGCCTGTATCTCTCGGGCCTGGTTGACGCCGGGATATATTATCAAAGGAAGCGTAGAGTACAGCCCTGTCATGTAGTCTCAGACCGAAATGGGAATCCGTAGCATCATCTTAATCATCCTCATTCTCATCGATCAGCATAAAAAAAAAGTCTCAAATTCTGTGGCCCTTCATGCCGTGCTCTCATGGTGACCTCAACTTCGATGTCCTCTTCACATCTGTGGCCTTGGTTTGGTTCCGTCGGGGTCACCGGTATCGGCGAGTCCATGGGGGCTGTTGTTAGATGGACGTGGTGGTGCCCTCCAGAGGGAGAGCTCACTCACGCCAGCTCCGTGACTAAGCAATTATTGTCGTCAGTAGGGGGCTTAGTAGGTGGTGTCCTGCGAATGTTAGATCAGAACAGGCACCACTAAACACCACCGAAGTGACTCGGCAGCAGTGCAGTGTCTCCTCTGGTGGGTTGCCTCTTGACGACTTGACATGACTGCTCCCTGTGGACTGCCGGTGCCGGGCTGTGGTGGGGCCGACCAGGCTGTGACTGTGAACGGGGTGTTGGAATGAGCGGCATGGGTGTACTGCCTCTGAGGTGGCGCAGATGTTGGGACAGCAAAAAAACAACAACAACAACAACAAAAAAAACCAGAAAACATTTGGAACATGGCACAAGGGTAATGCTGCTCAAAGATGAGTAGCAAATCTACTGCCCCCCCCCCCCCCCCCCCCACACACACACACACACAAGCCCTCCCGCTTACACATAAGCAAAACACAACAACCAAGCAAAAAAAATACCATTGCTAATAATTCTTTTTTTAAATCAAGGTTTCCTTCTCACCCACTGTTGTCCAAACAAATATCCTAACCCAAATTCAACATTATCTTCAACATGAAATAAAAAAGCAGCAGGCAGTATTTATCCTTTTTTCTTCCCTTCCCCTATGTATACAAACTACTCAGCAATTATAAACCAAACACCTGAAGCCATGCAGAAAACAAAAACTATGCTCTCAGCATAAAAAAGTGTACCACTCACCCTAATCCCCGAGCAACCGTGTCAAGATGGCTGCACATGCAGGCTCGAACCTCATGTTCAACATCTTGACACAGCTGCTGAACCACAGGAAGCATTTCTTTTTTGATCCTGAAAAAAAAAAAAAAAAACCCTGGTGAACCAGACTGAATACTCTGTCTTACAAAAGAATCACAGACAGACAAGATAGACACATCCACACACGTGCACATACACACACACATGCATGCGTACATGCACACGCAGCATGCACATACACACACACACACCTTATGCATATATATGCATATGGGCACAACACTCCATTTCCTCCAGTCTACTGCAGTATTCACCCTCCCTAAGATGTGCACACTATAGCACTTCTACCTTTGCATCGCCACAATGTTACTCAAACAGCTTGAACTGTCAAAATAAAGTTGCTTTACACAATTCTACTGAGAAGCAAAATTTAACATTTTAACATCCACGGTGGCCTCAGAACCCTTCTCCCAAACATAGCTCTACAATTTATGAGTCCATCTGATGCTATATTTTATACCTTGAGGGACACATTAGAGAATGCAGGCCTCTGATAAGGTTCAACAGATCCTTTATCCATCTTTTGAAACAGATCCACATGACTGATCCCCACCAACATTTCATGGGTACTCCATGATACTATATTCCATCTTTCAACCAAGTTATACTAGAATTGGTTCAATAGTCATTACGTAATCTTGCTGAACATATCCTGGGTCTGCCCTTTGACCTGGACCTACACCTACATTTAATGGGTTTGACCTTGGACCACATTTCATTTTTCACAAAGTTTCATTAAAATCAGTTAAACTTTGGGTAATCTTGCCGAATAACCCAACAACCACCCCGCCCACTGTCATAGATGAAAACACGATCTCTCTGGCTGAAGAATGCATGTAAAAACCTGAGAGGAGCCACATTACTATCATACTCACAGAAAGGACTCAAACTTGGTGGCAATTTTTCCTAGTATTTTGCAACAGGATAACCGAACTGCCACTGGCTGCTGTAGCTGACCCTTGTTGATTGCAATGCCCAGAATCTGAAAACACCACATCAAGCAAACGATAAGGTTTGATGTTCAACAGACCTTATGATAATCCCCAGAAAAACAGATTCTAGGAAACAAACATTTTATTACATAAGCAAACAGGCAAAAAATGATGAACAATTAAACAAAGGTACATAGTGCCAAACTAATGCACTACCTATTCATCTAGAGAAACAGCAGATAAGAGGCACACACACCAAATAAGAAAACTTGCTTCTCCACAAGCAGGTTCCAAACTTGTCCATACACCTCAACCTGACATGTTCACAGCAATGGCAGCAGAAGAAACACTCAAATACAAATTAACATTGATTGAAGACTGGTGTTGCCTTTCACGTTCAATGCTATCACACACAACAAATTCACTAGCAAATTTATGTGGTTTATGATTTGCGCTTAGAGCAAATAAGGGTCCTATTAAACAGTATTGGTTTTACAATTTTACAACACCACATCTTAGCCCAATTCAGACACAGCAAAGTCAATCCTGAAGCCTGGGATGCTTTGAAAAAAATGCAGAAAAAAAACAACAGTTCACACAGTAAAACCAGTGCACTACAAACTTCAACACAGTGACAACTCACATTTGTCCTTCTGAAGGAACATGAGGAAGAAGCAAGAAATCATAGTCCTAACCGAAAATAACTGGACTTGTCAAAGAACATGGATCATACTTTGCTATTCTGAATGATCTCGTAAGTTGGTTGGTGCGGCACCCATCTTGTTATGAAATATCACATATCCTGTCTGTAATGAGTTATCTTCATCTCATCATCATTTCTATTTTCTTTTCCTTTTTGTTGTAGGGATATTGACAGGGAGCAGGTGAGACAGACTCAACAGCAAGAGCATGTGTATGTGAGCGTGTTGTGTGTATGAGAGATGAATTCTTCAATTCCAGTGTCTACTGGTTCTGATCCATCTTTCCAATCAACAAGCAACTGGACTGATACACAATTCATATGGAGTGGTTCTGTTTATGTCAGCACTGAATTACACTGCAATAACAGACACAACCCCCTAAACCTGCTTTCAATGATGGATAAAAGTTTTGTGGTTGGTGAAAATTCTCAAAATTCAGAGAAAAAAATGAAAGTAAAATCAATGCCCACAGTATTATCAAATTTAACAGCTGAAAATTCATTCAAACAGTTGAAGCTGCAATTTGTTTTTTTCCAAATAGAAACTACAGTGCAAGTGAATTAAGAAAAAAAAACACTTAAAAAACACTTACATCACTTTTAATAATATCAGTGGGCAAAAGATCAATGACATCCAGAAGGGTGCTAAGCCAAGCAGCTGCTGCTTCTGCAACAAGCAAAAATATAGATCCACAGGTTATGATCATCATGACAGTTGCCATGTACAGAACAAACAATATCTATGCAGCTGGCAAGCTCTTGCTACAGGAGACTTTTGTTTCTGAACTTCAATTCAATATTTCTTTTATAAGGTTACCAACCTGGACAAAATTAAGCCTAGATATTAGAGGCAATACTAATGTTAGCCTTAAGGGAAAAAAGCTTTGAATTTTAACTACTCTCACAACACCAAAGCGGACAAATCTGTGAATAAAAGCAAATACTTTGCTGAAGGCACAGATATACTCTGATTCCTGCTCACTCCTTATCATGGTGTGCTGGTGACTGAGAACAAGTCTTCGGAGCTACTAAACATTTAAAATGTACAAACATCTAATATTAATTTTGTGCATTCTCAATACAAACTGCAAATGAAAAATAGAATGCATATACATGCAAGCTCACATACGCTCATACATAGACGCATTCATCCACACACTTATGAGATATAAAATGCTTTTAATGAATGCTGTTGCATTCAGACTACTGGACTCTGGACAAACTAAAACTATCACAGCAGGCAGAAAGAAAGTGAAACAACCTTATCATCTGATACTTAGATATTTATCATAAAGACACTGATGCTGAGAGATTTATAATAAAGACAAAATCCTTTCCCATCACATCCTCTCCGTTATCCCCACCCCCAACCCACCCCATCCCCATCTATCAGAACACACATGAGATGCCAGCTCAAAAACTAGCACAAGGAGCCACAAGATGAGAGACAGAGCAGGTATGCAGAGTGACATCCTGACCTGAGTCCTTGCTGTCCACACAGGACACGATGGTCTTGAGGAAGGTGTTGGTGTAGACCTCCAGGGGCACCAGCCTCTCCTGCAGGATCTTGAGAAAGGCCGTGGCTGCGGCCAGCTGCATATCCTGCTGTGCCACATGGAGCACCTCCTGCAGAACGTTGGCACCAGGACCAGCATCCAGATATGCACAGAAAATCTTAGGTGAGATCCTGCAGGCTCAGCGTAATAAACCAGGCTGGCACAGAGGAAAGGACAAACCTCCACCTAGGTGAAATGGTCATGTTAACTTCAATGGAATCCTATCCAAATCCACAGTACTATGTATCTCTTGATATTCCTCCAAAACTATCATAGATACATCAAAACCAGATGTACCTTGCTACATGTTGGTGGTGGCTGCAGGTTTACAGCATGACTTGTTACTACAGCGAGTGGCTGAATTGAACAATTCCTCATCCCCCAATCCCCCCCCCCCCCCCCCTCCTTTCTCCCAATACGTACCACCTCTTCCCATGTCCCTAAATGTTGTCCTGGTAAATGGATCCAGGCTGTAATTCAGATTTGTGATGAATCCTGCACATCTGAAGATAGCAATACATTGTAATGCGCCCGATTCTTATTTCCACTGAGGATGTTACGTTTCCACCTGTGTGTTTGTTTGTTTCAGTGAGATCCTCGCATCATTTCTTAAGGAATTTACAAACAAGTAATAAATAACAAACAAGTAGGGTAACTCTTTCTGCCATGATGAAATTAATTACATACCCATAACGCCAAATGAATCCTGCTAATGACACAAAACCAGCTAACAGACATGCTAACACAGAGCACACAGAACAAACAAGGAGACATCCCTGAAAAAAGAATGTTCCAAGTTTGCCTATATAACCAATACCTGACACATACAAACAGCAACAAATGGAGAAATGAACAAACACAAATTACCATTTATTCAAGACTAGCACAGCCTTTTCAATCTTGAATCTAGCTGAACAAACGCTGGGATGAACAGTAACAAATATAGGCAACTTATTTTGTTTCATACCAATCAAAACCAGATTACCTGTATTTGTTACAGTTTGTTCCACTTTACAACACTGTCTGTTTTGTTGCCAGATAAGACTACAAATAACCAGAGCTCCTGATGTGTTACTTACTATGGAAGTAAACCCAGTTTTTCCCCTAATCATCCCGACACTTTGTCCCATAGATCTTCAAAATATCCTATTGGTTTTCCTTGACCTGAGCAAGAACATACATGAAATTTCAGATGAAACACTTTACTTAGAACCAACGAAACAGCTGTGTGGTCTAATTCTGTCCAGCGTTCCAACTAGTGTTTTAAACAGTTGCAGTTCTGTACTTTAGGGGTTCTTTTTCACTTTTGATTGTTTTCCTTTCCCTTAAAAAAAAAAACTTCTTTCTATCAAATGTTTCCAGTTGAATTACTTGAAATATATGCTAACTTGTAATAGCATTTACAAAACATTTAAGGTGTTTTCTAATTATCTTCTGTTTTATAGACAGAATGAAGACATGTTTCAAGGTGAGAGAAAGTCAAAAGTAAGAAAACTCAAGTCCAGGTTTACCAAACTTGTTTACAAAGTAGCACAATTTTTTCTTTATCTATACAGAGATGCATGCACTCATGGATCAAAATACATGCCAGTATCTGATTCATTCACCTTTTTTTCATGTCGACATTTCAGACCAATCAATGCTTACCCGCACTTTTGGTACGACACGTTTCATACATTCTTCGTTGCAGTCTTTCAGCAATGTGGGCAGGGCTGTGATAACGCTGATCCGCTGAACCTCTTGACCAGAACTGTCAACACAAAACACTTAACCAATGCACTACACATAAATTATACTTGTAGTCTGACAAACATCATGTGCAACACAAAACGTGTGCACAGCAAGGAACAATACAAGCCTACATGTAAGTCAGCTCACTTTTTCATACCTATTTGGCACATAGAAGGTATTATGTGGTGAACATGTGTTCACAGTCTGAACATGTCAAACAAACAAATCAAAGATATAAACACATCACTGATCTCGGTCACACTCTCTTTGTTTGATGAATTTAGCTTAGAATTTAAGCAGATTTTTTTTCTTGTCAGGTTGGATCTTACCAAAATCAAAAGCAGAATAGGTTTTCCAGTAAAAAAAAAAAAAAATTTATGATACATTTCTTTGAATACCCATGTCAAAACAATACAATATACCACCTAGATGCCATCAGAATGTCTGGATATTCCATGCTTCTATTGTTCAAACACTGCAGTCATATCAAAATCTTGTTATATGCAGGGCACTTCCACTGCTGATGGAAGTCCAGAACATTTTTCTTAGCCCCTTGGGCTGGAGTCTTTTAAAACCTTGTGAAATATGTTGTGAATCATCATCATCAAAGTGAGTTAAATATGACATGCAAAGAAGAGGATGGAAGTCAGTATTGAAGCACTACAGCTCAGTACCTGGCTGAGTAACGTTGATGAACAGGATGAACTAGTATAAGGGGTATATGGCACACCGACATTCCTCTCAGCAATGTGAAGACAAACCACCAATCCAGAGGCACAAGAATGATGTAAAGAAATCCCAAACAAATCATACACTTTGATCCTTCTTCACTGAAACTTCATCTGGCAGTTTAGGCATTTTACAGAAAAGTGTCCTGTACTCACGTTTTATTATCCGACAACTGAAACACAGTAGATGAGAATGTAAAGTCTGTTAAGTCTTTTAGATGAAATGAAAAGAAATGTACACATTACCCTGATGCTGGTCTCTCATGTCACCATGATAAAGCCATTAGTACACTGCAGTCGCACAGTGAAAAATGTGTTGAAGGATCGTAGAAAAAGCAGTTTTGTCAGAATACAAAACATATGCATACATACATATGTACACACACACACACACACCACACATACACACACACACACACATAGATATACAGATACATTGATAGATAGATAGATTGATAGATGAACTAACATGAACAGTGTCATGCAGCATCCACTCCTGAACACAAATATCTCTGCCCAACACATCATCCACCTCCATCCCTTCGTCCACTTATCTATACACATCTTCAGAACACACACACACACACACACACACACACACACACACACACACACACACACACACACACACATGTATACACACACACACACACACACACACACACACCATGCAAGCATTATCACTGAATACATCCACAGACACTGTAGGTCTAGAAAGAAGAAGTGGTTTATGGTGGGGGACACCCAGTTTGTGTGTAAGGCTGCTCTGCAGTGTGAAAGAGGAGGACTGTGCTGTTGGTACTTCCAGCATAAGGACCCATTAAAGTATGAAGGATTTACGACCACACTTTTTTTATCGAAGGCCAGGCAGTGATGAAAAGAGTTGGGAAATCAGAGAAAGACGATGACTGTCCGGATAAAGGGAACAGTTTGATGCCCACAGTTCTGCACTGACGTGGGGTAGCCACCTAATAAGGTTTCGACAAAGGAGACAATATTCGGGTACCGTCAGTCAGGTGTTCAATAACAACCGCTAGGTATTCTTTACACTTTTGATCACAGCTGATGACTGCTTCCTGTCAGGGCACATCCTTTCTTACCTCTTTCCACCCCCAGATCCTCCCTGCCTCCCCCCCCACCCCCTCACACACACACAAAGGGTATGCTTACCTCCCTCTTACCCCTCCCCTTCCCCAACCCCCCCCCCCCCACCCAGGTGTGCAATATCAGCTAAGTAGATCAATCCATGATATTATATCAGTATCATATCAATGCAGAAAACCTGGTCAAAGAAGGGCAAGGTGCTCTTTGCATCCTTTTATTCCTTAAAAAAAAAATTGTCTTGCCCATAAAAGACTTAGGAATGGAAAGATATTACATGTTTGGGTTTTTAACATTTTCACTGAATGACAAAACGATGACATGAGTCAGTTTATTGTTGCTGTCCTTGAAATTTCACCTTATTTAATTTTTTCCCTCCATAGTGTGTAAAGTGCTCTTTGCAGAATACATTTACCATTAGATACAGTCTATTAACCTCAGTTCAAATGTGAACTCACTTTTCATAAAGTGCTATGCTTTTAGTGGAATTTAAGACCAGGTCACCTTATCTTTGCCACCACTTGCTTTTTATGTTCTCCTCTCTTCCCTTCATGAATTGGTTTTACTCAACAGCTTCTGTGTGTGTGTGTGTGTGTGTGTGTGTGTGTGTGTGTGTGTGTGTGTGTGTGTGTGTGTGTGTGTGTGTGCGCGCATGTGTGTGTGTGCATGTGTGTGTGCATGTGTGTGTGTGTTGATGTGTAATGTATCAGTTTGTGGGTGTTTTCGTGGGTGTGCAAGAGTACACATGTGTGTTTATGGGTGTACTTGTGTATCTAAAAAAGTATGTGATTTTTTTTTTAACATGGGGAGGGGTGTGGGGGCATGATGGCTTTGGGGAGGGTAGGGGTGGGGGGACTAAGCCATCCCCATCAAACTAACTGAAAAAAGGGGGAAATAAGTTATATTACAGGTTTAAGTTGTACAAGTACACTAGGATATGCTTTCTTCATTTTTTTAATGAACAAAATTAAAGAGAAAAAAAAACCCTAAGAAAAACAAAATCCCTGAATACTTCCACCAGCAGTTTGCACCATACACCCACCTGAATCATACTCTATCCACCACTACTGTCTCACTCCCAATGACAGTCTTTAAAACTATTTGCTTATAACCTTTCAAGATGAAACTATGCAGCTGAAATAAAACCATCAACTTTACAATAACTGGCAAAAATTAATTTTGTGCTGAAGTAATAAAATAAAATTCCTACCCCCCCCCCCCCCCCCCCCACACACACACACACCACTAACTCTCTCCATGAACACTACAAGCAGACAGAATTAACATTGGCATGAAGACATTAGTCAATCTTGACATCAGTTTTGAGCAGCATGGCTGTCATAGGCACAAAAAGATTTTATAAATGTAAAATAATGGGAGTAAAAGAAAGACTATAATTAAACACATACTGCATATGCATCTGGCTGATAGATCTCTGCAAAAATAGCCAAAAGAAGGCTGCAGCTGCCACAACAGAATACCAACCCATTCCAGTCTGATGACATGGTGATAAATGCATCACAAAAAAGTGTTCATCTTATATCACATTTCAGACAGATCCTGAGCTCTGAATTCTATGCCAACACAAAAGTTGACGACCATCATTTAATAGTTATCTCTTTAATTTTCAAACTGTTCCACTTACTCTCACAATCTCATGATAATGAAACAAATAAGCTGTGTAGCACCTGTGGACTGCTTTACCAAGGGTAAGACTGGCACCCCATTACCATCATCAGAGAAGTAAAATATTATTCATAAGTTGAGTGCATTGAAAGACCTATGGTAACTACACTAAGACCACCAGCTCTGGGAAAACTAAGGCACAGTCCCCATGTGGATTATGGTACAGTTCCCTACTGCCGGGTCTGTGCAGGTGTGACCTAGGCTATTCTTAGTGACACAGCTCTGAGACAAACATACAGGCCTACCTGAGCTAACACACAGCAAACGATTGGAACCAGCCAGTGTACACAGTGGGGGTGGGTGGGAAGAGTGGGGTGGCTGCTAAAGGGGGTCAGCTGGCAAATCTGTTAATTGTTGACCTCCCCCCCCCCCTCTCTCTCTCTCTAAAACAATGTGATCAGTTGCCAAATCAGTTTGGGACACTTTAATTAAGAAAAACTAAAACAAAAAACTTCAACTTATCAGTCAATGAATAATAAAAAAAACTAGATTTTTTTTCTGTGTGTCTGGAATTGTTGTTTCAGTGTTTTTCTGTTTGTTTCATTTTGGTTTAGAGGTCTGGTGTACACGTAGAGCAAAGAATATGTTACCTAACATAGCTGTCCGACTCTCAGGTGTACTGGGTAGCATTATTCCATTTCTGAAACTTTTGCATATGCTGTACGTGCACCAGAGAAAAAAAGAGAGGGAGAGAGAGAGGGGGGGGGGGGGGGGGGGGGGGGGCGAGAATTTGGTTTTGTTTGTATGCGAGTGTATGTGTGTGCGTGCGTCCATGCATTTTTGTGTGTGTGTGTGTTGAATGTATGTGTGTGTGTGTAGGGGGCACAGTTGTGCGTGTGTGTGTGTGTGTGTGTGTGTGTGTGTGTGTGTGTGTGTGTGTGTGTGTGTGTGTGTGTGTGCATGAGAGACAGAGAGAGAGAGATAGAGAGAGAGACAGAGAAAGAGAGAGAGAGAGAGAGAGAGAGAGAGAGAGAGAGAGAGTATTTTTATTTGACAGGCCACAGGCCCATATCAAAGTGAGTGAACAAGGTCAAAATAAATCCGTACAAGCCACTCTTAATGAAAACTCAGCTGAATGGTGTTCACAGTTAACAAGGAAGACATTCATGAAGCAACTGCAGCATTAATTACTCCGTTCCTAACAGCCATTGCTCTATAAATGAAATTACCAACACGCATAATAGTAGTCTCAACAGAACAGGCTAGCAACATGGACATTTTGAATAGAGAAGGGTGTTTGTAATATTTAGCAGGGATCAACTCAAGGCACAATTTCTCGTACAAAGGACAAATCAGTAGAAAATGAAGCTCAGTTTCCGGTGCTTCCTTACAGTGTGGACAGAAAATGTCATGGTTTCTATTGCGATTAGTATATCGTAAAAAGTGGCATCGTAATGGCGACATTCCTAACCAGAACCTTGAAAGTAACCTGCAGATGTTAACATGTTCAATTACACAGAGGATGGGACTTCGAACAAGAGGCTGGTTATATGACCGATAAACATCGTACAACTCATGCAATTCAATGGCTGAATGCCAGTCTTGGATGTAACAATCACTTAAATGTTTCTTACATTCTGCAATAAAAGCTTTCACATTACCAACACTTTGCATTTCCCAAACAATTCCAAACCTGAATCTATAAAGAACATAGCAAACATTAGTCGTCCAGGTAATATAATTTGGATTCTGCAGATGTAGCAACATATCATAGGCTTTCTTCGGGAGTCTGTTTTTATCCATACAAGCAACACGAAGCCAAAATCTGATACATTTTGCATAAGTATTAACATAAAGAGGGTGTCTTCCAGATTCACCGTACACTAAGTGCCTAGGAGCTTTTGGACTCACACACACACACACACACCCACCCTTCCCTTCCGCCTACTCAAACATATGCGTGCATGCACACATATGCACTCACAGACAAACAAATAAAACCAAATCTTTCTCTCTCTCTCTTCTTGGTGTAAGGGGGTGGGGGGGGGGAGAGAGAGAGAGATTTGGTTTTATTTGTTTGTCTGTGAGTGCATATGTGTGCATGCATGCATACGTGTGAGTAGGCGGAAGGGAAGTGTGTGTGTGTGTGTGTGTGTGTGTGTGTGTGTGTGTGTGTGTGTGTGTGTGTGTGTGTGTGTGTGGGTGATGGTGGTTGTGTTGTGTGTGTGTGTGTGTGTGTGTGTGTGTGTGTGTGTGTGTGGTGAGAGAGAGAGAGAGAGAGAGAGAGAGAGATGTGCTAATTTTCAGTACAGTTAAGATGTAATTTGTTTATGATTACAATTTCTGTTTTTATTATTTTATTGATAAATGTGAAATGTTTCCCTGTAAAGTTTCCTTTATGATTTTTATATTGTTCAGATGTTACTTGTATTATTTTTCATCAATTCATTAAATTATGGTTTTAAATGTCAGTACAACAATATGTTAACCTGACAATAATTGGTTTCAATCAGTCAGTGTGTGTGTGTGTGTGTGTGGAGAGAGAGACAGTCAGAGAGAGAGAGTGTGTGAGTGAGTGAGTGTGTGTGTGTGTGTGTGTGTGTGTGTGTGTGTGTGTGTGTGTGTGTGTGTGCGTGTGAGCGCGCACACACGCGCATGTGTGCGTGCGTGCATGTGTGTGTGTGTTGTGTGTGTGTGTGTGTGTGTGTGTGTGTGTGTGTGAACATTTTGAACAGCAGCACAGTCAGACTGAAGTATGGCAGGAAAACTGTAATTGCCTGACAGAAGGTAAAACTCCACTTATAACATGGACAACAAATACAATACTTTTCAATCCTTAAGCCTTCTACGGGGCAGTATAACTTTATACAAACAATAGAAAAACTATTAAACTCAAATAGAAACCAATGACTCAGCTGTCTGATTCTTTTCAGGTGGATCAAACAGGTCAAACTTTTAGTAAATCTCATCAAAAGTCTGAGCACTACTATAAGAATGTGCACTTACTTGTACATGGATTGAATCATTAAAGAAATGTATGACTGAGGTTTAAGCAGTGGAAATACTTGGAAGAAAAACATTAATGTAAAAAAAAAAAACTACCTACAAATGAAAAAACAACAAAGAAACAGCAACTAAGAGTAATCTTGACTCAAAAGAATGGGAGTGAAAGCGAGAAGATTTAGAGATAGTGATGAGTCATAAAGAATGGGAGAGAGTGAGAGAGAGAGTCAAGCAGACTGATACACAGAGACAGGGAGAGAGGAAATGTGTGTGTGTGTTTACAATATTGTATATGAGTGTGTGTGTGTCAGTGAATGTGTCTGTTTGTTTGTGTATGTGTGTGTGTGTGTGTGTCTGTGTGTGTGCGTGCATGTGCACGCACGCATGCATGTGTGTGTGCATGTGTGTGTGTGTGTGTGTGTGTGTGTGTGTGTGTGTGTGTGTGTGTGTTGTGTGTGTGTGTGCACTTGCATACACATATGGATGGCTTTGTATTATATTTTGTCAACAATGGAGTCTAGAATATTTGATTAGGGGAGGAGGAGGCTATCTTTTCATATGGTGCCCTCGTCCTGACTAGCAGCCTCTACCCTATGTCCTCCAACCTCCTGATCAATCAGCAATCAGCCCTGCACACTATTAACGGCCAACCACAATCTCACTTTGATGATCATACAGGGCACTTTGTAGTGCACATGGATGAATACAACTGAAATACCACTCCTGGATTCTTCTCAAGCTTTTCCTCATTCCCACAAGCTACATCCTTGACCTTTCCCATCTTCACAGCTTCTTGCACAAGGTCAATTTTAAGATAGATTCTCACAATCTCTGATTATGAACTCTATCAAACAAGAGGACTGGGCGTCCTCCAAATCCTGATTCTTCCAGCACATTGCCGGTATATCAAGTTCGTCTAGGACAATGAGGTCTTCCAAGTTTCTGGCCCTTCTTCTCAACTTCTTTCTTGCCCTTTTCCATCTCAACACAGTAGACAGGGAAATTACATCTCTTGCCACGTGACTGGCTCATCCTGGCCCATACCATGTATGTCTGCTTCCACCACATGGCCCAACCACTGGAACTGTACTCCCTGCTGGGGTTTATGACCCACCAGGCGAAGAGCAAACTTTGTTCCAGCTGGTCTTCTCCTTTATCAGGATGTCACTTCGATGGAAAGATTATGCTGTTTGTGAGTTCAAGGTGCCATATTCACCTTAGGATACAGCCAGGTCCTTCTCTCTGCTGGGAATGATGGAGTCTATAGCCCTCATCATTCCCCTGGGCCGATTCATCAAGTTACCCTCCAACTTCCCTTCAGACAAAGTTTTCCATCACTACCAGCCACCGTGGCGAAGTGGTTAGCGTTGCGGACTACTGGCTGGGAGGTCGTGGGTTCGAATCCCATCAGTGTCATGTGGGTTTTTCTGCCCCGACCAGCTCCTACCCAGTGTTGAGTTTGCTGTGGACTCAGTTGGGAAGACTGGGACCACACAGTCGAGTTTCATCCACTTAATGGATGCGTTTCTGAGAGTGTTGCTCAAATTTCCTGACCAACACTGCAGGTGCCTGTATCTCTCGGGCCTGGTTGACGCTGGGATATATTATCAAAGGAAGCATAGAGTACAGCCCTGTCATGTAGTCTCAGACCGAAATGGAAATCCGTAGCATCATCTTAATCATCCTCATTCTCATCGATCAACATAAAAAAAAAAATGTCTCAAGTTCTGTGGCCCTTCATGCCCTGCTCTCATGGTGACCTCAATTTCGATATTCTGTCCACGTCGGTGGCCTTGGTTTGGTTCCGTCGAGGTCACCGGTATCGGCGAGTCCATGGGGGCTGTCGTTAGACGGACGTGGTGGCGCCCTCCGGAGGGAGAGCTCACTCGCGCCGGCTCCACGACTAAGCAATTATTGTCGTTAGTAGGGGGCTTAGTAGGTGGTGTCCTGCGTGTGTTAGATCAGAACAGGCGCCACTGAACACCACCGAAGTGACTCGGCAGCAGTGCAGTGTCTCCTCCGGTGGGTTGCCTCCTGACGACTTGACACTGACTGCTCCCTGTGGATTGCTGGTGCCGGGGCTGCCATGGGGCCGACAGGGCTGTGGCTGTGAGTGGGGTGTCGGAATGAGCGGCGTGGGTGCACTGCCTCTGAGGTGGCGCAGAGGTTGGGACAGCAAAAAAAAAAAAAAAAAAAAAAAAATCCATCACTGGGACCACGTGCCAAAGATTATGCTCATGCCAGACACATAGCAGGGAGTTGGAACATCTTGGGAGACTCTCTCTACAGGTCCTCAACCATCCTCCAGACAGAATGGATCTTCAGTCTGGTATCACTAGTTCATACTGATGATTGACCTCTTAGCAACGTGCAACACACTTCAATGAGTGTCACCTGATCTACACCTCTCCAGTCCCAGACATGAAATATGGCCAACTGATGCCCTATCCCTGTATTAAGACAGGACTCATTATTTACATATTTTCCCCCTTTCCGATCCTCCACAAAGTGACCAGGAAGGTTTGGTTTGAGAGACCCTATCTCATTCTCATTATCCTAAGCTAGCCAGCCAAATTCTGGTTCTCTGACCTCAGCTCTCTGACCCACTTTCTTTGACTAACTTCAGAGCCATTATCCAGCACATTCAATGCCAAACCTCACTTCCTTCACCTCTTTTTTCAAAATTAGAACATCAGGAATGTGCATTCAATTTTGTTCCAACAGACATTCAAATAAAATCATAAACTGTGAACAACTGCAGATTGCGAAACTGCTTACTTAAACACATTACTGGGGTTACAAGTATTTAGGCTTAATCATACAAGAACTTAATTAAAACCTGTTTTCAAAACATCTATTATGAGTGTAAGCAATTTACACTGTCTGCTCAGGAAAAGAAGTTGACAGAAGCAAAAAATGTTGATGGCACAGTGTAAAACGTTAATGTTAAAGCAACTTACAATACAACAATTTTTTTTTTTAAATTGTTGTTGTCTATCTTTGGTTCATCTGTCAGATCAAGATTTAGACTCTTCTTTGACATTCTCATTCATATGTGAACAAGCTTTCCTGAAGTTTCCAGATATCAATGACAATTCATGACAATTCAAAACAGACTTCAACTGTTAAAATTTAGAGTCATCAGTCATTTACATAAAGAGTTGAATCAGAGAGAGAAAATGCCAAAACATGGGTGTGAAATGATACACTTGTAATGCAGACACTTTGTTACAAACAGTTCAACTTCACATATGATTATCACTGATCCATTCAGATCTATTTGTCTTGGGTTTGATGTGACATTTGTTTACCAAATGACACACACTTAAATTGCATGATGATCTTGAGCTGTAAACTGAGAAAAGATGACTCCATTTACAATGGACAGGCGACATCTTCCCCTGATTTTTTAACATGAGCAGTTTCATTAACAGTACCAATGATCCAGCTGTCATAATATGCCCAAGCAGCAAAGAAGACTATGCACTATGTAAAAGGTGGTAAACAAGTGCTTAGAGTAAAACTTATGCAGAAAAGAATAAAGAAGCAAGCTACTGTGAAATCTTTACATTTTAAACAGAAACGCAATTTACTGTCCTAATGCGACAACGATTAGTGATTGTCACTTTGGAAAGCCAATAATAACTGATTTTATAATCTGGATCAATTTTTACCTATTCTGTACATTAGATATAAACTTACTTTCATTCCAAATTGGAAATCAAAATTATAAAATCAACAGTCACAGTGACTCGTTTCTCCGAGTAATATGCAGAAAATAAAGACCTGAGCAAAAAACTGAGGACGATGAGGACACAGTGATATTTTCAATGAAACTTTAAAAATGAAAGCTATAGAAAGAAATTGCATAGCAGCCTGTTGATGACAAAAACATGTCAAAAATATTTAATCAAAATCAGATTGTTGTATTTGGCATAAACCAAGTAGCTGTGGCTACAGTCGCTAGACCATGTCTATTTTCTTCTGCAGACCTAACTTTAAAAAACAAAACAAAAAAAAAAAACCTCTAACCATCCAGTTTTCAATCCATCATGCCCTGAGAGGAATTCCCCCCCCCCCCCCCCCCCCCCCCCCCAATTTCCTGAGGCTCTCTTTCTTTCAACAGAGAAAAATTGTGACTTTTCCTACAAAACAAGACTGCTGCACACAATTTGCAGTCAAGATTTCTTTCTGCTGAGTTACAGAACAGACCAGCCTTCTACCCCTCTGGAAATATTGAGAACTGGACATACTTCACAAAAGATTAAAGATTTAGACATTAAGTTTAAACCGTCCATTCTACAATGTGAACAATCACTAATGCAAACCATCATGAATTGTTTAAAAAAAAAAAAAAAAAAGTTAGAGCCAACCTGCATACCCTAGTTTTTTTTTTAAAGGGAGCTGTGTTACTACGAAGATCTCTTTCTGTGTTACCGTGGTTGGATTTTTACAATTTTAAACAAAAAAGCATACTTAAAGAATACACATTTGAAAGGCTGTGAATGAATCATTCAAAATAACTGCTTAGTCCTTTTGAAAAAAGTACCTTTATTGATGAATCAAAAAGGAATATATCTGGTATTAAGAAATTATATTTTCAACATGTCTGACAAGGCTAGCGAGTAAAATGTAATGATCAAGCTACAGATTTTGCCAGCAAGTTCTGCCAACAAGTGACTGAATGTTAAAAAGGCAGCCAATACATGCTAGCAGCATTTAAAATGTGTGATAATTTGGGTAGATGATAAAGCAGAATAAACAGAAGTGAAAAGCGTCTAATGTCCAGAGAAACTCATCATGGCTGGATTGGCAACAATGCAGATGGTAGTTATCTGACTGCAACCAATTCACATCAGGGTGGAGAGGGAATGGAGGCAGCGGAAAGAGAGAGGGCACTTCTGTACAAGAAGATGGTCCTGTCAAAACTCAACTGGTGATCAATACCTGCAATTTTATTTCTCTCTTTAAACTACTTCAAACAGTATTCTCACGGTGGTAGTCAGTCAGTGGACTTTAGCATAACGAGTCACTAATGTCCTCTGCACTTACAAAAAAACAAACTAACCATAAATGAACATAATTATCTGTACAAGGTCAGCTAAACTGATCATGTTTACAATAACTCATTAACTGTATCTCCTCATTCTGTCTTGATTTCAAATGAACACGTGAACCTTGCAAATGAAGACAATCAAAACAAATGGCTGTTGAACGAGAAATCTGATCTGAACAAGAAAATCATTCAAGCGAGAAGGCCTTGGGTGTGCTCTAACTAGCACGGTGTGCATGCTGTAACAAGGGCAGCTTACCTTAGGAGGTAGACTGCTCTTTCAATGTCAGTCAATTTCTCGTCAACCGTAAGCCGTTCGAGTTCTTCAGAGCTCTGAAAAACAGACAATCCATTAATGTTAGCTCTTGAAAATATGCCCCGTGAAATTTAAAACAGATAAGGTACCTGGTAACTAACCAATTAATACGTACCTTTAGTGCCTTTGTGGGTCGATCGAGATTTAGCTCTTGCAGATCGTCTATCAGAACCCCGGGCCCATCCATTCTGAAATAAGGAATGGACGAAGCTTTCTCAATCAGCTTACGTCATCGTTTCCTCACTAAAATCGCAAGAAATTAAGAATACAACATCTCCAACATAAGTTTAAACAGCGAGTTCTTCTCAATTCACAGTTCACGGTTCGTTGATAAAGAGTGGCTTCTCTTGACAACATGAACTTCCACCATGTTTCTCGGGATCTAACTCACGCCAGTTTCCGCGATATCTCGTGAGATCCGTTCACAAGCGCTAAAAATGAAACCGCGTGGCTTTGTTTGAGGGCGGCAGAGCGGTCCAGTGCGAACGACGTTGATATGTTTGAAAGAATTGATTCCTGTGTTTGTGTTATCTGCCGTGTAGGCTGTCACTAGTTTTCCAAGACCTAGCACCAGAGCAACTACCCCCCCCCCCAAAAAAAAAAAAATAAATAAATAAATAAAAAAAAGAAGAAAAAAAAAAGAAGAAAAACAGAAAAAAATGTTTTAATCTATAAACACTTTGAAATTAGAAACACACACACACACACACACACACACACACACACACACACACACGGAGTCCATGTCGAGGCCCATTCTCTCTCTGTCTTGAACTTGTAGGTGTTAGAGGCCTTAAGAGGCCTGTTCACCGTTCTAATTATATATTGAACTTGTAGGTGTTAGAAGCCTTAAGAGGCCTGTTCACCGTTCTAATTATATATTATCTAGATCAAAAACTCTGCATGCGTGGAAGGAAGAGAGTCACAGACTGAGGCTATCTAGGTCGATAAACATTCTGGATTGTATTTTGTCGGCAGTTCCTGCCAATGAGTGTCTAACCGTGATTTGAAGATGTTGACTGTAGGGGCTGTTACTACACAGAGTCAGGAAGACATTCCAAACATCTCTCTCTCTCTCTCTCTCTCTTTCTCTCTCTCTCTCTGTGCACGCGCGCGTGCTTGCATGCGTGCGGCGTGCATGCGTGCACGCGTGCGCGCGCGCGCTCTTGTGTGTGTGTGTGTGTGTTGCCCAGCGTGCGCAGTGCCTTGGTGTGTGTGTGTGTGTGTGTGTGTGTGTGTGTGTGTGTGTGTGTGTGTGTGTGTGTTGGCAGCACGTGCACGCGTGCGCAATGCCATATGTGTGTGTGTGTGTGTGTGTGTGTGTGTGTGTGTGTGTGTGTGGTGTGGATGTGGTGGGAGAGAGAGAGAGAGAGAGAGAGAGAGAGCCCGGTCAAGTGATTCTGTGCCGTGTAGTGCCGGTGACCTTGTTTTTAGTGTTCCTATCCAGAAAGTATCCCCGGCTGGATGTGCCGTTCCCACTTCTGAGCGCTCCCGTGTCGTTTCAGTTTCTACACAGCCCCTCTCTCTCTATGATACGCCTATCATCATATGTGCGTCTACTAGCAGGCCGTAGCGGCTTAAGTCCCCGTCTCTACCCTTCTTCTCCTTCTTCTTCTTTCATAGATGCCCGCCTTCAACCAGTTGAAGATTTTGACACTAAAAAAGGGTTTCCAGAACTAACAAAATATAAATGAAGATGCTGACTGGATCATCAGCTTGAAGTGGGGAGGGATGGGAAAACAGGGCTTGGGGCCACCAACTATTTTTCAGGCCTCCGTAGTGGGTGGGAAGGACAACAAGCGCAGGAGATGGGGGGGGGGGGGGGGGGGGGGGGGGGGGGGGGGGGGTTAGCAGGAGAAGGGGTGGGGAAGAGGGGAGGGGGAAGGGGGTAGTGGGGGGATTATACCCAGGTTTTGAAGCCCTCCAGCGAGGCTGATGTTACTGCCTCATCTGGAAGGTCGTTCCATTCTCTCCCTGTGCGTGGGAAGAAGCCATTCTTCATGTAGTTCCTATAGTAGGACTCAATGGCGTACTGCAGCTCGTGGGAGTTTCGAGTGTCGTAGCGATGGGTGTAGCGAGTAGGAACATGTGTAGAGTCGATCTTGATGTCGCCATGATAGAATTTGTAGAATGTCGACAGCCGGATCTGACGCCGTCGGTCTTCAAGCGATGCCCAGTGGAGTTGTTCATACATTGCACTCACGCTGGAAGTCTGACGATAGCGGTTGACTACCCAGCGTGCCGCCCTTCGTTGCACCTTTTCAAGCGCTGTTTTGTCCCCTTCCTGGTAAGGATCCCATACTTGACAGGCATACTCCAGGATCGGACGAACCAGGGCTTTGTAAGCTCTCTCCTTCGTCTTGGTGAAGCCTGTCTTGAGATTCCGCTTGACAAAGCCAAGGGTCTTGGAGGCTTTGTTGACGATGTTGCTGACGTGGGGTTCCCATTTCAAGTTGGTAGACAGGGTAACACCCAGATACTTTTCCTCCGTGGTGGTTTGGAGGTTTTGGCCGTGCAGATGGTAAGTGGCCTTGTGTTTTTCGCCACAGTAAAGTACGTGGCACTTGTCCGGATGGAAGGACATGAGCCAAGTCTACTCCCATGCTTCCACCATATCCAGGTCTTCCTGGAGGAAGGATTGGTCACTAGCCTTCCTGATAGTCTTGTGGCGGGCAGTGTTGTCTGCGAAGAATCTCGTGGTTGAGGAGAGACCTGTCGGGATGTCATTTATGTAGAAAAGGAAGAGGCAGGGGCCCAAGATGGAGCCCTGAGGGACACCTGACTCTGCCCCTACAAACGCCGACGTGGCTCCATCCACCACCACTGCCTGTTGTCAGAAACAAAGACAGAAATATATAGACATGTCCATGGGAACTTGCAGTGGTCCACGCCAGCGTGTCTGAGACCCCGTCTTTCTTTGTCACGGGTTCCGATGTCGTCCTCTCCTATGTGTCCCCATTTCTATGGCAGTCTCTGTATGGCCCTGTATTTCTGCGTAGGCTATGTATGTCACCATGGTTACGTCTATATGTTCACTTCTCGGTCTGTCTATTTCTATCTCTGTTATATACTCGCATGGCTCTTCGGGGCCATCTCTCTTTGTTTCTCATCTCTCTTACCTTTTTTTGTCCGGTTGCCTCCGTATGTTTCTTTTACTCTCTATATGCATAATGTGTGTTTCCAGGGTCTGTATGTTCCCATCTCAGTCTATTCAACTCGTCTCTACTCCCTTAAATGTGTTCCCATGGACATGTCTATATGTTTCTGTCTCTGTTCTGGTCGCTATGTATCACCGTGTGTGTCTGTCCCAATGGTCATCCTGTTCATGTCTCTCAGCATATGTTCCCGATTCCATGTGTCTGTCCTCTCTGTCTAGACGTGCAGCTTGTCTTGTCCCTGTCCCTGTTTCTGTGCCCTCGGATGTCTCAATCCTTGCATGTCTGTGTGCCCCTGCCTCTATATGTTCCTATCTCTGTGCAGGGCCGGATAAGTTATTTGAAGGGGTTTCAAAGAGGAGTCTGGGGGTCTTCCCCCAGAGGGGTACATGGGAGTAGGACCAAAAAATGCAATTTTTGGCAGCCAGAGGAAGGAGGGAGAGATCAGCCCCGCTCGTCGGCTTTGTCGACATGCCCCTGTCTCGGTGTCCTTTGTAAGTGTCCATGACTCCATATCTCCCTGTCTTTCTTTATATATGTACATGTCCATGTTTCCTGACTCGATGTATCACTGTCTCTGTGTACTTGTGTTTCTCTGTGTGTCCTTGCCTCCAGGTGCCCCTGTCTTTATATCATGCACTTACATTAAATAGATCCATGCGTCATCTTCTCTGTGTATCCCTCTGTCTCTGTGTGTCCCTATCTTGTGTCCCTGGCTTCACGTGTCGCTACCACACTTCCCTATTTTCATATTTCTGTTTCTCTGTGTATTCCTTTTTGAAAGTGTCGCTGTCTCTGTCTGTTCCTTTCTCCGCGTTTCACTGTCTCTATGTCTCCCTTTCTTAATGCATCCCTTTCTCCGAGTGATCCAGTCCCTGTTCCTGCATCTGTGTGTTCCTGTCTCAGCTCGTCTCTTTTTCTGTGTGTTCCTGTCTCTGTGTCCCTGTCTCAATGCGTCCCTTTCGCTTTTTGTGTCCGTGTGCCTCTTAATTCCTTTCATCTGCATCCCTATCTCTATACGTCACTTTCTGTGTCAGTGCGTATGTCCGTGTCTCTGTGTCCCTCCCGTCTCTATTTGTCCCCTCTCTGTGTCCCCGTATCGACATATTACCAATACAAGGGAAGATGAAGGCTTAGATTCTTAATCACTGTCAATGAGATGAAATAACTGTGAACTTATGTGTTATGCAATCATGTATTTATCCACAGTACAGACATTGCTATCATTTGATTTTGAATCTCAGAAGCACGTGCAGAGACCGTGTCTCTTAAAAGTGGACCCCGCTGGCTCAACTGTATGCCCGCTGGCTGTTGGATTCTTGTCTCTCGTCCAGGGGTTAAGTTCAAAGGCCGGATACTCAATGAGGCGTTACATCGTACTTCTTCGTGCATAACGTGCATCACTGGACGTGCAGGTTGGGCCACTGGGCTTACCCGCGCATGTAAAGCGCTTTTTCTTGGAACCAATGGCGTCGAGGTTTGCACAATTCGGCGAATGGACTGAGCAGACCGACGGATGTTGATAACGGTTGCGAATGAAACAAGAGTTCGAGAACAACGAGAAAGTTGGAACAAACCAGTTTCTGATTCGCCTTCTTTCTGTATAAAATTAACGCAAGCATCGATACAATCAAGGTAAATGCTGGCTTTGGGGGAGTGATGTCAGACAGGATTTTCCACCCTCATTATGTACAACACTTTTTTTTTTCTTCTTTACATTCAAAGTAATAGCAACGATCTGTGATTGGTCTATAGAATAATCGCCATATTCACCCGCTTACATGTGAGTGCATAGCAGGGCGCACGAAATGTTGGGCGATGACAATGCGAACACAAACTCGACGAAGTAGTCTCTGGTCACGTGAATCAAACCGTGTTTTGCCCCCAGTTCATTGGTTGACTTGTCATTTTACAGCGCTTCGTCCATGGGTAGCTTGGGATTTCAACTCATCTTTCCAACCAGACGATGTCAGCAAACACCTTCTATCTGAGCTTGGAGCAGACATCCTTCAACTCGGATCCCCTCAGGGCGACCACCACACAGAAGACTTGGTCCACGCTTTCGGCAGAAGAGGGCGCCAAGTACTGGTCTTTCAAAGCGACGGAAATCAGCATGGAATCTGGAGTGCCTGATCAGAGTGTCCTTGAAGCAAGCTCTTCTAGCCTCTCTCCGACTGGCATTAGTCAGACATTGTCCAGCAGTTCCTGCTTATCAAGCAGCACCAGCGCAGAGGAGAGAGAAGGCGCCAAAACCGAAGGTGATTATTCTGTACAATGTATCATTATCTTTAATCAGGGGAGCGGGCAGATCCCAATAATCCTGAAGCTGGTTTAAACATGCTGTTCTAGAACTTGGAAAAAAATCTCCTTTTGATACTAAAACGTCCACTTGGTTTTGACACTGTATAAAGGTTCCAGAGATGTGTTTTGGGAATTATAACTGCACAGATAATTAGTTTGAGTCGATGGGGATACTCTGGATCGAGAGGTATAAGGGGTGATGGGGGACTGGAGGGAACGCCAGGGGTATATCCTTTTGTACCTCCTCCAGCACAAGAGTTTACTTCCGTCAAAATGGAAATGGTTTAAGGAAATATAATGGCATCTATACTCGGTTATTCCTTAATACTTACTTACTCACTTAGGCCCATAGCTCATGGGTGAGCATAGGCCATCGACAACACTTCGCCATCGCACTCGGTTCTGGGCTGCTCGCTGAATGCCTGTCCAGTTGGTCCCCTGCCTCTTTATCTCTGCCTCAGTGTCTCGCCTCCAGCTGCTGCGAGGTCGGCCTCTCTTCCTTTTCCCCTGCCGGTTCCATGTCAGGGCTTGGCGTGTGGTGATGGATGCTGGCTTCCTGAGAGTGTGTCCAATCCAGCCCCACTTCCTCCACAGAATCTGCTAGGCCACTGGTTCATGTCCTGCTTGCTTCCATAGATCTTCATTGTTGATCTTCTCTGGCCATCTGATTTTGAAGATGCTCCTCAGACAGGTGTTGATGAAGGTCTGAATTTTTTGCTGTATTGCCTTGGTCATTCTCCAAGTCTCGCAGCCGTAGAGCAGAACCGACTTCACGTTTGAATTGAAGATACGCAATTTTGTTGTCCTTCTGATCTCTCCCGAGGCCCAGATGTTCTTTAGCATGATGAATGCTGCTCGTGCCTTGCCTATCCTGGCTATGATGTCTCAGTCGGTGCCCCCCAGCTTTTGTCAACTACGCTTCCCAAGTAGACAAAGGAATCTATTTTCCTGCTGGGCTCACCTCCGACTGTGACTGGGCTGCTGCCTGTGGTGTTGATCTTCATCAGCTCGGTCTTCTTCTTGTTTATCTTGAGTCCTGTTCCTGCTGATGTTGTCTCAAGGCGGGTGGTCTTGTCCTGCATCTGTGTGTGACTGTGGGAGAGGAGTGCCAGGTCGTCAGCAAAGTCAAGGTCATCTAGCTGCGTCCAGAGTGTCCATTGTATCCCATTGTTCCTGCCTGTTGTGGTGGTCTTTATGATGCAGTCGACGACCAGGAGGAAGAGGAAAGGTGACAACAGACATCCCTGGCGCACTCAT
Organism: Conus canariensis; assembly: GCA_033310375.1. NCBI lineage: Eukaryota > Metazoa > Mollusca > Gastropoda > Neogastropoda > Conidae > Conus > Conus canariensis. The sequence goes on along the minus strand of CM065717.1, from coordinate 80,364,987 downwards.
GTCTTCACCTCAAAACCGTCTGACAACTTGCCTGCATGAGCCACCCTGCAGTTCATAGGTGCTCCGGTTGAGAGATATGATCTTCTCTGGTATTCCATAGTGTCTTAGTAGCTTCCATAGCGTCTCCCTATCTACACTGTCGAAGGCCTTTTCATAGTCGATGAAGTTGATATAAAGGGGCGAGTTCCACTCCAAGGAATGTTCGGTGATGATCCTGAGGCTGGCGATCTGGTCGGCACAGGATCTGTTTCGCCTGCTGGTCTCGGAGCTTTGGGTCAACTGCTTCCTTCATCCTCTTCAATGACACTCTGTTTAGAACCTGCCTGGCACTGACAGGAGCATGATCCTTCTATAGTTATTACAGTCGGTAAGGTCTCCTTTCTTTGGCAGTTTGATGACAATGCCTTCCCTCCACTCTGCTGGTATGTTCTCTTTCTACCATATCTTGCCGAAGAGGCTGTGCGGCAAGTTGACAGCTATACCAACATCCGCTTTAATAGCTTCTGCTGGGATCTCATCTGGTCTTGCTGCCTTCCCATTCCTTAGTGTCAGGACGGCCTTTCTGATCTCTGCTTTCGTTGATTCCTTAATAGCTTTATTAATATTTTCTGCGACCCGTCTTCTTGGGATGCCGGAACTCTTGCAGTACAAATAGCTCACCTCCGTCCCCACCCCCGCCTTCTGGATGTTCTGCGGTAGTGACGTCCTCTTTTCTGTCATTCTCTATGACTATGCCTTATTTTTAGAAAAAAAACACCTACATATAAATAAATAAAAGATAGACAGACAGACAGACAGATACTGTTTTCCCTCCTTTTGTGGTCCTTTCTCCTGTCTTTGTTCTGGAACTCTTCTTTTTTTGTCACAGTTGATGATATCAGTGATAGCTTTATACTGTTATAATATGGCGACCAGGTAATGAAAATTGTACAGACTGTTCAAAGATGACACTAGCTGTTCATTCTGCAATTTGTGTTTGCCCATAATGAGAGGGGGAAAGCTTCACGAACTGCGCTTAAAACCGCTCCCCTACCCCCCTCCGCTACTAGTTTCCTCGCACCTAACCAGCACCTAACCAGTCCATCCTGAGTCTGTCTGTCTGTCTGCTGTCTGTCTGTCTGTCTGTCTCTCTCTCTCTCTCACTCTGTGTGTCTCTGTCTCTGTATCTGTCTGTCTGTGTCTGTCTGTCTGTCTATCTGTTTGTCTGTCTGTCTGTCACTGTCTCTCTCTCTCTCTCTCTCTCTCTCTCTCTCTCTCTCTCTCTCTCTCTCTCTCGCAGCACATCCCAATTGACCACAGTTGATTATTCGGGCATGCAGCTGCTTCCTCCAAACTCACTGCCGGAACCATAGTGTCAAAGAAGAAAAAAAAAAACATGACAAGGAGGACAGGAAATGTCCTATTAGGGGACCCTTTCCCCCCTCCCTTCACATCCACCCCGAAATTCAAGAGCCGCGTGTGATGAGGGTGGCTTCAGGATATCCATAGACCCCCCTCTCCTGCGGCTCAATAAAAAATGAATACATAAATAGCTATACACAATAGACAGATAGACAGACAGATAGATAGATAGAGAGAGAGAGAGAAGACAGACAGACAGATAGAGAGAGAGAGAGAGAGAGAGAGAGAGAGAGAGAGAGAGAGAGAGAAATAAATGAGCAAAAGACACAGACATATAGTCCCCCCCCCCCCCCCCCCCACACACACACACAGAGGCGCGCGCGAAAAGGAGAATGAATATTGTTTAGAAAGACCGATGTTTCTGAAATTCCGTTGACCAGTGTGATGATGCACAAATCGCAGATGGGGATGGGGGTGGAAATGTGCCGTTTCCGTGCCACGGTGCCTTTTGCGTAACATTATTACATGACTTCCAGAATTACAAGTAAAATGAGATGAGAGGATTCTTCCACAAATTCCGTTGCACTGTGTGTGTGTATGTGTGTGTGTGTGTGTGTGTGTGTGTGTGTGTGTGTGTGTGTGTGGTGTGTGTGCAGTGAAACTGCCCAAGAACGCGGTGGAGCTGATCGCCTGGGCTATCACGGAGTGCAACACCACCACCCCCACCCTCGCGCAGATCGCCACACACATCCAGGTAGGGGAGATGCATGCTTGTTATGCACGAAACAGGGCATTCAGTTACTGAGAGAGAGGGAGAGAGAGAGAGAGAGAGAGAGAGAGAGAGAGAGAGAGAGAGAGAGAGAGAGAGAGTGAATGATTTATTGTGGTCAAAGTGGGGGTGACGGAGTGGGGAATGTGGAGATGTGCATAAGATTTCTTTATTTTGCTTCGTAGTTGCTGAATGGGAAATTGATCGATCAGTGTCGTCGGCAGGATTTCCTTTCTAACCCACTCCTGTTATGGAAAATAATGGGGACATCTAAGGGAAGGCTGCGAGGACTATGCTGTGGAATAATCAGCCCCCCCCCCCCATTCCATCCTCCCCCCTGCCCCTATACTACTACTACTTCTATGTCTACTACTGCTACGACCACCACAACTACTACTTTACTACCACCACCACCACCACCACCATCACCACTACCACCACCACTGTCCCCACTCTCGCCCGCCACCGCTTCCACTCCTATGATCGGTACTAGGGATCAAACGCTAACATTTATTTAGTGGAAGATTTCCTTCTGGCACCCGTCCTTTTTTCTATGACTGCAGCTTCAGGGAAATACCGATGGCAAGTCTGGTTTACAGGAAAAAGTTCCCAACTTGTTAACGCAGTTCCGCTTCCGTTTCGCACAGCATTCTCCCTAAAGCCGGCCCGAATCTTCGGTGAAATTCATCTGTCCACAGAAGCCATTGAAATATTGGGGATCACAACATTATACAATGCTATTGCTTTTACTGCTGTTACAGTTGTTGCTGTTGGTGGTGGTGTGGTTGTAATGGTGGTAGAGGTGGTCGTATTGCAGATGGAAGTGATCTATACTGTTACTGTTCTAGGTTTTATTGCTTCTGTTGGTGGTGGTGATGCTGCGGTGGTGGTTGCGGCGATTGCTACTGCAATACATCTTGCTGTTGCAGCTTCTGCTGCAATCGTTATTCGTGATGGTGATGATGGTGGTGGTGGTAGTGGCTATTGTTCATGCTTTTGTTTAGAATGATCTTGATGTTGCTGCTTTTGACGCTGTTGTTATCTTTGTATGTTGTGGCGTGGCTGATGGTAATGCGATGGTTGCGATAGCTGTAGCAGATCAAAGTGGTTATAGGCGTAAACAGAGAGAAACGGAGTCGGAATGTTTGCTTTTTTTCATCTCTCTCTCTCTCTCTCTCTCTCTCTCTCTCTCTCTCTCTCTCTTCTCTCTCTCTCTCTCTCTCGCTAGCATGCGTGAATCATCTTTTTTTGGGGGGTGGGTGGGGGTAGGTCTAAAAAAAAATGTTTGGCACTCGTTGAAGGAGTGACACTAGGGGGTGGGGGTGGAGGTGTTCTGATCTTTAAAATGTTTCATCTAGTTGCAAAGTGAGACAACTGCAGGCGGAAATCCAAACAAATCTTAAATAAATGTTAGCGAACCGCCAAAAAAACGTGGACAAACGAACAAACGAATCACAAGACTGAACACGACGCGTTTCGACCTCTTAGGTCTTCTTCAGGCAAGATACAAAACAATTTTTACAACGAAAATGAACGAGCAATCACTTATCTTCAATATCTTCAGCGCAAGATAGGCGTTATTTAAAATTGGCTTAAAATGTTTTTGTTAAAGGGAAGGCATGGGGGTACCTCTATAATCTACGTTCTTAACGAACTATTCACATTACCCCTTATACATTTTATCAAAATGCGACTCAGGAAGACGGAAAGAAACAGTATTTTAGAATTGTTCTTTCTTCCCTTCCCTTGATCCCTATAGGCCACGGGGGGGGGGGGGGGGGGGGGGGGGGGGGGGGGGGGGCAGGAGTTGAGGGGGGGGCTTCCAGAAAGCTCGCTCCCCTCTCCCTTGGATTCACCCCTGTATAGCTTTCTCTCTCTCTCTCTCTCTCTCTCTCTCCTCTTCTCTGTGTGTGTGTGTGTGTGTGTGTGTGTGTTGCTCTGTCTGTCTGTCTCTCCTCCCCCAGCCCCACCCCCCACCCCACACACACACTCCAGTGGCGAGGAAAAGGGGGGGGGGGGGCCAACAAGTTTGTTTGTTTGTTTGTTTTTCAAATCTCCTGTCACACGTAAATTTTCGGCAGGCGCACGTGTCGACGTACCGTGATGAAGAGCTGAGCGTGCTGATCAAAATGGTGCAGCATCACCTGAACAGGAACAACCCCACCTTCTTCCTGCCCGTCATGTCCCCTGGCGGACACCTCCCCCACAACCCCAACCTGGCCAGGTGACGGAGGGGTTGGAGGAGATGAGAAGGGGAGGGGGAGGGAGGGAAGTAGCAGAGGAGGGGGGGGAGGGGGGGAGAGAAGAGAGAAAGTGGGCAGGGTCCAGGTGGAGGGAGAGGAGGGTGAGGGGGGGGGGAGTCGGAGAGGAATGGGACGGAAATATGTGTGTGTGTGTGTGTGTGTGTGTGTGTGTGTGTGTGTGTGTGTGTGTGCGTGCGTGCGTGCGTGCGTGCAGAAAGGCAGGAGGGGGTGGGGTGGGGTGGAGTGGCGAGATACAGATCGGGGAAGGCTGTGGTCTTAGAGAGAGAGAGAGAGAGAGAGAGAGAGAGAGAGAGAGGAGAGAGAGAGAGGACTGTTGTATGACAGATCACATAAAGGACCCTCCTCTTTTCTTCCTGTTTTTGTTTTTCTTGTTCGTTTCTTGCCGCTCCCTCCCATCTCTCCTCTGACACCCTCCCCCTCCCCCCTCCCACTCCATGAAGCGAATGGAGCTCTGTGCGTGTGGTTCCAGTCTTTCAGTCTCGAGTCCTTGGGACATACAGGTCAGGGTCCGTGTCTTCCTTTCCCCCCGTGCAGGTGGGCGATCAATCGCCAAGTGGTCACAGTCGGCGAGGACGGTTCGCTCATCCGGCGACGTCACCGGCCTCACGCCTACACCGGGAAACGCTGCCTCTCTTCCCCCTCCCCCCTTGCTGCCACCTCCCGACCCACTCCTCTGGTGGTGTCGCCCCCAGATGGGGCGAGCAGCGGTTCCGGTCACAAGCCGCCGTTTGGATCTTTCCCAGGGTAAGGCCGGAGTCCTTTTGTAAAGCATGATCTACTTAATTAACAGATATGACTGGAAAACCATGACAATGTGCTTTTTGGGGGCAAGATCTTGTTTAAAAGATGTTTAAAAGATGCATTTTCATGAGAAGTGTATAGCTAGACTTTAAAAAAAAAAAAATTCTTTTTAACCGTTTTTATTTTTGCTGTTTTTAAAACTAGGATCTACAATTGACTCTACGTTTGAAAACATATTTGATAATGTCTTCTTGTCGAGAATGGTTTTGATAAGGGATATATCAGGGAGCCATGAGCCACCTTTGCATTACTGTGTTGCTTTTAAGTTGGCATGAATTCATTCTTCTTCTTTTCTCAGTTTTATTTGTAGGAGCACACAAATAACATTGAGGAACGAATGTGCCTTAAGTTGTTTTCTCTTTATTGATTCTTAACTGGATGAATCACGGGTTCGCGAATCTATGACGCGAACTAGCGATGGAACAAAGTTTCTGTCTCAACAGAAGACCGCGATCCGCGTTTAAGTTCACAGAGTGATGACGAACTGAGAACCGATTCCTAATTTCAAGTTTGAACCACCTTTATTCAAGGGAGAGAACACTACCTGCTCGTTGGTACTCGACTGAGACTATGAGGCCCACTGATTAAAATGAAAGGAATGGGACTATTGCAAGGGGGGGGGGGGGGGGGAGGGAGGGAACCACCTGGCGCAAAGATAGGTGTCACGAGTGAGTTAGAAGGCCTGAAATGTGACGTCAGCAAAGGGGAAGGTAATGTATTTGAAGATTGTAAATGATGTCATCGGCGGAACTTAAAAAATATAGTGAATTTATTGGTGGTTGTGGGGAGGGGGGGGGGGGAAGGGGGGGGGGTTCTTTTGATCAATTATCAGTTTAATATCAAACGCTTGCTCAAACGTATGCTAGGCCTCAAAACGTTCACATGGATTGTATAGTTATTCACATCCAGTTTGTTTTCATTGCGAACCCAGTTTCGGCGAGGTTCGCAAACCTCACCTATCAAAGATCACGAAAAAAAACAAACAAACCCCAAAGCACCCCCCCCTCCCCAAACACACACAACACACACACACACACACACACACACACACACACACACACACACACCAGCAGCAGCAGCAGCAGCAGCAGCAGCAGCAGCAGCAGCAGCAGCAGCAACAACAACACAACAACTACAACGAAAGGGAGTGGGGATCAAGCAGTCGAGAACTAAGATAAGATTACTGAGATCACAAACTAGGTTCACAATCTAAAGCTTAATTCAGTTGAGAATAGGCTTGAAAATAATGATGTGGAACTTTGTACTGCTGGGCCCTACTGCTCTTTGGCTTTTCCATATCTACCCCACCCATATAGTTTCTATCCCTCTTATGTCCCACCTATGTGGGAGGGTGGGATGGGGGTACAAATAGCATCAATAGCACCATCAAAACCATCGAAACGAACAAATCAATCATCGATTTAAATGGAGGGTGCGAATGGCTGTGTGTGGGCGAGTAGTCTGTTACTGTAAGAGGTTGGGCGTGGAGGGAAGTTTGGGTGGGGGGGAAAGATTGGGTGGGGAGGGGTAATCTTTC
>CM065717.1:80331496-80358175 GCA_033310375.1 Conus canariensis | reverse complement strand
TTCTCACTGGAATTTGGCCTACTCAAGTGATCGTACTTGCCAGTTTTAAAATCAAAACAGCAAATTTTGCAAAGGTAAAATGGGTCAAACAAAGCTGGTAGCCTGGTTACAGCCCTATGCAAACGTCATGTGTTGTAAACACAACAGGCCGTTTTCCTATTGCCAACATCAGATCAGTAAATATTAAGTGCTTACACAGCACTGGTGAACCATATTTTTGTCAGTATTTCCCCAATTAAAAAGGTAAAATACCGATAATTACCGGTAAATGCACACCCTGGTTTGCTCAGACCTGGTCTGAATAGTTCAGTGTGCTAAGCAATTGAAGGCTCATTTAAAGGCTATCAAGAAAACAGACAACAATGTTGTTTCTGTTGCAGAGATGTGTTCCGATCCATAGAAAAGTGAGCAGTGTGTGTGTCTGTCTGTCTGTCTGTGCGTGTGCGTGTGTGTGTGTGTGTGTGGTGTGTGTGTGTGTGTGTGTGTGTGTGTGTGTGTGGTGTGTGCGTGCGTGTGTAGTGTGTGTGTGTGTGTGTGTGTGTGTGTGTGTGGTGTTGCAACAAAGATGGCTCCCACTTATTCTTTCAGCCTGAGGTTTTTTGTTCACGGTTACAACATTGAACTTGATTTATAGAAATAGAGGTAGCACCTTAGCATCACACATAGCAAATCGTTGAAAGGAGAGAAAAAAAAAAAAAAAAAAAGGATGCGAAGAAGAAGGAAATAACGAAATGATGAAAAGGAAGCAAGCATGGAAGAAAGAAAGGAAACAAGGAAGAGGAAAGAAAGAAGAAAGGGAAAAAGAAGGAAGCAGGGAAAAGGAAAAAAAACAAAAAAAAAAGGGGGGGGGGGTGGGGAGGAAGAAGGAAGCAAACAGGACTTAGAAGGAAAACTAAACAAAACTAAACAAAACAAAGCAGAAAGCGGGAAGAAAGGGGGGAAATGTAGAATGTAAGAAAGAAAAGAGAAGTACAGGAAAAAGAGACAGGGAGGGAAAGATAAGGAAGGAATAAATTAAGGAAGAAACAAAGGGTGAAAAACGAAAGGAAGGAAGGAAGAAAGAAAAAAAGAAAGGAAGGGGAAAATAAAGCAAGGGGGGAGCAAGGAAAGGAAAGGAAGAAGGGAGAAAGGAAGAAAGAGACAGAATGAAGCGAAGGAAGAAAGCAATGAAAGAGGAAAAAAAAAAAAAAAGATAGAAAGAAAAGTATTAGGGAAGGAAGAGGAAAGAAAGAAAAAAAAAAACGACACAGGAAGAAAGACAGTAAAAAGGAAAGAAGGGAAAGGGGGGAAAAAGAGAATGTGAGGACAGAGGGAAGAAATAAAGAAAACAAATAAATGAAGGAGGCAGAAAGAAAGGCAAAAGATTTCAAAGAAAACAAACAAAAAGGAAGGCAGGAAGAAAGAAAGGCAAAAAAAAAATCTAAAGAAAGAGAGAAGGAATTAAAAAGAAAATAAAGCCAGGAAAAAAAGAAAAAAAAGAGAAGAAAGGGAGGAAGAAACACGGAGAAAGAAAAATTTAGAAGGAAGGAAGAAAGGTTGAGAGAAAGAAAGGGAGAAAAAATACAGAGTTTAAGCAAGGAAGGAAGTAAGAAAGTATGGATGGAAAGAAGAAAGGAAACAGAAAAAAAATAAAGGAAGTAAACGGATAGAAAAGAAGGAAGGAAGGAAGGAAACGTAGAAGAAAGATGAGAAGGAACGAAAGGAGAAAGGAAAGGGGAGGGGGGGGGGGGGGGGAGAGTGAAAGGAACAAAAAAATGAAGAAAAAAAAAACAGACAGGGAAAAGAAAGAAAAAAGCAAGCAAGCAAGAAAGAAAGAGAAAAAAAAAGAGAAAGAAAGAGATACATGAAGAAAGGAAGGAAGAATCCAGAAAGGATGGAAGGAAAGAAGGAGGAAGAAAGAAGTGAAGGAAGGAAAAGCTAAAGGATAGGGAGAAAGCAGGAAAGAAAGGGAGGAAGAAATAAAACAGAAAAAAAAAGGAAAAATGGAAGTAAGGGAAAAGAAAAGGGATAAAGAAAAAGGAAGGAGGGGAAAAAAAAGGAAGGAAGACACAGAAAATGAGGAGGGGAAGAAAGGAAGAAATGCAAAAAGAAAAAATAAGATAAAAACAAGGATGGACAAAAGCACGTCGGAAGGAAGAGGAAAAAAAAAGAAGAGGGAGGGGGGAAAGGGGGGGGGGGGGTGACTGAAGAGAAGGAAGAAATACAGGAAAGATTTTTGTTTGAAAGTGAAAAAGGAAAAGTGAGAAGAAAGAATAAACAGATGTGAAAGAAAGGAAAACAGACAGAACAAAAGAGAAAGGGGGAAAAAATGAAGAAAGTTGAGGGGAAAAAAAAAGTAGAAAAAGCCCAGCAAACATTAGATTCTCCTCTTCTATCTATCACAAAGAAGAGCATCCCAGAATAGCAGACCGTTTCTTTCACGTGGCGATGGAACTGGTGCAGTCCTGTTCACATGCAGGTCAAAGGTCAAGGGTGGGATTTACGTCCGATTGGCAGGAAGCCCTAAAGGACAAGATATACGTGCAGGCCGAATTCTGCATGTGATGTGGCGGTTGTCGTTGGCGGTAGTGTAGGTGGTTTCGCGTGGGGGGCTGTCGTCTGTCACTCTCTCAGGTCGAGTTCTAGTGTTGGTCGACCGACGATGGGCAACAGTTCTCTTTGCCTTAACAGGCCTGTCTTCAGGGCCACCAGGCGGCTTCTTCCTGCTCGGGTGGGCGATGGTCCTGCGCTGCATGAGGCCGCCTCAAAGAGGGAGCGGGACTAAAGTCGCTGGAGCGCTACACGAGTCCCTTCTATGTTCCACGCAGACTACGGCCGAGAGGTCAATTTTTCAGCCCAACCGCGAGAGGGGTTCCCACCATGCCCGGCCCTCAAAAGGATGGTTTGCGAGGACACGGTAGTCATAGTCGGGCAGCGCTCCATTGCTGATCGCCCCACATCTCTATGATCCGACCCCCAGCGACACATGCTTGACCCGTCGTCACCCAGGCGGTCGGAAGGTTCGCTGCGTTTTCCGACACTGACCTTTCACGTCAGTGCACCTCAAAGGAGAGCTGCCATCTCTCCCTTGGTGTTCGCTGCTATGCCACCTCGCAGGGAACTGAAGGTCAGGGGGTTTTACCTGCTTTATAGCCCAATTGAGGTCAGCTCAGTTTTGCTAAAATAATAGCCTCTCGCTGTTCATCAGTGGCAGTGGCAGAACGTTCTCCATCTTTAGTGCCGGCAGCTGTCCATTGTTATGGCATCACTTTAGGATTACTTACTGAATGGTCTGCTCGTCTCCATGGCTCGTTTGTCAGCTGTCGCTGGCTAACACTTACGGAAATGTATATGTGAATGCTAATGTCATTTAAGTAGTGGGAAAATGACAAATCAAACAATTAGGGACCATCTACTTTTAACATTAACTGTTGCCATGCGTCGCCAAAAATTTAGCGTACCTTAAGTCACTGGTTTCCAGGGACCCATGTGGTTGGGTTTTTTTTTTTTTTTTTTTTTTTTTCCCCTATTTTTTTTGTACAGGAATGAAAGCCTTGCCGTACATTGTGGGTCTCCAGGAATCAATACTTCTTCTGAAGGATTAAAACCTTGCAATACGTTGTGGGTCTCCAGGAATCAATACTTTTTCTGAAGGATTAAAACCTTGCAATATGTTCTGGGTCTCCACAGACCAATCAGTATGTTTACTGAAAGAGGAAATCTTTTCCGTGATTTTGTCTCTGATTTTGTTTTGTTTTGTTTTGTTGTTGTTTTTCGTCAACTCCTTCGTTGATAATAAGTGGGAATATTTCAACCTGTCTGGCTTTAATATTTGCCTGAGAGATATCTAAGTTGTTTTGGCATTTGAATATGGGCCAGACGCCCTAAAACGGCTCAATATTCTCGCCCATCACTTGGATTTCTAGAGGAAATGAGTACAGGTGGGAGGAAATTTTATACCACCCCTTCTCCTTCCCATTTGAGATCTGCTTTGCGCCGACATATTTCCTTTCGCACCCCCCCCCCCCCCCTTCCCACCTCCCTTCCCTTTTCTCCTCCCACTTTCTGCTCCTCTGCTGCAATACAAGAGCTTCTTCCCGTCAGATTAGTTGATTTCTTGGAGCCTAATAGGAATCGTATATTTCCATGGCATTTTGAAAATCATTGTCTATACTTTGTGCAACTAATTTTATCAAGTAATTATGATGACTTCACACCGAAATACATGGACAAAGGAATCACAAGACAAAACACAACACGTTTCGACCATTTAGGTCTTCTTCAGGCAAGATAAACAACACTCGGGACAACGAAAATGAAGAACAAGTAGTCACTTACCTTTGTTGAATCGCCAACATTCGGAAGAGATATCTTTGTACAACTAAACTGATTCTGACAAAAAGAATCTGTTATGCAGGAGTAGGACTGAAAACAAATCTTTCCGTTAATTAAGAAAAAGTGTCGAATTCTATTTATCCAGTCATTTCGTAATTAGAGGATGTACTATGAAATTAATCAACTCCTGTGTCAAAACTAACTTATGCACCTGCTTCACTAACAGGTAATCTTTGGGTCTTGTGATAGCAGGAACACTTCACAAAAATGAATTTGACAAATCAGTATTAGGAATTTTGATATTGGAAGCGAACCTAAAACATCCAGGGCATGATCAGCAATGTGCAAATGATTGTTATTATTAAGTATACTTATACTGCACCTATCCTCAGAGACCAAGCTCTTTGCGCTTTACGAACTATGCTTACGTTTATACAATGGCTTGCTTACCTGGGTAGAGCCGACTTAGCTGTCTGGTGGTACACCATTTAGTTGTTTTCCTGGTCATTCTGATGGGTTTTTTTTTTTCTTTAACTTTTGTTCTTAAGATATTCTAGAGAATGCATGCTATGTGTAACATGTTTTTCATACTGACAGCCAAATTAGCCATCTCTTTCGAATGTTGATGATAGGATTTTACGTAAGTGCAAGATCTTGTGCGTGCATTCACACTTGGAAACTTGGTTTATAGTCTCATTCAAAGAACGTTTTTGGAAATAAAGTCGGAACCAATGTTAACAATGAGGAACATTCCCCATTAAGCTGCAGTACTCTACAAAACAAAACGAAACACTGTCAAGACTATATTCCCATACCATCTTCCAACCCTACCCCCCTTGCTCAGGTCTACACATTCTACTGGAGAGCTCAGGGATGGAGTGGCATGACTGCAGACAGGCTATTCCACTCAGAATGTTCCTGGGAAGATTTACTGCCTGAAGGATTTTCAGCAGAATAGGATGTCATAGGACAGCAGGTGGGACTGGCAGGCACTGTTTCTGACAGTTGCTGCTTGGGGCTAGGTGGATGTTGGTCTTCAGTATTTGTTGAAAGCATTAAGTCTAGTTCCACTGTTTCTTCAGTGTAACAAGGACAAGCCACTGCAGACCCACGAGCATTTCATCTGCTCTGGACATTGTCACTAGCTGAGTAACTGTGAATTGTGCAAACATTTAGTGTTAGGATTGACAATGCATGAAAACTGCAGTTAAAACAAGTCCATGTACTTGATATGATTAAAAAAAACAAAAAAGTTTACCCAGCATAAACTAGCTCTGACCTTTGCAGGGGTACAATGATGAAGGAGTGGTAAGCATATGAAGAACAACAAGATGCAAAGCATATAAACGTACTCCCAGTTTATCCTGAATACACATGAGATATTCCATAAAGAGGAAAAATCGTCTTGGGCTGGTGTAACCGTTAGTAATGGCTATTCTGGTAAACATCGGCCATCATCTGTGACCTATAATGAACATACTTACAAATTTTCAGAAAGATTGGCCAAGTACTTTCTAAGATTTTCCATAAAGAAAAAAACCATTATGGGCCGTTGGTGACGGCTGTAACGGTAAACTGAAACATCGGGCATCATCCGTGACCTATAGCGAACATACCTACAAATTTTCAGCAAGATCAGCCGAGTACTTTCTAAGATATTCCATAACGAAGAAAAACCGTTAGGGGCCATTATAGCCGTTAGTAACGGCTATAACGGTAAACTAAAACATCGGGCATCATCCGTGACCCATAATGAACATACCTACAAATTTTCAGAAAGACCGGCCACGTACTTTCTGAGATATTCTATAACAAAGAAAAAAACGTTATGGGTCATTATAGCCGTTGGTAGCGGCTATAATGGTAAACTAAAACATCGGGCATCATCCATCGTCTATAATGAACATACCTACAGATTTTCAGAAAGATCGGCCAAGTACTTTCTGAGATATTCCATAAAGAAGAAAAACCGTTATGGGCAGTTATAGCCGTTAGTAACGGCTATAACGGTAAACTGAAACATCGGGCATCATCCGTAACCCATAGTAAACATACCTGCTAATTTTCACAAAGATCGGCTAAGTACATTCTAAGATATTCCATAACGAAGAAAAACCGTTACAGGCCGTTACAGCCGTTAGTAACGGCTATAACGGTATACTAAAACATCGAGCATCATCCGTGACCCATAATGAACATACCTGCTAATTTTCACAAAGATTGGCCAAGTACTTTCTGAGATATTCCATAAAGAAGAAAAACCGTTAAAGGCCGTTACAGCCGCTAGTAACGGCTATACCGGTACCCTAAAACATCGGGCATCATCCGTGACCCATAATGAACATACCTGCTAATTTTCACAAAGATCGGCCAAGTACTTTCAGAGATATTCAATGAAGAAGAAAACCGTTACAGGCCGTTACAGCCGTTAGTAACGCTATAACGGTAAACTAAAACATTGGGCATTATTCGTGACCCATAATGAACATACCTACAAATTTTCAGAAAGATCGGCCAAGTACTTCCTGAGATATTCCATAAAGAAGAAAAACCGTTACAGGCCGTTATAGCCGTTAGTAACGGCTATAACGCTACACTAAAACATCGGGCATCATCCATGACCCATAATGAACATACCTGCTAATTTTCACCAAGATCGGCCAAGTACTTTCTGAGATATTCCATAAAGAAGAAAAACCGTTACAGGCCGTTACAGCCGCTAGTAACGGCTATAACGGTACACTAAAACATCGGGCATTATTCGTGAACCATAATGAACATACCTTATAATTTTCACAAAGATCGACCAAGTACTTTCTGAGATGTTCCATAAAGAAGAAAAACCGTTACAGGCCGTTACAGCCGTTAGTAACGGCTGTAACGGTAAACTGAAACATCGGGCATCATCCGTGACCTATAGCGAACATACCTACAAATTTTCAGAAAGATCGGCCCAGTAGTTTTGTCTGGAGCGAGTGGAACACATTTTGACCACGGACACACACACACACACACACACACACAGAGCATTTCTTCGTTCCCATTCTAAAGTACTGCCTGTTCTATAAGAACTGTGAGTACAAAAAGGGGAAGGGGGTGAGGGTGGAGGGTTGTTGTTAGGCTCTAAAACCGGGATTATCTGACTGGAAATGTCAGTATATTTTTTGGACTTCTAGAACCACTCTTTTGAGAGGGGGAAACAGTAGAGAACACCGCATTGTGAAAAAATCAGAATTTCATGGTCATCACAAGTATAACTTTTTTTTAAAAACACCTTTGTCAGTCACACCTTTATTACTTCAACTGATCAATCATATTTTGAATGGCTTAATATTTTGTGTTCTTTTGATAATATCGGACAATTTGGTCCATCCAAATTGCAGCTCTGTCTGGAAGCAAATTTGAGCAGCCGAATCTACTTATGTTACGTCTGTGTGGGGAACCTTGTGTCTTTTCGATGCGAATGATACACCATAGAAATACTTGCTATTGCTTCACCTAGAAGTGCCGTGATGCAACGTTTTCTACCCTCTACGTCATTTGATCAATAGCATTGGTCAGATATTCAAACTTGATTCCTTTGTTTTGTTGTCTTGTTGAGGCTTAAAGCCTATAGTTTGTGACATTATCAACGATTCCTTCTTTTCCCTGACAGAGCTTTAAGGCTGCAGTCGCTTCAGAGTTTGTGACATTATCAAAGATTCCTTCTTTTCCCTCACAGAGCTTGAAGGCTGCAGTCGCAGCAGAGTTTGTGACATTATCAAAGATTCCTTCTTTTCCCTGACAGAGCTGAAGGCTGCAGTCGCTGCAGAGTTTGTGACATTATCAAAGATTCCTTCTTTTCCCTCACAGAGCTTGAAGGCTGCAGTCGCTGCAGACTGGATGAAGAGCCATCTGCCTCTGACATGCTGTGAATTGTGATTACTGAAGTTGGTTGAATGTAGACAGTTTAAATTGTAGTCAGTGTTAATTACTGATGATAAAGCAGATGGAGGGATGCTTGTTTAGTCGTCAACATTTACTTAACGCACTGATGATGGTGTCATGCAGCTGATTAAAGATATAACATCTGCTGGGTAATTTCTAAAATGTCATGTAGGCAGTCTGTGTTTTGCAATGCCGAGTTTATCATCTGCACATAGTGTGAAGACTCTTTAGGCTTTGCGAGTCACATTGTCATGCCTGATTTATACACAACTCCTCTCTGTGACACCACACACACACACACACACACACACACACACACACACCACTTCCCCCCAGTACTCAGTTGACTGGATTTCCTGTTTGGTTTTGACATTCTCGAGAACTACTAGGTTTGGTGGTCATATTGTTTCATGAATGTGTATTATCTGTTTGCTATGTACCTTTTTAACAGGCTCTGTACTCTTGTAGTGAACTACAGTATGTTTCTTCTTAGCAAGTACCAGCATGGGGTGTGCTGTTCTAAAATAGCTGTTGAAAGAAATGTTTAGCTAAAATCGCAACGAGTGTACATTATTTATTATTCAGCCAATGAGTCAAGATCATGACAGATCCATGGACATGGATTTCCACTTGTGAAGACTGGAAAGATTATACAGTTATCTTGGTATGCTTAATGTCATACAGATAACAGGCTATAACGACACAGTGCACTCTTCTTTGTTTAGCGAGAGGGGAAAGGGAGCAATAGCTTGTAATATTTAACAGTATGGGAGAAACTGTATTAAAAATCATTTGGAATATGTTATTTTGTACAAGATAGTATATGCACTAGGCATAGGAAGCACAGCATGTTAGTGTGTAGCGACTCACTGGCTGCGTGCCTGGTGATGTAATGAACATTGTGTATGCACCATCACTGGCCATGCTCGAACTCTCTATCAGTTTGCCGTCATGTACTGGTATCAGTGCTTACTTTTTTTTTCCCCTGAGAGGAGTACCAGACATATCCATCACACAATACTGTTGTTGTTGGTTTTTTTTTACCTTTATTACAATCAACTTTTTTTCCACCCTTGTGGCCCACTCACCTGTATCTAGTTCTAAAAGGTTTTTACTTTTTTGTGCTGCTTACAGCTGATAACTTAATGTTTATATTTTGCAGTGACAATAACATTGCAACAATCACAGTACACATATGTTGTCTGTTTCTCTGTGGTATTGATCCTTATGTTGAGGGTAATGGGTTGTGAAACGCAAAAGTAGAGCGGCTGGTTCATTTTGGCATAGCCTAATTTTACCTGCCTAAAAATGTCAGGGTTTGCTCATTTCCAGAACAAAGTGGCTTCTTTGTAACAGACCTGCGCCTGGCTAGACTACAATGCAACATCATCCAGTCTTAACTGCTCCCAGCACACAGGTTGTACTCAGGCTACTAAGGACTTGCAATATCAGAATTATGTCATCAAGAGGACTGATTACGGATGTGAATATGGAAAGAAAAATAAGACTCCATAAGAAATCAGGTATGTTGCACAGCTCATTTCAGGGCAGTGGCAAAAATGGGTCAACATCCTAAATAGAATTTTTTTTTTTTTTTATTAAACTACTCTAGGCTTGCTTATCATAAATTCTATGCCTAACTTTCTGAATCAACCTATCCCAGAATAACGCTCGCAAAACTGCTTTAATAGACACAAATGGTGGATGCATGCTGCAATTAATCCAGCGAGTCGTGACAGAGGCTATTTCTGGCCTGTTCACATATTTGTAACACTTTCTCCATGGCTTGCAGCTGCACAGTAAGTCATCTGCAGTCTTTCTTGGCATTGATTTTCAGCAAAGTTACAGCTAAGTTATGTCAAATTTAGATCGACTGTAAAATCAAAATTTATTAGCATTTTCTTCAATGATTTTAGTTGTACACCCTCAATACAAAATCTCATTTTGTGCTTAAATTCCCAGTATACCTGGGTTTTACCATGCACGGTCACAGATGCCAAGTTACCAACGCTGGAAACAACCAACTTCCACACTTTCCAGCTGTGATCATGTGAAGCTTCAAATTTATTTCTGCGCCAATGGAAATTGAACAAGTCTCCAAAAATGAAATGAAAACATTTTCATGAAACGTCCACATCTGTTGAGTGCATGCACAAACATCTTACAACAGATTCCTACACAACTTAGCAAAAGGTGTACTGGCTAAATGAGACATGATGAATGTTAAAGCTGTCACACAGAACACTACCATATCAGCACTGGTCCATTTCTAAGCAGATCTGAAGAAGTCACTTTGAAGCTCATTGGCTGTGGTTCACTACTGCAGGGGAGACTGAAAGGGCAGCCGGACACATCCAGGGCTCAGTAACTGCGGCCAAAGAGAGTGTAGAACTTGGCAGGTTTGGTGCAGGCTGGGTGGATACACCGGGTGTTGGGTGCCAGCTCCTGGGGCTGCTTGAAGGGGATGCACAGACCTTTGGCTCCCATGGCTGGGGCCCCCTCCTCTACCACAGCATCCCTGTTATTACAGAAAGCATTTCCTGGTTTAACGCACATCCAAAACCGAAAAACTAAACGTCTCCTACATGATTAAAAAAATGAACAGTGTCCACTATAGTGCAGGCAGGTAAAGCATCAACTATGTACTATATTACAATAACCAGTTGTACAAATCCCCCATCTCCCAGTCTGCAAATTACTTTGGACAGTAGAGTAATACACTTGGTTTCAAATGCTGTTCCTGTTAATATGTCCAACAACTTGCTGCATTAAGTCAAGTCATATAGCATGTCCTTAGTTCTCGTGAAACAACAATACCTGTAACGGGTCAAACATGCTGTATCCTTTTAAAATTCTTTGCTTTTGCTAACATTATACATTTCTGTTTCTAATTGAGAAGTAATCCCCTAACACCAACACCCCCCCCCCCACACACACACACACACACATACAGAGTAATTCATGCAAAAAAACTTGGTTATCTTTGTGCAAGTCTTACACCTTCACTTAATGGCTCACCAATTTCTCTAAATATGAAGGATTCAAAGCGGTCTACAATGTTCTTATCATATCCTCCTCTTCCTGTAGTCACATGCTCACACAGAATCTGCATCTCAGTACAAACTACTTCATCATAAAATCTTTATGATGTAGGAAAGGCACCTCCCAGAAGTTCTAAGTAACGATGAATTACCTGGCACTGTCCTTCTTGATGGCATCTTCACAAGGAATTTCCCCACAGAACGGAGCCTGGATGAGTTTCTTCTGATCCAGAGCATCACAGAACTCATTGAAGTCGTGCGACACGACCAAATTCTCATCCAGTTCTTTCTTAGCCCTGCAACCACAATGGAACGAGATAGTGTAAGTGACTGAGAACAACAAAACCTTCAACTGACGGACTGAACTTAATTTAATCTCGACTAGTGGCAACCTGTCCAGCAAAATCTTGTGAAATGCAAACCAATAAGCTTAGAAACCATCTTTATGATAAAAACAAATATACACTGTACTAGTCAATAAATATCAATGTAATAAAATTACATCCACAATGAAATTGAGCACTACAGGCTATTCTGGTTTTCTGAGCTATACCACAAACTTCGACTGAGTGTCGCACTTCAATTTGTTTCATCCTTTGATTTTCAAATGCTATTTTTCTCTCGTCCTCACCACTGATAGAGCTTATCACTCCAAATGTCTGGTAATCTTCCTCTTATGGATTTTTCTTTTCTAACCTATTGTGTGTGTGTGTGTGTGTGTGTGTGTGTGTGTGTGTGTGTGTGTGTGTGTGTGTGTGTGTTTCCCATTTTTATGATCCAGTGGTCAATTCATCTTTTCTATAAACGAACCCCAATATTTTTGTAGATTGCTTCTAAACCATAATATACTATTTTGGATGCCTATATATCATTGCATTTTGACTCCATACTGATAATTCTTTGTGGACTGTCAATGCAGGAGCTGTAGCAGAACAAACCAGGGTGTGCCTGTGAACGGGGAGCCAGAATGAGATGCATGAGTTTGTTACACTTGCTAAAATGCGATGACTTCCTCAGTACAAGGTAAGTGCAGTACTATAGCTTGTAAGAGTTCGTTGTAGATCCTGTGGTAGGTGTTCGGCTCGCAGACGACAAAATACACCAGGCGGTATTGAAACGAAGAGGATCCTTTTATTTACACACGTTGAAGAATATAGGAACAAAACAAACCACTAACCTTCAGGTTCAATAAGTCGTACAAGAACTCAATCGTGCATGCAGCAGCAAATATTCTACTAATGGCAGCTTCTCGTCGACTAGACTCAAACTCATTGAAGACTCGAACACTTCAACAAATCTCATTTCGCTCGCTCTCTCGCTCTCTCTCTTGTCTGTGTGTGTCTCTCTCAGTCGCACAGCTCTCATTCTTTTTTATGATACTGAAAGAATATTCTCGAACCTACTCGATTATTCTTTTCTAGAATATTCTGCACATCAGTAAGCTTAACCAATGAAATCGCGACGACCGTATGCAAATATAATTCGGTCAGCTTCTACAACATTCTCGAACTTTCGGCAAAGCACTAGCAACTTACGGAAACCTGGTGAACATTCTAACATAATCTTGACTATTCCAATCGCATTATCAATCGATCCAAGAACAATACTGAACAATTAGGCATACATTCACTTTCCAAACGTTTCAAACAAATCAACGATAGCACCACACTGACCGAAAATACAAAGATCTAAAAGCGATAAATAAAAGGAGGCTTGCAACGCGTCATTATTGCTATGACGTCTTTCACAAAAGTTCCCCCTCTCTGGTCTCCCTTTTAAATTGTAACATAACCCCCCACTTAAAGAAATTTCCCAAATTTCTAAAAACTTTTACAATTTAACAGAAATGTCAAATGACTTTAAAACAGATCAACTGGTAACACACACCCAGTTCAAAGTGTACAACCAGTACCAGTTCAAAGTGTACAACCAGTACAAGTCTCATTTATTTACGCACGACTTAAGAAGTCTGCAGCCAGATTGTCTGTGCCTTTCACATATTCAACCTCCATATCAAAGTTCTGAAGGTACATGGCCCAGCGCATGATCCTACTGTTCACAAACTTAGCAGATTCTAAAAAAGATAAAGGTTTATGGTCAGTACGCAATACGAAGCGAACTCCCTGGAGAAACAGTTCACACTTTCGTACTGCTCACACAATATTAGCAAGGCACTCCTTCTCCATGGTCGCACACCTCTGCTCTGCCCTGGATAGTTTCTTGCTGGCGTACGAGACTGGGAACAGCTTTCCGTCATATTCCTGCATGAGGACTGCACCAACACCCTCGTCAGAGGCATCAGTGCTGAGCACAAACGTCTTGTTAGGGTCAGGCAACCGTAGCACAGGTTCCTCGGACAGAAAGTTCTTCACAGTGTTGAAGGCTCGGTCTTGTGCCTCTCCCCTCTCCAGTTGGTTGGGCTTCCCCTTGGACAGAAGGTCCGACATTGGAGCAGTCACAGCTGCAAAGTGGGGCATGTATTCTCTGTAGAACCCCACTAAGCCGAGAAAGGATCGCAGGTTTTTTTGTGTTTTTTTTTGTCTGGGGACGAGGTGCTTCCAGAATTTTTGTCACATTGTCCTTGAGCACCCCTTTCATTCCTTCCTGGAGACGGTGACCAATGAAGTCAATATCATCTGCGCCAATAACACACTTGCTGGGTCTCGCAGTCAAGTTGGCAGAAGACAGTCGTTAGAACAGCTTCCGAAGAATTTCAAGGTGTTCTGTCCATGTTTTGGAGTGGACCAGGATGTCATCCTAGTAGTATATGATACCATCCATGTTGCCCAATGGTTTTCTCATGCCCCTCTTGAGTGTTGCTCCAGAATTCTTCATACCGAAGGGCATTCGGAGGAACTCTATGTCCCATCTGGAGTCACAAATGCAGTCTTTGGAATGTCTTCTTCTGGTATGGGGACTTGCCAATACCCCTTGCTGAGATCGATCTTGGAAAAAACTTTATCTCCGCTCAGTCTCTGGAATAGGTCAGCAGCTGTAGGCATGGGTTCAGGATCTAGGTAAATCAGCTTGTTTAGTCGCCTAAAATCGATGCACACTCGGTTAGTACCATCTTTTTGACAACGACAATTGGCGACGCCTATGGCGACCCTCGGGACTCTCGTATAACTCCCAGTTTCAACATGTCTTTGATGTCCTCTTTCAGTGACTCTCTGGTAGCATAAGGGAATGGGTAGGGCTTTGACCTAATAGGCTCGGGTGATGTCAACTTCACTTCATGCTGAATCAGATCTCTTTTTCCTGGAAACTCAGTGAAGATGCCTGAGTACTCGTTTAACAGTCCACATATGTCTGGTTGCCGCTGGCTGTTCAGTTGTGACCCCAAAACTACACTGTCAGTAGTTTCCTGGGATTTGAAATCATTTAGTTCTAACAGTTCTTCATCGTTCACAGAACTTTCTTCAGTGAAGTTGTCGCCATCACTGGAGGGGTAAGGTGTTTCCCATTCTTGGAATTCAGCAGCATGTGCATTTCTAGCTGGCTTTTCTTCCCGTTCAAAGTATTTCTTGTCTTGTCTGCACATGACGCCATTTTGCTCCACAACAGATACCTCGGTGTTGCCCCTGGTCATACCGTCTGTTCTGCTAGCATATTTGTGCAGGGAAGAGTCAGCTTGCTGTAACTGGATCAGTTTCTCTCTGATTACTTCTGGGATTTCTGTAGATTTGCTGATCTTCAATGGTGTAGATCTCCCTTCTTTCTCCTTCTTGGATTGTGCGAGTGTTATTACTGCACAGGTGGGTGGCCACTCAGGATTAGGATCATCGGCTGCACGGGCACCTTCAATATTGCCGATGATGACGTCATGAGGAGGACTGGGCAGGCACAAAGCATTCACCTTCCCAACAAAGAACGGTGTAGAAATTTCAACATCAGCTGTGGGGACGGCCTCAACATGTCCATGGACACATCGTAGGTAGCCGTTCTTGCCAGTAAACTGCTTTTCTGGAACAAGGTCCTTCTTAATGATGACTCCACTGCACCCTGTATCTCTGAGCACCTGTACTTCCTTATCATCATAATGTCCCCTTACCACAGGCATGACACTCGGATCACTCTTGGCACGGTTTAAGAAGGCACATTGCACCACTTTCTCATGCTGTTCAGGGCTGTCGCTGGCTTGACGTGAGGTAGATCTCCATCTCCTCCGCGACGGGTGTCTCTCCTGACTCCTTTCCCAGATGGCAACATTGGCAGATGTTAGGCTTCTTTTATTTTCACCCTGGCGTTGGTCTTTCCGGTTTTCATGATTGAAGTATGGAGGGCTGCGTTTATCTGAATACTTTGGCAGTCTGCATTCAGCAGCCTTGTGACCCAGGCGTCCGCAGTTGAAGCATTTCAACGGTGGGGATGATCTATTTGGAACCTGGACTGGTCGTATCCGGTCTGTAGATGGTTTTGATCTAGTGTCAAGGGTCCGGTTGTGAGACTCCAGGAACCTCTGTGCAGCTTCAGTCAAGGATTTCAGGCTCTGGTCTTTCTCTTGTAGAAGGTGGGATGCAAGGTCTTTAGGACAGGATTCTACAAATTGTTCTTTCAGGACCAGATATGACAAGCCATCATAGTCTTTCTATCTTCCAGCCAATCCAGCCATCTCTCTAGATAGTTTTGAATCCTGGTCAGGAATTGAGCAGGACTTTCGTTCTTCTCTGGCCTACTGGACCGGAAACGTTTGTGGAAGCCTTGTTCATGAAAATCATAACTTCGAAGAAGTTCCGTTTTCAGTGTTTCATATTCATTTGCTTCTTCTCGGGGTAGTCTTGAGTATACTTCAAGGGCATGACCAGTCGAAAGGGCACTTAAGTTAGTAGCCCACTGCTCTTTTGGCCATTTCATTGCTTCAGAATGGCGTTCAAAACGTTCCAGATAACTGTCGAGGTTGTCTTTCCCATCTACGAAAGCTGGAAGACGTGGTCTCTTGGCAACTTCAGTTTCTAACTGGAAAATGCGTTCGCCATTCTGAACTTTCACTTCTGCCATCTGCAGTTCAAATTCTCTTTATCTCTGTTTCTCTTGGTGTTCTATTTCAAGTCTTTTCAATTCTCTTTCAGCAGCTCGCTCTTCTCTTTCTCTGTCCTGCTGTCTTTTCCTGTTTTCGCGTTCTTCTTCTTCTAGCCTTCTCTTCTCTTCCCGTTCTTCCTGTCTTTTCTTCTCTTCACGTTCTTCTTGCTCTAGTCTTCTCTTCTCTTCACGTTCTTCCTGTCTTTTCTTCTCTTCACGTTCTTCCTGTCTTTTCTTCTCTTCACGTTCTTCCTGTCTTTTCTTCTCATCACGTTCTTCTTGCTCTAGTCTTCTCTTCTCTTCACGTTCTTCCTGTCTTTTCTTCTCTTCACGTTCTTCTTGCTCTAGTCTTCTCTTCTCTTCACGTTCTTCCTGTCTTCTCTTCTCTTCACGTTCTTCCTGTCTTTTCTTCTCTTCACGTTCTTCTTGCTCTAGTCTTCTCTTCTCTTCACGTTCTTCCTGTCTTCTCTTCTCTTCACGTTCTTCCTGTCTTTTCTTCTCTTCACGTTCTTCTTGCTCTAGTCTTCTCTTCTCTTCACGTTCTTCCTGTCTTTTCTTCTCTTCACGTTCTTCCGGTCTTTTCTTCTCTTCACGTTCTTCTTGCTCTAGTCTTCTCTTCTCTTTACGTTCTTCCTGTCTTCTCTTCTCTTCACGTTCTTCCTGTCTTTTCTTCTCTTCAGCTGCCAGTTCTATTTTTCGTTTTTTCCAGTTCTCTTGCTGCAGCCTCAGCCACTTGAACATATTTTCTGAGTTCATCACCTGCAAGGCCTAGTTCCTTTCCAATCTTCACGTATTCCATAATAACTCAGACTAACGTCAGCAATCAGTCACCGAAACAATATTTTCCAATGCTCAACTACAGACTCAGGCAACAGTTTTCCGTTTGACTCTCCTAGCTCTGCAGAACCCTAATTGCTCTTGCAGACACAGGCGACAGTTTCCTCCACTCCCCTGGACCTGCTCGATGCACTAAACGCTGTACACACATCCTGTGTGTACGGAAACACGGCTGAAGACTTTCCTGACGCTGAACGTTTTGATCTAAGTTTCGATTCTTCTCAGACGACAGCCGATGCAGTACGTGACGGCGTTTGTCGACGTAGATCTGGACTGGCGCCTTCAAAATCGCAGTTCGTTTAGTACAGGCTAGTGAATAATATCTCTGGAATAAACACCAGTGTAGCAGGATCTTCGGCTTGGTCCCCAAATGTTACACTGCTAAAATGCGCTGACTTCCTCAGTACAAGGTAAGTGCAGTACTATAGCTTGTAAGAGTTCGTTGTAGATCCTGTGGTAGGTATGCGCTACGATGGACGTGTTTTTCTTCAGTGTGTAAAAATCACATAACTAAATTTCGTTTTTCAATGGATATTGTGATTAAACTCGTGAACTTTTGTGCCTAATGATGGTGTAGTAAATCAGTGTACTAGTCTAAGTTAAGTTACAGCAAAAAAAAAGGAAAAACTCTTCATAAAACCATTTTTAACCATTGTGACTCAATGACTATCAGTGAGTTGAAAGTGTGAACACTGTGTTTTGTTTACTTCCGGACATGATCGATAGACCAAGGTATGTTTTCATCAAATATAACACTATTTGTGGCGGTAGTCACTGCCCTACTTTATAAAACTGTTGTTGGTGATACCCAAAAACCTGTTGCCCCAGACCAGGTGGACTCTGTAAATTTTAGAGAGAAGACTGTGTTCCGTGCACTTGGCACAGGGTACTGCGTGTTTGTGGATAGGCTTACGTCCCTAGCACGAATTGCACGACCACGCCCTGCCCGACGCGATGTTACAAGGCATAGGCTTGTTCTCTTGTATTTAGTAGGTCTCCTACTTGCAAACTCTTAGTCACCAGAGCCAAATCCTGGACCGAGCACTAATGGCACAGGACAGGATTCTCTCCACTCTCAGCCTAACCATTCCTCATGGTTGTGCGGTACCTGCGACTGTGCAGTCGACTGGGGAAACAAAGGACTAGCCTGCAACACTTGTGGACAGTGGTATCACGCACACTGCCAAAGCATTGATACTGTATGCTACCAAAACCTTGAGGAGCTTGGGGATGAGGTCCCCTGGTACTGTGCTGTGTGTGGAAACCCCAACAGTAAGACTGTGTACGACCTCCATAGCCTGGAACACAGCTCAGTATTCTCCCTTCCGGAGTTACCAGAGGATTGCACCACACCAACAGAACAGCACATGCTCAGACCATTGCACAGCTCCACACCCATCCGTGCCAGTCAGCAAGACAAATGGAGAAAAAGACCACTGCGACTCATTAACATCAACTGCCATTCTGCTGTGGGAAAAAAGTCCGAGATAATCAATCTGATAGACTGCACAAAACCAGATGTTATAGTTGCAACGAGAGTTGGCTAGATCCAGATGTAAAAAACAATGAGATACTACCAGACAACTATGAAGTCTTCCGCAGGGACAGAAATCGCAATGGTGGAGGAGTGCTTATCGCAGTGAAAAAAGGACTGGAATGTTTTGAGGTTCCTGAACTTCAAGAGGACTGTGAGTTAGTCTGGGCTTGTATCAAACTTCAAGGAAGGAAAACCCTCTATGTATGTGCATACTACAGGCCAGACAAATCTGACAGAAACAGTCTACAGCACTTTAGAATCTCCCTAAGTAGAGCAGCAACTGCCACAAACGCCCACATTGTGATTGCGGGAGACCTAAACCTACCCAGCTGGGATTGGAAAGAAATGAACTTAAAACCAAACCCTTCCGACGTTGAACTCCATCAAGACTTCATTGAAACGCTCAGTGACTTTGGACTGGTACAACTAGTACAAGAACCTACCAGAGAGGGAAATACTTTAGACCTGATTATCACTAACTCTCCACAACTCATCCCTCGCATCGAAGTGTTGCCAGGTCTCTCCGACCATGAGGCGGTATTCTGTGAAATATCTGTACACTCCCAAATGAGGAAACAGACACCAAGACACTGTATGCAAAGGCTGACTGGAACGGACTCAAGAAAATCATGACCAACCTGCATGAGAAGATGAAAGATCAAAAGTCAACTGCCAGTACAGAGGAATTATGGACTCTCTTTAGAGACTCGTTACGAGGAGTGGTCAAGGACTTCATCCCTCACAAACAGATCAGAGTCAAAGAGAACAAGCCCTGGGTCAGCCCCGCACTTCGTCACCTCATTAAGAAGAGAGACAGAACCTTCAAGAAGATGCGCAAACAGGGTGCAGAGGAACTGAAACAACAGCATAAGCAGTTACGACGAGAAGTGCAACGCCAGCTTAGGAGGGCCTACTGGAGCTATTTAAGCAATACCTTCGAGGGAAGCGACTCCCAACAGGGCATCAAAAGCAAACAATTCTGGACATACATCAAACACCAGAAATTATCAAATGTAGGAGTCGCCCCCCTCAAGGTCAACGGCCACCTGGTGTCTGACGCGAAGGAGCAGGCCAAAGCACTAAACCACCAATTCCAGAGAGCTTTCAGTGAGGGCAGGAGCTACACCAGAGAATAGTTCGCTGCCAAGTGTGAAATGCCTCCCAACCAGTTCCCAGTCCTAGACAGTGTGGACATTACTGAGCCAGGCGTCACCGAATTACTGCAGGCACTCAAACCTGGAAAAGCCCCTAGTCCTGATGGCATCACCACCAAGATTTTTGATAGAACTGGCAAAAGAGATCTCCCCCATCCTGACCATCATTTTTCAGTCGTCCTTAGACACTGGCACCCTACCATCTGACTGGAAGGACGCAAACGTGACACCAGTATTTAAGAAGGGAGAACATTACGATCCAGCAAACTACAGACCAGTGTTTGCTGCATAGTACTGGAACACATCCTTACCAGTACCATTATGGACCACCTAGAGATACAGGGCATACTGTGTCAGCAACACGGATTCAGGAGAAAACGATCGTGTGAGACGCAGCTCCTTGATTTTGTGGATGAACTTGTTAACAACATGGCCCAAGGAAAACAGACAGACATCCTTATCATGGATTTTGAAAAAAGCGTTTGATAAGGTTAACCACTCACTCTTGGTCCACAAGCTCCACCATTATGGCATCCAGGGAACACTCCTCACATGGATCTCCTATTTCCTCAAAGACCGAAGGTAAGCAGTTGTAGTCAACGAGTATGGTCAGACTTCATCAGTGTTCAGTCTGGAGTCCCACAAGGTAGCGTACTTGGCCCCTGCTTGTTTCTGGTCTATATCAACGACCTGCCAGATCTACTGAAGCCCATGCCAGACTGTTTGCGGATGACACAGCAGTGTATGATGTGGTGGCATCACCGAATGACCAAGATCACCTACAACGGAATCTCAACCAACTCGCAGAGTGGGAGAAGAGATGGGATATGGTTTTCCACCCAGGGAAATGCAGCACACTACCTGTAACCCGCAGCAGGAAAGGTGTACTCCAGCCCCATTACCAGCTACACGGGCACACACTAGAAACAGTTAGCAACGTAAAGTACCTTGGTCTGACTTTCACCAAAGACCTCAGCTGGAATGAACAAATCAGCAATGTTTGCATGCTCAAAAGCCAACAAGACCCTTGGCTTCTTAAAGCGAAACCTGAAAAGCAGCTCCCGAGGAATCAAAGAGACAGCATACAAGACCCTTGTGCGACCCATCATGGAATATGCTGCAACAGTCTGGGATCCCTACACAGAGGATAACATTGACAAGTTCGAGAACATACAGTGCAGAGCAGCTCGATTCGTCTTGAGGCGCTATCGCAACACCTCCAGCGTATCAAACATGATTGACGAATTGCGATGGCCCTCGCTCCAAGACAGACGACAGACTGCCCGCCTCACCATGCTATACAAAATCCGAAACGATATAGTGTGCATGAACAGCATAAAGCAAAAGATGGAGCCTGCAGTGGCCCGCCAGAGGAGAGGCCACGACCATCAATATAACCAACCGAGATGCCGCACACAATACCAACAACAGACTTTTCAACCGAGAACAATCCGTGACTGGAACCGTCTGTCCCAGAGCGTCGTGGAGGCCACAACCATCGACACTTTTGTGTTAGGGGCCTCCAGACTCACTAAATAGGGTTTTTTTGTTTTGTTTTGTTTTTTCTTCGCCGACCTCCTCCAAAGTGACAGAATAATCAACTGTGGTCGCTTTCCTGGAAGAAGAAGTAGGTGTTCGGCTCGCAGACGACAAAATACATCAGATGGTATTGAAACGAAGAGGATCCGTTTATTTACACACGTTGAAGAATATAGGAACAAAACAAACCACTGACCTTCAGGTTCAATAAGTCGTACAGGAACTCAATCGTACATGCAGCTGCGAATATTCTACTAATGGCAGCTTCTCGTCGACTAGACTCAAACTCAATGAAGACTCGAACACTTCTAGACTAGAACTCAACAAATCTCATTTCGCTCGCTCTCTCTCTTGTCTGTGTGTGTGTCTCTCAGTCGCACAGCTCTCATTCTTTTTTATGATATTGAAAGAATATTCTCGAACCTACTCGATTATTATTTTCTAGAATATTCTGCACATCAGTTAGCTTAACCAATGAAATCCCAGATGCCAGAATCTTCAGCTTGATGAAGGCGGGCAGATAACGAAGAAGAAGAAGAAATCGCGACGACTGTATGCAAATGTAATTCGGTCAGCTTCTACAACATTCTCGAACTTTCGGCAAAGCACTAGCAACTTACGGAAACCTGGTGAACATTCTAACATAATCTTGACTATTCCAATCGCGTTATCAATCGATCCCAAAACAATACTGAACAATTAGGCATGCATTCACTTTCCAAACGTTTTAAACAAATCAACGATAGCACCACACTGACCGAAAATACAAAGATCTAAAAGCGATAAAAATAAAAGGAGGCTTGCAACGCGTCATTATTGCTATGACGTCTTTCACAGAAGTTCCCCCTCTCTGGTCTCCCTTTTAAATTGTAACAGTTATGCCACTGTGATTGCACACCAGAGAACAGTCAAAACATTTTTGACTCAATATCTTGTGGAAAAGCCTTTTTGATCACTTCATAGAGAATCCCTTGATGTTCAGGGCATTAGTGATCATAAGCGACTGACACTTTTCATCAAACTATGAATGCCATTTCGCAAGGCTGCCATCTTGTTCAACAAAATTATGAGAAACATGATTTTTCTTTTACCAAGACACTCCACGCACCACACCCCTGTCCCACCTCCAGGCAACAACAAATTTTAAAGCATTTTCAAATTACCATTGATTAAAAACTCCAATGTTCAAGGCCTTAAAATGGGGGTTTCAAATCTCAGCGACTTTTCAGGACTGTACAAACCATGCTTTGTCAGCAGTGTGGGAGAAGACTGTGCGCTGCGTTGCTAACTGTAGTGATGCTTTCTATAAACAGTGTGTCTGCAGACATCTTTCTCCAAAGGTTCCTTTTTCTTTGAATGTTTAAATCAATGTCAGGTAAAGAAACGGAGAAAACAAAAGGAAAGAATAAGTAAACCTGAAGCGAGGAACAGCAAAACAAATGTTAAAATTAAACTCTTACATATTTCACATCATAATGAAACAGAATTAGGGGCTGCAAGTGCAGGTGTACAATTATTGCCCTTCCTTCACCTGCCATAGAGGTTGTGAGTGGGGGCTTTGGGGACTTTTGAGATTAAATGACTAATGCTTTCAGTAAAGCCCTATAATAACAACACAGACAACTGAGAAAGCACAGGTTCACCTAAAACTATTACCAAATCCCTCTTGTCAACAATAGACATATTTTCACAACTGATAGAATAGTATGCAGCTGTCAGCAAACACATACTTTGAAATGAGGGTTTACGTGCAGACTGACTACTGACTTTTTGTACATGCTGTCTTGAACCACCTCCAGAAGACGGGAGATGTGCGTAGGCAGGTCGCGGTTAGGGCAGGTGGTTTTCTCCCCTGTGTCACGCCGCACCAGCACCACCTGGTTGGCCTTCATGTCCTGAGGACCCAGCTCCAGGCGTACTGGTACACCCTGACATCACACAGTACAATTAGTAGATAGTGTTTACTTTCTTACTTAATTTCAAGTTAACACTTTTTATTAGACTTACGATGTTGTACCAAAGCTCAACGTATGGCGCATCACTTACACACTATGATGTACCAAGGCTTTAACATTGGCATAACACAGAATTAATTTCATTCATGTATATAAGCTGTAATCCCTGTAAACCATGCAAGTCGTCAGTCATTCATCTACCCACAGTTCTTTCCCACAGACCAAAGACGTGCAGATTTCTCTTTAATAGTGTTGTTTTGAGACAGGTCAAAGATCACATATTTCCCAACATGTGATATGAAAACAACATTCCTTGAGACTGGTGAGTGAACCTGTGACAGGTGAAGGAGCCAACACTGAATGTGTTCATATGACGTTTTGATGATTCCTTTGATGGAAAACCTGTCCAATTCTTCCCACTGCATTTGCCATTGGACAGAACATACATTCAAAAGTAAGCGCATGTATTTCACATTTTTTTGTTTATGAACTTAGAGACAAAAAAAAAAAAGTCTTGCGAGCATTCAGAAGTAGCGCTCATGAAAAATCGGTCTGGAAACCCAAACAGTGCATCATGACCAAGCGAAAAGGAGATGAGCTCAGAGGTGATAACTTTAGTTATCACCTCTGAGCTCATCTCCTTTCTCACACACACTTTTCTTTGTATTCCAAATCTACATTTCTTATTGTTAATGCTGCTTTTTAAACTCTGGTCGACCGTAAAGGTAGTAGAAAAGTAATCGTCTCCATCCCTCTGGTATATTTCTTAGCATCAATCTATTGTATTCCTTAACATGAAATACAGGAATGTGCAAAATCCAGGGTAAAAATCTGTGTCCAAATACAGGGTGTTACATCTTAAACCACCATGTACATTACATCTTAAACTACCATGTACATTCCCGTTTCTTGCATTCCTTGAAAGATGAACCCCAACCTTTGACGACTTAAACAAAGGTTGATATTTTTGGGAAAGTTTCACAAGATGATAGCACCATTCACATATAATCAAAGCCAGCAAATTAAAAGAAATGCTATAATAGGTCCAGACCAATCCTAGGGAATGATCATGTTCATTACACAACAGTACAAAATGAGAAAGTCCTTCACCTTCAGTTCCCAGTGATTGAACTTCCAGCCCGGGGAGTAGTTGTCTCGAACATCTGCCCGAGCACGGATTTTCTGTGCTTTGAGATCAGCAGCAATTTTTTCACAGGCATCATACAGAGCCTTTGAGTCATCCTCCGAGCGAGAGGCCGTCACTCCGCAAGGCACCACAATGATCTGCCAACAATCATGGACCATGGCATGCTTACGCAAGATGATATGTCGGCATTTGTGTGTGTGTGTGTTTGTATGTGTGTGTGTGTGTAATTATTTGTTCAGACACATACATACATACATGTCTTATGGGTAGATAAGCACCAACCCGTATAGTGATAAACAAGACTGCACGTTTCAACCCACTGCAAGCAAAAAATTTGATTTCAAAAACAAAAATAATAAACATTACACATACAGATCCTCTCATTTTGCCGTCAGTAGCTGCTGATTGATACTGCCGTTCACATTTCCTTACCAGAAATTAAATGCCCTTTTAATCCTCAATCATGTTTCTATTAAACAAGCTGGCAGAGAAATACATCTTCACAAGTTATCTTTACATGGGTTTTAAAGACTGTATTGAAGAGAGACAGGGTGGCAGTGGAAGCCTTCACATGTCCATGAATTTTGTGCACCTAAATATACAAAAAGGCATACGTAAAGTCTATCTGGAAATTATCTTTAAAAGGCACAAGTCAAGTCACTCTAGAAATTACTTTCAATTCCAATTTTCACCAATCATTTTCTTTGTTCGTAACGTTCAAGAAAGGCAAGAAAAAATTGCTATCATTACTACTGCTTTGCCCTCTCCTCTACAACCATGTATTATAATATTTTCAATATTTCAAATGTTTAAACGTTTCAAATAACCAACATTTCAATGAGCTATAAATTATCAAGGATCGATTCTACTGACACCTGTCTAATTCAAGTACCTCATTAGGGTTAATGCTGGACTTACACAGAGAAAATATGCAACTGAAGACCACTGAGCTGTACACAGAGAAAATATACAACTGAAGACCACTGAGTTGTACACAGAGAAAATATACAACTGAAGACCACTGAGTTGTACACAGAGAAAATATACAGCTGTGGATCGTTGATCTGTACAGAGATAAAATATGCATCTGAAGACCACTGACCTGTACTCGGAGAAAATCTACAAATGGAGAGCACTGATATACACGGAGAACATCTACAGCTGAGGAACACTGACCTGTACGAAGAGAAAACCTACACCTGAAGACCACTGATCTGTACACGGAGAAAATCTACAAATGGAGAGCACCGATATACACAGAGAAAATCTACATCTGAAGACCACTGATCTGTATACAGAGAAAATCTACAAATGGAGAGCACCGATATACACAGAGAAAATCTACATCTGAAGACCGCTGACCTGTACATTTGCCACTCTAGGAGGCAGCACCAGTCCCATGTTGTCTCCATGCACCATGGTCATCACACCAATGGTTCGTGTCGTTATCCCCCACGAGTTCTGATACACATGCTGCTTCTGCTGAGTGTCAGGGTCTTCTATCACAATGTTGAACATTTTGGAATAGTTCTGACCCAAGTAGTGGAAGGAGGCCCCTTGAATGGCTCTCCCATTGGCACTGATGTAGGCTTCCACTGTGGTGGTGAAGTCTCCTCCAGCAAATTTCTCTTTCTCCGTCTTGTGGCCTCGTACGACAGGGACGGCAAGCAGGTCCTCGTAGATTTGGCCGTAGTACTCAAGGATCTCATACACCTGTCAATATCAAGCTCTACTTGTATAAAACTTTCAGTGTCATACTTCACACAAATTTGCTCCACAAAATACTTCCTTTCTGAGACAAACGCGATTCAGATTTGGATCTTATACCAGCAACATTTTCTCCTACAGGAAATATCCTCATTTCTTTACAGATCACGTCCCTTTGACAAAGCCAGAAACTTTTCATCGATCATCTTACCGTTTTAGGCAGAAGTCCAGAAATATTAACTACATTTGCAGGCAGGCATTTCAAAACCTGTCCCCATATATTTCGCTTCCTACCTGTCTTCCAGCCTTTGCTACTTAATAATTTGTACATTATGATGGTTCTTAAGATATTTCAGCTTCACCAACTCTCATGCAACATATGAACTATGGATGGAGAGTTGAAAGCATACTCACTGGCGGACTGTTGTGTTGCAAAGCTAGTTCCCTGACTGGTAGTAATAGTGAGCACTATCAATGACATTGCTACAATTGTTTTCAAAAT
>CM065717.1:80325673-80331396 GCA_033310375.1 Conus canariensis | reverse complement strand
CAGGGTTTAAACTGAGGCAAAAAACCCCTGTATTTAAAAAACCCGGGGAAGATTCGAACTCGACTCCTGGGTCTTTTGGAACATGAGTTTCCGGGGGGGTTACCAGCAACTATTGCGGCCGCGTTTTACCCCTCTTTGTTTTTGCCCACCAAAAGCAAAGGGGGGGAACAATTCGGGGTTTACGTTGCCCCCTCCAGACAAAAGGGGGAAATTTCAAATTTCATTATATTGTGGTTTTTACGTACCAATTTAACGGCAAGACGTATTACTTTTGACGTGCTTTTCCCACTTTTTTTTCCCATTTCCTTTAATTAAGATTCTGTCCCTCTGAAGTTTTGTTCCTGTAACTGCCTTCTTTCCCTGGTGGTTTTTGTATAAGCGCGTGCAAATATGAAAATCTTCTGTCCCAAAGTCGTGCCGCGCTGTATTTTTTTGCGCGTGTCCCAAGTAAGATTTTCCGGGGATTACTGTCCTTTACCTCAGGGCGAAGAGGTCCGTGCCCCAGAGTATGAGTCTCGGTATTACTGTCCCCGTTTTTCCTCGGGCGAAGAGGGGCCCCTGCCCCCAGAGTGTGAGTCCCCGGGATTTCTGTCCTGTTACCCAGGGGGAAAAAGGTGCCCCTCCCCAGAGTAGAGTCTCGGGATTACGGGCCGTTTCCTCGGGCGAAGAGGGGCCGTCCCCCCAAAAAATGAGTCCGGTAAATTAAAATGTCCTGTTAAACCCCCGGGGGGAAGAGGTGCCGTGCCCCAGAGTGTGATTTCCCCGTATTACTGTCCTGTTACCTCAGGGGGAAGAGGGCCGTGACAGGTAACTGGGGCCCGTCAGGGGGTCCACCAGCCCGCCGCCAGGGCAACAGGGGGAAAAAAAAGCAACCTACCCGTTCGTGTCGTGCTGATACGAAAAGTCTCCCCTATTTCTGCGATCACTTTTCCCACAGTACAATCTGACAGTAAGACTGGGTTTAAAGGGGAAATGGGGAACTTGGAACCCACCTTTTATTTATAGGGCATTCTGTTTTTCTGGTTTTTTTGCATAATTCGATTTATTTTATGTTGGGTTTTCTTCCCCCCATGTGAGTAGAAGTGACCCCCCCTTTTTACAAAACTTTGTTTTTTTGGCAAGGTTTTAATTCTACTCGGGTACCGATTTGGTAAAAGGAAACCAATTTAAAGCCAAACCCCCCTTCCCCCAAAAAAACCCTTGCCCCCGGCCGCCCCGGGGGCCACCCCCCCCCCCCAAACCCCAGAAGTTTTTTTTTTAAGGCCCCAAGTCCAAAGAAAAGGAAGTTTACCAGCTAAAGCCGGCCCAAAGAAAAGAAGAAAACAAAACCTTTTCCCTGCCGCCCCCCTTTTTTTAAAGATCTTTCTAAACGTCCACCCGCGAAGGGAAACCAAAACCATTCAGAAGGTGGGTTTTTGTAAAAACCCCTTTTGCCGGCTTTAGAAATAACCAAAAACCCCCGACAGCCCCCATACCCCCCCGGAGGCCGGAAACCCCAAAAAAAAGGCCCCGCAAGAACAAACAAAAGCCAGAGAAATTGTCTGGGTAACGCCGGCCCAAAGAACACAAATTCAAACCCGACAAATTTACTTCCTTGGTACAAAACAAGTCCCCGGGCGAGGGAAAGAGGGGGGGGGGGGAAGGGGGGGGAGTTGGAGGGTTTAAACCCCCCTAGGGCACAAAAAGGGCCTTTGGGGGGGGGGGGGGGGGGGGGTACAAGGGGCCCAGAAGGGGAAAAGGGGGGGGGGAAGGGAGAAAAGTAATAACCGCAGACAAACCTTGTTTTTAGCGCCCAAATGAGTGACACAATTTTTGGGGTGAGTGTCATACCAGGGAACTCACCCACCATTAGCGGGCACAGTGCACCTAAACTTCCGTTTTTCAAACCCCGGCCGCTTCAACCCCTCTGTCTGTCTGGGTGGCTGTCTAGCTGGGTTGGGTGACTGGGTGGTTGGGTCTGGTTTTCTTTTTTTTTGAGTCCTGTCTGCTGTCCCCTTCAAAAGGGGCTGTTGGGGCTTTTTTGAAATTTAAAAGGGTTTTTTTCTCTGGGTCTTTCTCTGTCTGTCTGCAGTCTGTCTCGTCTTTCTCTGTTTCCCCGTCAGTCAGTCTGTCTGTCTGTCCCTTTTGTCTGCGTCTGTCTGTCCCCTCTCTCTCTCTTTCCTCACCTCTCTTCCTTTTTAGAATAAGAAAAATTATTTATCTCAAAAAAGAAAAACAAAGCCCGATAAACTGAGATAAGTGTAACATGCACCCGAAACCATACCCCATTATAAACAGAAACAATAAAAAAATTTTTAAAAACAGGGATTTTAAAAAGTGTGTGTGTGTGTGCGCGGGGGCCCCGCGCGTGTGTGTGTGTGTGTGTGCGTGCGTGTGTGTGTGGTGGTTAGATCACCAGACAGAAACAAAAGGGCTTACGGGATGGTGGAGGTGCGGCGTGCGTGCGTGTTGTGTGTGTGTGTGTGTAAATTCCCCGCGTGTGTGTGTGTGGTGGTGTGGGGGCTCGCACGCGCGCGCGGGCGTTTGTGTGTGGGTGTTTTTGCGCGCGCGCGCGGTGTGGTGTGTGTGTGTGGTGGGTTAGAGAGAGAAGAGAGAGAGAGAGAGAGAAAAAGGTCGCGCGTTTCGCCCTTTTCTTTCCCGCCCCTTGCACTCCCCCACCCCCATCCTCCCCACCTTTCTCCCACCTTCGCCCCCTTTTTTTTTTTTTTAAATTTTCCGCTTTTTTTTTTCTTTTTTTTTTTGAGGGGGGTGGCGTTTTTTAAAAAGAAATCTGTTTAAAAAAAACAAAAAATCCAGACAACACAAAATTTAAAACAAAAAAAACCCAAGGTTTTCTATCAAAAAGCACAACATGCGAGACAGTGGGGGGTGATTTCCCAGCCAAGATAATACCATATATGTGTTTTTTTTTTTTTTTCCTGGAAAATGTTGCCAGAATTTCACTTTTCTCTTACCCCATGTATTTCCTTATAAATAGCGCGGGGAGGAAACGAGAGGGGAAGGTGGGGGGGGGGGGGGACAAAAGGTTTAAAATCGAAGCCCCCATCATTACAAAACAACAACAAAACAAAAAAAAAAAGTTATCCGCATCGCAAGTCACTTATCAGTACTGACACTCTTTCACTCGGAAAAACGCTCCGCAGAGAAAAATCCCCTTTGGGGGAAAATTTGCAAATCGATACACCGGTCATTCCTAAAAAAAAAAAAGACGGTGCGTAAGACAAAGTCTTTGTGAGCAAAAGGAATATCCAGCGTAGGTTAGCTAGCTCCCAAAGACGCTCAGGGGGACAAATCACGGGGGGGGGGGGGGGGGGGGGGGGGGGGGGGGGTGGCCTGGCAAACTCTACACCGGCGGCGGGGTTCCGCTGAAACAGATACGTCTGAAAGCAACAGCGAAATGATTGGCACACAAAAAGGCGGGGGGGAAAAATGGGGGGGGGGGGGGGGGGGGGGAAGGGGGTTGCACAGCAGGGTGGAATTCCCCTTTTGTGAAGTCTTGGGGGAGACAAATTGGAATAGGTCGGGTTCAGGTTATCTCTTTTCGTTTGAAAATTAAATCAAACCAAGAGTCTTTCGTCTTTTTTTTGGAGTTGACGCTGAAAAAAGAAAAAAAAAAGAAAAGAAAAAAGTGCATAAACTAAAAAATAACAAAAACTAAGAAAAACATGTAATTTCATGTGGGGGTTTGAATAAGAATTGCATGAATTTGAAAAAAGATCGTTTAAAGACCTTCCCCCCACCCACCCACCAAAACCCCTCCCCTCACACACACACACACACACACACACCACACAAACCCCACAACCCCCACGCACGCAACCCACACACACACCACACAAAACCCCCCACACACACTGGTGCCGTGCACGCACGCACGCCCCCACACACAAAACCCATCCCAAAACACACACACACACACACACACACACACACACACACACACACACACACACACACACACACCCTACATACACCAAACCCATGTCCCAACCTCCAACCCCCTTTCCTCCGTCCCCCTTTTCCCCTGGCTAGCTCTCCCCCCCTTTAGATCAACCCATTTTACCTACCCACCAACCAAAAGTAAATTTTTGGGCGGAGACGATGATGACAATGCCGATTAGTGGGGCAGAGAGAAGTGAGCTACAACGCTACCCGGGGACTACCCAGAAAAAAAGGGGGCGGGGGGGGGGGGGGGTGGACGCGTGTCGTATGGGGTCTGTTTTTGAATCTATTTTTTTACGAGAATAAAACTCAAAACACCTCCCCAGTCCCAACACGGTGCGCTGCTACACACTGGTACCCAATTCGTACTCCCTTTTTTTTGGGCCCCTTCAACATCGGGGGTGTGTTTTACGGCAGTGTGTATGGATACATAGCCGACTTCACCATGGATAAAAGGGTGGGTTTCCCCCAGGCTCCAATCGAAAGGCACTTACAAAATTGGGGATTCACTGCTGCCCGATCACGAACGTTCGAGAACAGGAAAACAAGAGGGAAAAACAAACACTGTTTATAAAACCCTTTCTTTGTTAAATTTTTTCCTACCTAAAAACCACTTTACAATAAAACAAACCAATTAATATATCTGAAAGGGTTTGAATAAAAAAGATTTTTTTTTTTTCTAAAAGGGTGTCCCCTTTCAGTTCGAAACAGTTCAACGAGGGAAAAACAAACCCCTTTTTTTTATCAACCCTCCCCCCCCCCTCCCTTCCCCCGCCCCCCTCCCCCTCCTGTGCGCCTTAAATCATCCCTTCTTCGTTTGGTAGTGGACTGAGTAAAACGCCCTCATTATGAACGGGGGGGGGTTCACTTGCTGTATTTTTGAACAAGGGGGGAAAATTTGGTGGGTTTGAAACAGCGGTCGGATTCGCTTGTTGTTATATGCTATTTTTTTATGACAGACCTGATGGGTGTCTGTGTCTCAAATCGCATCAAGACTAAAATGGGGAACGATTTTGACGGAGAGAGAGAGAGAGAGAGGGGAAAAAAGAGAGGAGAGAGAGAGAGAGAGAGAAAAGAGAAAAAACACAGACAGACAGCAGACAGACAACAGACAGACGGGACAGACAGAAGAGGGTTGGGGGATGGTTGGGCGTGGAATGGGACAGGACGGTAGGGGAGTTCGGGGGGGGGGGGGGGGGGGGGGGGATTTGGGGCGTTTTTCCCCCCCCCCCTCCCCGGGGGGGGGGGACCCCCAAAAATTTTTTTGGGGGGGGGGGTTTTTTTTTGTTTTCCCCCCCCCCCCGGGCCCCCCAAAAGAAAAAAATTTTTTTAAAAAAAACCCCCTTTTGGGGGGGGGTTTTTTTTTTTTTCCCCCCCCTTTTTTTTTTTCCCCCCCTTTTTTTTTTCCCCCCCCCCCCCCCCCCCCCCCCCCCCCCCTTTTTTTTTTTTTTTTCCCTTTTTTCCCCCCCCCCCCCCCCCCCCTTTTCCCCCCCCCCCCCCCCCCCCCCCCTTTTTTTTTTTGCCCCCTTTTTTTCCCCCCCCCCCCCCCCCCCCCCCCCCCCGGCCCCCCCCCCCCCCCCTCCCCCCACCCCCCCCCCCCCCCCTTTTTTCCCCCCCTCGCTTCCCTCCCTCCCTCCTTCCCCTCCCTCTCTCTCCCTCCCCTCTCTTCCTCTCTCCTCCTTTTTCCCCCCCCCTCTCTCCCTCCCTCTCTCCCCCTCCCCCCTCCTCTCTCTTTCCCCCCCCTCTCCCTTTTCCCCCCCCCCCCCCCCCCCCCTCCCTCC
>CM065717.1:80308173-80315673 GCA_033310375.1 Conus canariensis | reverse complement strand
CTGTTCCACGGGAAGGCGTCAGTTCTGGCCTGTATGCAGTGCACTTGGATACATCCCCCCCCCCCTCCACACCACACACACACACACACACACACACACACACACACACACACACACGCCCCTTTTTTTGTGGCATCAGCTGTCGGATCAATGGAGCACCTAAGGCGGTGACTTCTTTGGGTTTTTTTCCTTTTTTCCCCTAAAGCCGAAATCCACCTCTTCATTTCTGGTGCTTCACACTGTCCTCTTCATCTGCCAAAAATTAAAAAATAATAATAAAAATAAAAGCGTGGAAAAAAACATTTCCACTACTAGCTCTTTTTTTTTCTTTGTTTTTTTTTTTTTTGTTGTTGTTGTTGTTGTTTGTTTTTTCTTTTTTTTCCAATCGGTCCCCTACACACCATGCATTGTCAGTATGTTCTCTTACAAATGGATATATTCTTGCTGGTTTTAGTAGTGTTTTGGCGATAGATACAAAGTGTCTGGGTTTCTTAATGTTTTCATGTGTGGTGTATTGGCACTCTCACTCTAATAATGTGCTGCCTATACAACGAGAACAACATAAATGAAACAAAAGACTTCATTATTTTCTTTTCTTACAGCTTTTCCCACAGAGAGAAAGAGAGATCAACACAGAAAGACAGACAGACAGTTAGACAGATAGGCAGACAGACAGACAGACAGAGGTGGCATCGTAGGGATGTATGTTAAAACTCGGCTCACCAATTGGCTTTTGTCACTGGGATACATCTCGTTCAAGTCTTGTTCATGACCCAAGGGATTAACCCGAAACTTGGCTGCATGTGATAGAATGTCCGCTCCTTCCGTATGTTCATCAGCGACCTTCTGAGAGGGAATGAGTCGGACGGTTCTATTACGTCCTGGTCTTTTGACGTCCTGGTACCGGTTTCAGCAATGTGAAAACCATACGAAAGTGCTCTCATTTTAATTCGCTCCGACGACAGAGGATTCTGAAACAGGGTTTTCTGACGGAGAAATGATGTTGCCAAATGAATACTATTAATCATCTTCTTATTCCTTTGTTAATACACACATGGAGCGAAACGTTAAAATCGAAGTTGTAGACATTTCACGAGTTGACCACTAACAGCGTTACCTCGTGTCACCAAACATTTCGCATCATCATCGTGTGTTCAAACCTTTGTGCATCGAGGCAAAACCCCCAATCTCTCTCTCTCTCTCTCTCTCTCTCTCTCTCTCTCTCTCTCTCTCTCTCTCTCTCTCTCTCTCCTCATACACATACATACATACATGCATACACTACATACATACATACATACATTACAACAGATTTTTTTCAAACATACCATAGATTTGTTAATATATGCAATAGATTTATGGCTGTATAGAAATGATCCGTGAATGCATTTAATGGGCTGATAGACTTGTAAATGTATACAGCAGATTTGCGAAGGTATATTGAATAGCTACGACGTCGTTGTTCATGTGTCTGTCAAGGCACCCCAGGACTTACCTGTCAAGGTATTTACATGATGAGGATATTTAGTTCTCTGTCACTATGAGCATCTGAGATATTCGAGGCACCTCCCCTTTCAAACGGAATGCTCTAAACGCCTACACGGCACAACTCGCATTCTCCTTCTCATTCATGCTTGTTCAAGCGTCCTATGACATGCACGTAACTACGTGCACAGTGCCGCTCAATCGCAGAGCTCACACACAACACACACACACACACACACACACACACACACACACACACACACACACACGCACACCCCGCGCGCGCGCGCGCGCGCCGCACGCAGCACGCACCACCACACACACACAACACACACACACACACACACACACACACACACACACACACACACACACACACACACACACACGCAAACACGGTGCTGCTTTTTTTTTTTTAACTTTGCAGGTGTTGAGAACGGAAGATTGGTGTTTTGGGCTTGACTACAAAAGACTGACATGGAGTATTGTGCCTCAGATAGTGTGAGGACAGGGTAGAGGGCAACAGCAGGGAGGGGGCCTGAGACGGAGGTAGAGGTGGAAGCGGAGGGGGAGGGGGGAGGGAGGGGGATGAAAAGAGACGGATCGTTCAACACACACGATATGAAGCATAGAATTCAAGACGATTAAACAGGTGGTATGGGAAAGGGAGCAAAAGCGAGAAGAAAAAAAAAAAAAAAAAAAAAAAAACGACATTATTAAAGGAGATTAAAGACGAAGTTTGGGATAAAGGGTGAGAAAAATGAGATGTATAATTATGGAAAATTAAACAGGTGTGTGAGCACAAAGTGAAGGATAAAAATCACAGTAAATTAAACAAGTCAGAGAGGGACAGAAGCCCAGGACGTATACTTGTAGATTGAAACAGGTGGCAGCAAGGTGTGACAGACGGGAGACATTAAAGAAATAAACAAGATTTAACAGGTTCAGATGGGATAGACGATGAGAAAAATGATACGATGAAAGATAATCAAACAATCAAGATAGAACAGAAGACGAGACAGATAAAAGATTACTAAAGAAATCCAAACAGTTAGGAAGGAACAAAATGATAATCAGATGAAACATAACTGACAAAAAAAGAATAGACAGTACAGATACGGATAGAGGGCGAGAAAGATGAAACAGGAATTGAAGGAGATCGAAATGGGACAAAACGAGATAAAAAAAAAAAAAAAAAAAAAAAAAAAAAAAAAACGAAGCACGCAATTAACTGAGTATTATCAGGTCGAAGGACAGGCAGTTACCGAACAAACCGTAGCACTGTAAAGCAAGCGTATGCTGGATTCTCTTTCTTCCAGGCCAGTGAGCAGTACCATTCACGAAGAGGGAGAGAGATGTGGAGCAGTGTGGTTGTGTACCTTGTGGTGTGTTTCGAGGAGATGTCTGAGGAAGGTGAGAGGACAACGGAGCCCTGCAGGAGTTCTGATTAGAAGGAATGAAGGCAGGGACTAAGTTCTGGGAAGTCACTGTCACCATTCTGGAGCCGGACAGGAAAGTGGAGACCTTGCAATGATGAACGTTGCACCAGCTGCCTTCCAAGCTCTGAAGGGTGTGAGTAAGCGTCTAGGTTGCAGCAAAACCATCCCCGTTCACCCAGCAGTGTTCTCTGTCCATCTCTATGATCTCTCTGCTATGTTTTCTCGCCCCCGTCCACTCAGCCATGTTGTCTGTTCGTCTCTTGCTCTGCCTGCCCTGTCTCCCTTCCCTGTCCACTCAGCCATGTTGTCTGTTCGTCTCTTTCTCTGCCGCGCTGTTTCCTCTTCCCCGTCCACTCAGCCATGTTGTCTGTCCACCTCTTTCTCTGTCCGCCCTGTCTCCTCTTCCCTGTCCACTCAGCCATGTTGTCTGTCCACCTCTTCCCTGTCCATTCAGCCATGTTGTCTGTCCACCTCTCCCCTGTCCACTCAGCCATGTTGTCTGTCCACCTCTCCCTGTCAATCAACATGTTGTCTTCCACCTCTTACCTTCCACCACCAGTGTCTGTCCACCTCTCACCTGCCATTCAGCCATGTTCTGTCCACCT
Source organism: Conus canariensis (assembly GCA_033310375.1). NCBI lineage: Eukaryota > Metazoa > Mollusca > Gastropoda > Neogastropoda > Conidae > Conus > Conus canariensis. Next base: position 80,312,144 of record CM065717.1, on the reverse strand, counting down.
CTCCCCGCTCCACTCAGCATGTTGTCTACCACCTCTTTCTATAACACACGTATGTATATCACACACACACACACACACACACACAACACACACACAACACACACACACACACACACGCACGCACGCACCATACACCACACCACACACTACGCACGCACGCAGCACAAACACACACACACACACCACACCACACACACACACACACACACACACACACACACACACATAACACACACACACAACACACAACACACACACCCACACCACACACAACACACCTGGGGTTTTATTCTTCCGCTGCGCATGTGTGTGTGTGTGTGTGTGTGTGTGTGTGTGTGTGTGTTGTCTGTCTGTCTGTCTGTCTGTTGTCTGTTGTCTGGTTTTCTGTGTCCGTGTCCGTGTCCGTGTCTGTGTGTGGGTTCGTGCGTGTGTGCGTGCGCCTCTCTCTCTCTCTCTCTCTCTCTCTCTCTCTCTCCCTCTCTCTCTCTCTCTCTCTCTCCCCCCCTCTCTCTCTCTCTCTCTCCCCTCTCTCTCTCTCTCTCTCTCTCTCGCGGTTTGTTGGGAAGGGGGGAAGACCCGTGGGAGGGGGTAAGGGAAGTAGGATGGGGATGGGGGTATTGTGGAGCGTGTATGCACAGAATGTGGATTCCGTTTGTCATTCAACCCAGAATCCCAACACGGGGCACAAAATAAATATAACTAGTGTCACGCTATGTAAATACATATATATACATAAAGAAAATGCGTTACATGCCACAGGAATTGAATGCCTATAAAAAGAGACAGATACAAACATTACGTGTCAGTGAAGAAGGCAGAAGAGTTTCTATTAGAAAAATGAATCAAACAATTGTAAATACAACAAGTCCAAGAAGAAAACAACTTCAACCAACAGAAAAATAAATATTTAAAGAAAGTATAACATTTGCATGCAAAACGGCTTAAAAGGGTTTTACACGACGGGCTGTCTTATATTCACGCGAAACTGATCTGGTCATAAACATGAGCCTTTCGTAGGTACAGACTTCGCGCTGTTTGTGTGTATAATACGAATATATCAGCCCAGAATTAAGCAAAAGGGAAATCACAAATTAAAAAAAAAAACAATCCATGAATAGATAACATACAGGGAGCGTATTTAGCATCCCGCTGTTGTAGGAATGTAAATACCTTTTTTTTTTTTTTTAATGAAGTCGTTATGGGACTTGCAAGAGAAACGTGGGTTGTTGACGTTGATGTTTGCGCTTCGGGGCTTTGTCTATTTTTTTTTCTTTATGAATGTGTGTGTGTAGTTGTGTGTGCGTGTTGTGTGTGTGTGTGTGTGTGTGTGTGTGTGTGTGGGGTGTGTGTGTGTGTGTGTGTGTGTGTGTGTGTGTGTGTGTGTGTGTGTGTGTGTGTGCGAGAGAGAGAGAGAGAGTTTATGTGTGTGTGTGTGTGTGCGCGCGCGCGCGCGTGCCATTGCGTTCGTGCATGTGTATATGCATTAGCGCGAACATACGTGAGTTTGCATATTCATGCCGCGCTCGAGCGCGTATATATATATAATATATATATATATAATATATATATATGTCTGTATGATATCTCTGTAGGACGGGGGAGGGAAGAAAGCACAGGAGGTTAGAGCGTTGAAAGGGATGGAGGGAGTTTCTTTTCGCTTCTTGTGATACCATCCCTCCAAGATGCCACATTGAAACACTGGTCATCGCCAGACAGGAAATTGTCAGAGTTACCTCTCTTTTTTCTTCTGGACCCACCACCATCTTCATCCGACCCCCACCCCCTCTCCTACCCCCTCCCCTCCCCCCCTTTTCCCGCCACCACCCCCCTCACAGGACACAGTCCCTTCCTCATCAGAAGATCTGATTATCCCCCCCTGTGTCATTAGGTATCATGACCCCCACCCCCACCCCCACCCCACCCTTCCCCTTCACCTCCTCCCCCTCCTCCTCCACCCTCTCCCTCCCCTTTGTCCTGATTGCCATCCGCTCCTGCCCACACCCCCACCACCCCCCACCCCCACCCCGTCCCCTCACCCGTCACCCTTTCCCTTCCCCCTTTTTTTTCTCAGCAACCAACCCCCGGTCCCATTCCCACACCAACAATCCCCCCCGAGTCGCCAGCATAGCCTGAGGCGGTTTTCTGGCATCCGCGTTAACTAGTTCGCTAGCTAGCTAGCAGCAAGCAGCAGCAGCAGCAGCAGCAGCAGCAAGCAGCAGCGATGCCGACGACGCCCAACGAGCTATGACAATTAGCAGATTGTTCCGGCTAACCGACCGCGGACCGATCGAGCATCAAAAATCGCTGCCTGGGCCGACGAGGTCTACTTTCTCATCCAATTGCACAGTCAATGAACTGTGCGAGCAGGGGTGAAGAGGAGAGGTGGGGGGGGGGGGGCTGGGGGTGACGTGGTGGGTGGAGGGGATGGGAGAGGGGGAGTGGGGGTAGGGGGGGGTGGGGTGGAATGGGAGAGACGGGGAGGAGGTATGGTTGAAGTGGAAGGGGGTGGGTGGGGGTGAAGGTCACACAAAAGTGTTAGTAAGAAGGGTAAGGCTGGTTCTGGTTCTAACCTCCCCCCCCCCTCCCCCCGTCCCCGCCCATCTCCCTTCCTCTCCTCCCCCTCCACACCCCCTCTCCAACCTCCACCCCACCCTTCCCTGTTTTTCTGCTTTGCCCGCTCCGCACCCGTACCCCGCCCCAGCGAGGTGGGGGACGGGACAAAAGCACGGCGGGGTTGTTTGGAAAGGGAAACGGAGAGAGCAGCACAGTGGACAAATAATCATTAAGCCTTCATAGCGCCGCCACGATTAACAGCAAGGAGCGACACCCGCCTGAGCCCCCCTACCTTCTCTCTCTCTCTCTCTCTCTCTCTCTCTCTCTCTCTCTCTCTCTCTCTCTCTCTCTCTCTCTCTCTCTCTATTCATGTGTCTTGTTTGTGTTTGTATTTTTGTATATATGTATGTATGAGTGACGTATATCCTCACAAAAAAAAAAAAGGAATTATGAATATCTTCCTGTTTTGCCGTTTATCATTTTGTTTGAAAAAGTCTAGTGGTAAACCCAAGAATTGTTCAACGACGACAAAAGTATGCACTTTTTCTATAAACCCTGTATGTTCCAACCCCAACCCTCCCCCCCCCTTTTTCTGTCTGTATCTCTCTCTCTCTCTCTCTCTCTCTCTCCTCTCTCTCTCTCTCTCTCTCTCTCTCTCCCTCTCTCTCTCTCTCTCTCTCTCTCTCTCTCTGGCTCGCTCGTGAAGAGCGGGGGGGGGGGGGGGGGGGGGGGGGGGATGTTCTCACTGGCGACTGTGTCAGCTTGTGTACAAGGTAAGTGTTGTTATTCTGACTATTTCGAATGCCCAAGGGGTGTAAAACAAGGATGTCTAGTTAGCGCCCTCCTCTTTTCCCTTCTTCATCAATGACTTGGCTGTTGATTTATCTAATAATGGAAAACATGACATTCAGGTAATTCCTGGTGCAGTGGAAATATTCCTCTTGTTGTTTGCCGACGATGTCATCTTATTATATCTGACTTCTTATTATGGGACTTCAGAATGAAACTGATGGTCTAGAAAGAGGGACAGATCGTTTGCAGTTAACAGGAATCTAGAAGAAAAAAAAAATAATGCTTTTTTAGGAAAGGTGGCTGTTTTAGCGTCAGAGAAAGATGGTTCCCTGGGAATGAGCAAGTAAAGGTAACCAACTCTGATCAGTGTTTAGGAGTGGTCTTTACCAAAAAAAGTTGAGCATCGGCAATGCTTTGTCAGGTGTTCGTAATAAAGCTAAGAAAGGGGTGATAGAAATACTGAAATCATTTAAAAAAGAAAAAAAAAAAAAAAAGAACTAAACACGATAGATATGAATTTGTTTTGGAAGCTGTTTGACACGCGGTTCAACCCATTCTGACACGTATCTGAAGTATGGGGATTAGAACAAGGCAGTCACCAAATTGAAAATGTCCATATGTTCGCC
>CM065717.1:80290673-80298173 GCA_033310375.1 Conus canariensis | reverse complement strand
CCTGGTGTGGTTATCCATGTGTGTTCTTGTTTGGCCTTGTACAATAGTTCTCATTTCTATGTGTTTATCCATGTGTTTGTCTGCCTGGCCGTGTGCAGTGGTTGTCATCTGTATGTTGCTATCCATGCGTTTGTTCGTCTGGCCCTGTACAGTGGTTGTCAATTGTTTGTTGGTATCCATTGGATTGAAGCGGTTATCATTTATATGTTTTTTATCCATGCGTTTGTCTGTCTGGCAGTACACCGTGGTTGTCATTTGCGTGTTGTTATCCATGTGCTTGTCAGTCTGTCCCTGCACAGTGGTTGTTATTTGTATGTTTTTATCCATGTGTTTGTCTGTCTGGCTGTGTGTACAGTGGTGGTCATTTGCTGGTTGTTATTCCGGTGTTTGCCAGGCTCTGTATAGTGGTTGGCATGTTCTCCATATGTCTGCCTGTCTGGCCCTCTATAGTGGCTGTCACTTGTGTGTTGTGATCCACATAGTTATCTGCCTGGCCCTGTATGACATTAGCGATTTAGATGTCGCTGCCCTCGTTCTCATATGGAACTTGCGTCCTCCCGTTACTATCATTAGGCCTTACGGTTACTGACTGTTTTTTGGTTTTTTTTTGTCTCCCCATAAATACTTGATGCCAGTTAATAGCTCTGCTGCCAACATCACTGTGGTTATCGGTATTATCGTTGTCTCCATTAGTATTTCATTTTCATCGCTGCTGTCAATCATCATCATTATCATTATCAGCAGCAGCAGCAGCAGCAGCATTACCATCATCACCACCATCATCACCACCTTATCATCATCATCATCATCATCATCATCATCATCATCATCATCATCATCATCATCATCATATTTAACTCTCATCATAATGACGATGATTGTTATTCATGGCTGCATATGATTTAACAAAACCATCGCTGTTACCATCAATTGATGTCAAGGGTGTCGTCACCGTCGTCGTCATTGTCATCGTCGCCTCTGCCATCGCCATTTTCTGTGTAAAACGGACTGGTGTATCTGCACGGCTTGGTTTGAATTTATAGAATGGCACGACTTATGGCGAAGCTGCTCCATCTGGACTGAATGAAGATGCTTCGGATTCGGTAGAATTCATTGTCTGAGAATAATTCAGTGAAACACTGTAGTCTATGGTGCAAAAGGTTCTACGATATACACATAAAAGGTCCATTTTTCATTCACTGTGGATCCACTCATATATAATATATGTTAAAAAAAATAAATAAATAAATTTAAAAAAACGGTTTTCGCATAACTGCCATTTCATACATGAGGGGTGTGATGCCGACTACTACGAAGCGGGCAAGGTGTCTGTAATCGACCTCCAGGTGGATCTTGAGTGTGAAGACCCCCTCTATCAAAGACTGCTCTTGCAGGAAAGATCGTCAGCCCACTTTTCGATGTCACCAGAGCTGATCTGGAGGTTGTCGCCGTGGAAGGACTCGAAGGTCACGTTGACCTTGTTGACCACTTAACTTGTTGCTTCCGGCACAGTGTTTTTCACAGGCCGACTGTGGGTCTGATGCTTCATGGAACCGAAGGATTCCTGTCTTATTGCTGCCCACGTGCACGAGTGGTCAGGTCTTCGGATCATCATCCCATGGACTGCCGTAACAGACTGTCCGCAGTCATAGCCACGGATTGGGTGCTGTCAGCGTGTCCAGCGAAGCATTTTCGTGAGCGCTGAGAGGTGAGGATGGGGAGTAGAAGGGTCCTTGGCCAGGTTCCTCTCTTTTCTGATCAACCGATACAGTCTGGGTATTTTCACTCTGTCTAAAACTCACCGAACGTCAGAGTGAATTTGAGGGTCGTCTGTGTATGTGAGTGGCCTTCTATGAACTAATAAAGAGGGCTAGGTCACCAGTAGGTGTGGGTACATGTCGGCACAGAGAGATATGGGGGGGGGGGGGGGGGGGGTCCGCCGCACGCTTCAGCCGCTAGAGGCTCCTGGGATCTGGAATCCGCGCCCCCTGACTAAGTCCTGTGATGGAAGCACTTGACTCTCCCTCCCATCCTATCAGCTCCAGACAGGTCCACTGACTTCTCACGGCCCCAGCCCACAGCTCAGCAACTGGGGTTAGCGTCTCCACCACCACCACCACCACCACCAACCACCACCACCACCACCCCTCTTTCTCCGATTCCTTCTCCCTCCCCTTTCTCTCCCACGTCCCTCAGGACTGATATATGATTATGTGTACTCGCCGGGGCCAGTTTATCATCAGTCCCGCTCATCGTGTTTCTCCAAGTTGATGCCGAATCCCGCGAAAATATTGACCGCTCTTTAATGGGCCCCCTTGCTGTCCGCTAATCCTCCACGATAATGTGCAAGGTCCCTCCGACCTCCCGCAGTGCACCGCGCGCCCATGGACGTGAGCGCCGCCAAGTGTCACCCACTGTCTCAAGTAGGGGAGGTAATCTGACCTTGCGCTGTGACACGGGGGGGGGAGTCTCGGCAAGGATCGTGCTGGGTCTGGGGGTGGGGAGGGGAAAAGGGGGTGGGGTATAGGGTCGGATTGTGAGGAGTGGGGTTGAAGGATTGGTTAGACAGCATAGGGGTAAGGATAAGGGCAGTTTTCTCCCCACGGGTTTTCTGAAGACAATTGAATAAAAGAATGAATGAATGGTTAGGTCACGCCGGGTCAAACACAAAAATGTTAAGGTGTGACAAGAGGAAACAGGATAGAGAAGATAACACGCGCTGATCATCTGCAGTTAATATGCCTCTAAATATGTTTAGCTTTCTTAATTTTGGTGTCACTTTGAATTTTTTTTTTTCGTTTGGTACAAAGGAACTCCAATAACTTGACAGAGGAACCAGGCGAATATCTGCGAGTTAAGGTTCAACTTGAAAAAGAAATGGTTGCAGTACTACTTCATACTTCTTTGGACGAAGTGCCTCGTTCAGTCAGCATTAGTCTTCACTACTTTTGACAACATATGTCGTTCACCCCAGTACAGCGTGTTATTTCTGTTGAATAGGTGTGTCGTTCTGCTGGACTCCCTTTCAGTACTTTTGATTATATGATTATCTTTGGCCGAAACCGCGCTTTTAATCCTTTTTTGTCAGGTATTTTCGGACCGGAATAGCTCAGTGGTAGAGCGCCGGACTCGTAATCTTGGTGATCCTGAAGTTGCGGGTTCGAATCTCCGCAGGGCCGTTTCGGTACAGGGGGATTTTTCCCTCGGAGTTAACATTGGTTCTGACTTCATTTCCCATACAGTCCTTCGAATGAGACTATAAACCGAGGTTCCGTGTGTGAACGCACGCGTAACATCTTGCACACACGTCAAATCCCATCACCAACTTTCGGAAGAGAAAGCCAGTTTGGCCGTTGGTATGGATGACACGTTACACATAGCATGCACCCTGCGTGAGAACTGGAAAGAATGAAGGAAGTAAAGAAATTGAGTGAACGATATTGAACGATACTGACTGGATGACACGGAAAACGACTGAATGAAGCGCCAGCTGGCAGCTCTTCAGTCGGCACTACCCAGGTAGGCAGCCCGTTGTGCAAACGAGTGTGGATTGTAAAGGGCTTAGAGCTTGGTCTCTAGCCGAGGATAGGCGCTATATAAGTATTCATGATTATAAGGATAGTGTATCATTCAGCTAATTCTTCTTTTGAATACGTGTCGTTCGCCAGTATGATTTTTTTTTTTTTTTTTTTTTTTTGCTTAACATGAGTGTAGCCAACACTACTCGGGGCCCGTTCATCGCAGGGTGGACAGGTAGGGTTGGTTTTCCAGCGGTTAAAAAACCTCCAACCCCATTAAGCGGCTTCAGCTCCAAGCTGTCAGCTCCACTCTAATCATTTGACTAATGTGTACAGTAACAGAAGTTGGGCCCGTGGCCAAATATGTAGAGCATTTGCCTGCGGAGCAGATAGTCGTGAGTTCGAATCACTCACGGGATCAGATTTCTTTCGGCTTGAAGAAGCCCCCTCTGTCCACCCAGCAGTAAACGGGTACCTGATTCAGCTCAGGGATGGTAAACTGCGGCGGAAAGAGTGTGATGGGCTCCGCCTTCCATCATGACGTGTCCTAAACACGGCGAACCCCTAACAGTATTTCACTGCCCCAATAATCAATAGCTCTGAAAACTTTTACTTTTAACCTTTCAGCGGTGACATTAAGCTGATGGTGATGTCAGCTCCTTCGTCGACTGGGCTGCACAAAAACAAACTAGACTTGATCAAGTCAACTAACAGTTGAATTTAATGTCATCTGCTCCTTGGGGTGGTTTCTAGCAGCTGGCATACTGCGCATGAGTCACCCAGACTGGTCCTGTTCTAGTCATCGGGCAGGCAAGTTTTTGGTACTGACTACTGAGATTAGGAAAGGCAGGAAAAATCAGAATAATAGTAGGGAAAGCTAGGAAAAAGTATATGGAAAGACAGGAGGGAAAAAGGTATGGGAAATAGAAGAACAAGCAGGGAAGGTGAGAGAGAGAAAAAAAAATCAGGGAAAGATTGAGAAGAAAAAAACAAAAGTAGGGAAGACTAGGGAAAAGAAGCGACAGACAGGAGGAATAAGTGAAGAAGGAAAAATAACGAAAGGTATGAGAACGTAGGAAAAGATAGAGGGAAAAAAAAATCAGAGAAATTAAAAGAGTAAGGAAAAGAAGGGAACAGTCTTGAAAGATAAGAAGAAGAAAAAAAAGTAGGGATGGGTAGAAAAAGACAAAAGAAAAGTAATGAAAAATAGGGAATGATCAGAAGTGAGAAAGGATAGGGGAACAGGTAGGGAAAACGGGGGGGGGGGGGGAGGGGGGGGAATAGGGAAAGAAAATAAAACCAGGGGAGGATAGGGAAAAGAAAGCAAAAATGGGGGAGGAGGGGGAGGAGGAGAGGGGTAGCGAAAGATAAGAAAAATGACGCAAGGGTAGGAAGCAATATGGGAAAAGTGGAAAAAATAAGGAACGAGAAGTAAGTAGAAAGGGTAGGGGAAACAAATTAAGGAAGAGCAAGAGGAAATAGGAAAAGAGAAGAAAAGATACGGAAGGATAGGAAGACGTTAGAAAGACTGGGGAAAATTAGGGGGAATAGGACAAGAGAAGACAAAAATACCGAAGGATAGGAAGACGTTAGAAAGACTGGGGAAAATTAGGGGGAATAGGAAAAGAGAAGACAAAAATACCGAAGGATAGGAAAACATTAGAAAGACTGGGGAAAATTAGGGGGAATAGGACAAGAGAAGACAAAAATACGGAAGGATAGGAAAACATTAGAAAGACTAGAAAAAAAATAGGGGAAAATAAGAAAAATTAGTGAAGAATAGGAAAATGTAATGGAAATAAGGAAAAATAACAAAAGATAAACAGTAGAGAAGAATAGGAAAATGTAATGGAAATAAGGAAAAATAACAAAAGATAAACAATAGAGAAGAATAGGAATATGTAATGGAAATAAGGAAAAATAACAAAAGATAAACAGTAGAGAAGAACAGGAAAATGTAATTGAAATAAGGAAAAATAACAAAAGATAAACAGTAGGGAAGGATAGAAGAAAGAACAAAATTGGAGAGAAAAAAAAACCTAGGAAGTCTGAAAGGAATGATAGGAAATAGCAGCGAAAGGTAGGAAAACGTAGAAACAAAAAAAGGATAGGGGGGAAGAGAAAACTTAGAGATGGAAAGTAATAAACAGTAGAAAAAAAACACAAAAATGTGGAGCAAGATGCACACAAGAATAATGGAGGAATTAGTAGATAAGATGGCAAGGTGGTAAGAAAGGTAGTGACAGCAGAGATGGTACGATAAGGTAGCCAAACAAAAAAGAAATCAGAAAAAGCATGGACTATAGGGACAAACGTAGAAAAGGTACCAAAAATCAGTGCTACCTGGATCTACCAGGACCAAGTTCTTGAGAAAGGAAGCAGCGGGGGGGGGGCGGGGGGGGGAGTGTGGAAGGGAAGAGCAGCAGGACTTAAAAGTGTTTGGGGAAGAGAGTGGGGGGGGGGGGATGTTAAGAAAGGGGGGCGTGTGAGATTGAGAAGGAAGAACAAATATTAGCGCTAGAGTAGATCGAATATCCGGTTCGTAAACAAGGGACGTAACATGGGTGTAAAAAAAGAAATAATAAAAACATATTTCGAGAGTGGATGGAAGAAAGAAAGAAAAAAAAAAAGAAAGAAAGAAAGAAGGGACCAGCAGACTAAGTGATTAACTGGGTAACTAACAAACTAAGAGACAGAAAGAGACAGACATTGTAAAACAAACAAAAAAACAGATACACTTTCCAAACATTTTAAAACTCGTCATTCATGTTAATTGACAAAAAGGCATAATTAAAAGAAAGCAGAGAGACAAAAAAAAAAGCATGAAGGTAGAAGGGGGTTATTGAGGGGGGGGGGGGGGGGAGAGAAGAAAACAATGGAAAATTTAAAAAAAAAGGAAAAACAAATGATTTAAAGAAAAAGATTCAACGTCCATTTTTCGTCCAGTTTGAGGAGATAAGTGATCGCTCGTTCTTTGTTTGCATTGTTCTGAATGTTGTTTATCCTGCCTGAAGAAGACCAACGAGGTCGAAACGCGTCGTGTTTTGTCTTGTAATTCGTTTTGTCCCTTTCGTCCGAAGAAATAATATTTAAAGTTTGAATTAAAGAAAGAAAAGTATGGACGGACAAAAGAAAAGATACAATAGAAGATGCAGGAATGAAGGAAAAGACTTCCAATGTGAAAGAAAGAGAAACCATAGTTTTTGAGACAGGCCAGAAAAGAAGACGATTTACATATGTCTACCGCCAAAAAGAGACATGGTAGGACAAGAGTAGAAGAAAGCAGAGGATGCCGAGAGAATCTACTAGGCAGTCCAGTAAGGCCAACAGCGGCGGCACACACACACACACACCACACACACACACACACACACACACACACACACCACACACACACACACGCACACACACACACACACACACACACACACACACACACACCCCACAACACACACACACACACCACACACACACACACACACCATGCCTGCACGAATGCATCCACTTGCGCGCTCGCGCGCTTACACACACACACACACACACACACACACACACACACACACACACACACACACACACACACACACACACACACACCATCTTCCATTCAAAGTGAACTATATTTAATGCCTGAGCAGGTGTTTGTCGTCTGATGTAGTGAAGTGCCCTATTCATGACAGAAACTGACTGTATTTATGTCAGCTAGCGTTCGTCGTGGGTCATGCCACACATGTATGCGAACTACGCACGCAATATCAAAAGATGTTGACAGCAAGAGAGAGGAAACTTCAGTTCATTCTTTGGTACTCATTCACGCCACACACACACACACAACACACACACACACACACACACACACACACACACACACACACAACACAAATTAATGCGCACTCGCGCGCATACGCACGCGTGCACGCTCTCTCTCTCTCTCTCTCTCTCTCTCTCTCTCTCTCTCTCTCTCTATCTATCTATCTATCTC
>CM065717.1:80273173-80285673 GCA_033310375.1 Conus canariensis | reverse complement strand
CACTTTTCTACTTTGCAGTTATCCATGATACCAGCTTTCTACTTTGCAGTTATCCATGAGACTACTTTTCCACTTTGCAGTTATCCATGAGACCACCTTTCTACTTTGCAGTTATCCATGATACCAACTTTCTACTTTGCAGTTACCCGTGAGACCACTTTTCTACTTTGCAGTTATCCATGATACCAGCTTTCTACTTTGCAGTTACCCGTGAGACCACTTTTCTACTTTGCAGTTATCCATGATACCAGCTTTCTACTTTGCAGTTACCCGTGAGACTACCTTTCCACTTTGCAGTTATCGATGAGACCACATTTCCACTTTGTAGTTATCTACAAGACCACTTTTCCACTCTGCAAGTGTCTACAAGGCATTCTCTCCACTATGCAATCATCCACAAGGCCATCTGGCCATTGTACAGTTATCCACGAGGTCACTTTTTCACTTTGCATTTATCCACAAGGCCGTCTTTCCACTGTGCAATTATCTACAAGACCACTTTACCACTCTACAGTTAACCACAAGGCTGCAGTCCGAAGTTATCCATGAAACCGCCTTTCCAACTGCAGTCAACCAAGAGACCACCTTTCCACTCTACGGTTAACCACTAGGCCACCTTCTTCCACTGCCTTAACTTCATGGGGTGCTACACTGAGGAACAATGTACCATGTATCATCAGTTCTGTCGATGGTGTGCCTGGACTTTGATCTCTGCCAATGGTTTCCCTGATCATTCTGCGGTGTTGTCAGTCTATCGTTGTTTATTTCCATTCCTCCGTCTCCCTTCTTCAACTGTTGCCTGGAAGATTGTTTTAGCAAGGCATTGGATCTTATTGCATGGCAATAGCAATATAGTTTTTTTCTTCTGATCTGATGTCAGTATCTCACATAGGCCGATGTGCTGCTCAATACTTTGATACCCTTTTTCATGATTGATATAATCAATTCTATATTTCGCACATTGTGGTAACACCTCATTCCCATTGCTTGGATCCTTCATTCCAGATCTGTTGTAACAGCTCATGTCTCGCATGCATGCAGGAAGTTTAAACGTACTAGAGCACGCAGGAGTCTGATTTTGCGTTTGATGGAAATGTTATTACTCTTCCACACATGTTTTAGTCTTGTCAGCGCTGATATCACTTTTGCTGCCCTCGAGAGGAGTTCTGGTTTGGAAGCCCTCACTGATGATGATGGATCCCAGGTGGGTAAACTGCTGAACAGTTTCTAGCTTCTGTATATGGACAGTTATCAATATGATTGGTTGCTCTGTTGCTGGTATTCACCTTGGTCTTCTCGGCGCTGGAGTGCACATGTCTTGCTGATATTTCACCCTATCTTTGAAAAAAAAATGTCGGCGAGTTCTTGTGCACTACCTGCCATGCCATTGATGTCATCTACAAATCGAAGATCGCGGTGTTTTTTGTTTTTTTTCCTCCGATGCTGACAGTGCCGACATGATCTTCACCTGCATTAATCATGACAACGTTCCAGGAATATGTTGAAAAGAGTGGGAGGTAGAAGGAAGCCCTAACGAACTCCAACCGAAGAATGAAACCCCTCTCCATTAGCATCCTATATGAGCACTGCGCTTGTCGCTTGGGAGATAAATGGTTGTATAGTGTTAATTAGATTTTGCCCAGTGATAAATTCATTTGTCAGCAATAAATCCAGAGACACTTTTCAGTTGCATTTAACCTAAAGGCTTCCTTTCCATTCAGTAGTCACTTATGGGGCCACTTTCCGACTATGTACTTATACCCAAGGCCACCTTTCCAATCTGCAGTTATTCCCGAAGCTACTTTTTCCGCACTATCGTTATCCCGGAGACCACCTTTCCAAATTGCAGTCATTCACTAGGCCCCTCTGCAGTTATCCCTTGCCACTCATTATCCACGAGGTCCTCTTTCCGCTCCCTACTTGTCCACGAAGCCATTTTCTTCACTTTGTGACAATTATTTACGAGGTCATCTTTCCACTCTGTAGTTATTCACGAAGCCATCTTTCCACTCTGCAGTCATCCACGTGGCCATTTTCCACTTCCCAGTTATCCATGAAGCCATCTTTCCCCTCTGTAACAAGTTACTCATGAGGCTGTTTTTTCCACTCTATACTTATCCACGAGGCCATATTGCCACTCTATACTTACCCACGAGGCCATATTGCCACTCTATACTTACCACGAGGCCATATTGCCACTCTATACTTACCCACGAGGCCATATTGCCACTCTATACTTACCCACGAGGCCATATTGCCACTCTATACTTACCCACGAGGCCATATTGCCACTCTATACTTACCCACGAGGCCATATTGCCACTCTATACTTACCCACGAGGCCATATTGCCACTCTATACTTACCCACGAGGCCATATTGCCACTCTATACTTACCCACGAGGCCATATTGCCACTCTATACTTACCCACGAGGCCATATTGCCACTCTATACTTACCCACGAGGCCATATTGCCACTCTATACTTACCCACGAGGCCATATTGCCACTCTATACTTACCCACGAGGCCATATTGCCACTCTATACTTACCCACGAGGCCATATTGCCACTCTATACTTACCCACGAGGCCATATTGCCACTCTATACTTACCCACGAGGCCATATTGCCACTCTATACTTACCCACGAGGCCATATTGCCACTCTATACTTACCCACGAGGCCATATTGCCACTCTATACTTACCCACGAGGCCATATTGCCACTCTATACTTACCCACGAGGCCATATTGCCACTCTATACTTACCCACGAGGCCATATTGCCACTCTATACTTACCCACGAGGCCATATTGCCACTCTATACTTACCCACGAGGCCATATTGCCACTCTATACTTACCCACGAGGCCATATTGCCACTCTATACTTACCCACGAGGCCATATTGCCACTCTATACTTACCACGAGGCCATATTGCCACTCTATACTTACCACGAGGCCATATTGCCACTCTATACTTACCCACGAGGCCATATTGCCACTCTATACTTACCCACGAGGCCATATTGCCACTCTATACTTACCCACGAGGCCATATTGCCACTCTATACTTACCACGAGGCCATATTGCCACTCTATACTTACCCACGAGGCCATATTGCCACTCTATACTTACCCACGAGGCCATATTGCCACTCTATACTTACCCACGAGGCCATATTGCCACTCTATACTTACCCACGAGGCATATTGCCACTCTATACTTACCACGAGGCCATATTGCCACTCTATACTTATCCACGAGGCCATATTGCCACTTATACTTATCCACGAGGCCATATTGCCACTCTATACTTATCACGAGGCCATATTTCCACTCTATACTTATCCACGAGGCCATATTTCCACTCTATACTTATCCACGAGGCCATATTTCCACTCTATACTTACCCACGAGGCCATATTTCCACTCTATACTTACCCACGAGGCCATATTTCCACTCTATACTTACCCACGAGGCCATATTTCCACTCTATACTTACCCACGAGGCCATATTTCCACTCTATACTTATCCACGAGGCCATATTTCCACTCTATACTTATCCACGAGGCCATATTTCCACTCTATACTTATCCACGAGGCCATATTTTCCACTCTATACTTACCCACGAGGCCATATTTCCACTCTATACTTACCCACGAGGCCATATTTCCACTCTATGCTTATACACAAGGCTTTCCACTCTGACGTTATCCACAAGGTCATCTTTCCACTCTGCAGTTATCCACAAGGCCATCTTTCCACTCTGCAGCTATCCACAAGGCCATCTTTCCATTTTGCACTTATCCACAAGGCCATCTTTCCATTTTGCACTTATTCACAAGGCCATCTTTCCACTTTGCAGTTATCCACGATACCCTTTTTCTAACGTGCAGTTTGCTTTCGTATCGATGAGAGAGGAGGGAACTTGTCTTGCCGCAGGCTATGTTTGATCTAACGCCTTTAATTTTCATCTGTCGTGGGAATTGTGTCGGTGTATATGTGTGCGCGTGTGCGCGTTTAGATGTGTGCGTATGTGCGTGTGTGCTCGCTTGTGCGCGCGCGCGCGCGCGCGCGCGTGCGCGCGCGTGCGCGCGCGCGTGTGTGTGTGTGTGTGTGTGTGTGTGTGTGTGTGTGTGTGTGTGTGTGTGTGTGTGTGTGTGTGTGACTGACTGAAAGAGATAGAGAGAGCGAGAGAGAGACAGAGACGGAGAGAGAATAAACATGGAAATGATGGCATCTTGATCAAAATCTTCGTGTTTGCAAAAATGTTCTTTGATGGTCCAGAGCCGGAAAAGGTCATTTGGAGTTCTTTTTTAATCTCGGATTGAAATGTGAAGAACACAGTGTAAAACCAGAAAGGATCTCGGGAGAGTGCACACCCCCTCCAAAGTCAAACGAGACAGGATCCCCTACGATCCGGATCTGGTCTACAGATCCTCACCTAAGTTCAACAGATTCGTTTGTTGGCCTACATGTCATCTTTCTGCCAGTTCAGTTCAGTGTTTTAAGTATGTCTTTTGATCGCCAGATGATATCAAAGAAAATCAAATAAAAATTTTATAAATGAAAAAAGAAAAGAAAGAAAGAAAGAAAACACCTCCACAATTAACTTATCATCCACATTAACACTTTCAAACCCACATCTGATATACGCATATTTCTGCCAGGTTTCATGAACATCAGCTGAGCGGTTCTTGCGTGACTTTACTGAACGAATACTCGATACCCCCTTTGTTCCCGGAACCGCATCACGCATCTGTACCGAAGTGTTATGGGTCAGGTTTCAGCTTACATTCATTCTTTTCACCAAGTTACGTCAAGATCGCTTTTGTAGTTTTTGCGTTATCTTGTTTACAATATAGACCAAGAAATCCAACGGACTCGGATAAGATCATGATTATCCTCCTTGTCGGTAATAACGGATGATAAGCTTGTTTATTTCTGTGCGAGTTATGAGAAAAAAGGAGTAGTCGAGTGTTGTTCTTGGAGCAATTCGCATAGCAGTTAATTGTCATGAAAGCACATTGTCCGTAAGCAATATGAACGTGCGCGAAATAATGTCAGGTAGGTGGTCCTATGAACATGTTTATTAATTGAATTATCAAGGAGTTCGATGTGCTTAGGAGCGCGTTGTTCAGGAGTTAATTGTTCCGAAAAACAATTTTTGTCCGAGTTAATGATTATGGGATCAGTGTCGTTTGGACACGTACTTCTCAACTGACCTCAGTGAGGTGACAGCCCTTCGTGGTCGGCTGGGTTATAAGCAACATTTCTCTCTCTCTCTCTCTCTCTCTCTCTCTCTCTCTCTCTCTCTCTCTCTCTCTCTCTCTCTCTCTCTCTCCCAGGAGGCTGAACTACATATTGATCGTGCAGGAGTGAGTTACTGAGCAGTGACTTAGCGTTGTTTCCAGCTAGAACTGACCCCGTCAGTCAGATAAAACTCCAGGGAGAGCATGACAGCAGAAGGCCTTTAGTGAAGAGGCGTTGTCTTTTAAGACGAGTGTCTTACCCACATCGCTATGCCTTACCCACATGCTATGGGACACGTTCTAAGTTGGGAAATCTGAGCCTTATAAAATCCGCTTGTGCTCCTCCTCGACCAGGTTCGGCTGGAACTTTTTACAGCTGCTTCTGCCATTGTCTTCCGGTCCTCTTCGTATAGAAATCCTAAGCTGTTTGGTGACATCATAGGATCCAACCTCTATGGCTAGCAGTTCGGCCTGGAAGCCCGATTCCCTCAAGCTGCTGGCCACACTGGTATACTTCTATGTCTTCTAGAAGTCTTCTAGATATGGGCTTGCTCCATTTTGCTTTCGTATGGTACAGTAAGTTCAACAAGACTCAACTGTTCTGATGAAATTGAGTGGAGGACAATATCCGTTCTAATGTCACTCTTCCTGATGATCTCTGGATGATTTTTCCATTCTGGAAGGTCTGCTGTGTACTCCCTGTCATCCAGTAAACCCCGTTTATATGCTCTTGATGTCACGATTGCTCTTCAAGACCATGACATGTGGTCTCTTGCCGTGTAGATCTTCGATGCTGTGGGCCTCTGGTGGAGTGTTCTGAATCGTAATCTGAATGGTACTGTCCAAGGGCGAACACCCATGACAAGGAAGCTGTTGCTGAGCAAAGTGTTACACAGGCAAATTATTGTCCTAGGGACGACTGCTCCGGAAACGTATCATCTGGGCACACCGAGCGAAACCCATCACAGCGAGTGGCGGCAGACACACTGGCCGGGAGATAAAAGACAGCGACTGTGACGTGATGCCTGTCGCCGTGTTATCTGCCTATGTATGCGTTTTGTGGTCACGTGGGGTTTTCAATGTCATCCCACGATCCCAGGGGTTGAGTTGACTGGGGGCCGGAATAGTTCAGTTGGTAGAGCGCCGGACTCGTAATCCAAGGGTTGCGGGTTCGAATCTCCGCCGGGCCGTTTCGGTACAGGGGGATTTTTCCCCCGGAGTTAACATTGGTTCTGACTCCATTTCCCATACAGTCCTTCGAATGAGACTATAAACCCAGGCTCCGTGTGTGAACGCACGCATTACATCTTGCACACACGTCAAATTCCATCACCAACTTTCGGAAGAGAAGGCCAGTTTGGCCGTTGGTATGGATGACACGTTACACATAGCATTGCACCTTCCCCGAAGTTGGAGTATGGCTGCCTTAATGGTGGGATAAAAAAACGGTCATACACACAAAGCTCCACTCCCTATACAGGGGGTGTCCGCAGGAGTATCAGCCTGCGTACGCAGAAGAAGAAGAGCTGACTGAGTCTTGTCGTTCCTGGGAAGTGCGGATAGTCTCCGCCTTTGCTTTTCCACAGAATTATCGTCGAAAGGGGATGTGGCATTGACAGGTCGCCTGACAGTTGGTTCAGAGATGGGGCACTTTGATCCACGGTTCCGTGGTTAGAACATCCAACGGCCACCGAAAGATTTCGAGTTCGAAGCCACTCACCCAGACATATCCACAAAGACCATACCATTATCATATTAACGTGTTGTCCGTCTGGTGGTATAAGAGCGAAATTAGATCGATCCCATACCTCTATTTCACCTGAGCGTGTTGCTTCATTCAGGGCCGTATCATGTTAAGTGGATGTGGATTGTCACGGTCGCTAAGCCGGACGGCCCTACCACCCTTACCCACGCCTATCACACACTAGGTCAGACAACACAGCACACTAACAGTTTTACAATCACGCACGCTTCTTTATTTCACACACACTCCATGGCGCCACCACTCACGCACATCTACAACTGCACACAAGTATCCTAATTCCCGCTGACTCACCCTACTCTACGGTAAAGACCCGGAAGACCCTAACCTAACCTAAAACACCAGTTGCGGTATATCACTGTGACCTGGGGACACAGCGATAGCCCGCACACGTGGTGACTAACTACTAGGGACAAGGATTTACCAAAGGGACTCTAATCTCTTAACTACTGTTACCACCCACACCTCTCCCCGGGACTCACCCTTCTCTTTAAACCCGGGACCACTACTGCACTGATCGCTGCGTCCCTAAGGGAGGCAACGACCAGTACCCTACACTGTGCTGGCCACTACGTCCTGAAAGGAGGCAGTAGCTAACACCCCTAACCCTACTGCCTAACGCTACACCCCTTCTACCACAAACATGGGACAACCCATCCCGGCCCGGAAAACCCAGTCCTCGGCGCTGTACGGGGCCCCTCACAGGCTGACACCTCCCCGGAAGACTCTGCACCCCGGCGCTGTCCGTGGCTCCTCCGCGGCCCGACACCCTCCCCGAAGACTCTGCACCCCGGCGCTGACCGTGGCTTCCCGCAGTCTGACTCCTCCCCCGATGGGCACGACCCCCAACGCACACACACACCAGACACCCTCTCGACAAGTCTGGGGCTCGAAGGACGCCTCCTCTGAAGGCCCCGTCGGACACTGAGGGTGAAAAAGGCCTGGTGCAGCGCCCTCTCACAGGACGCCTGAACAGGGAAGAGGAACCAGTGCCGGAGAACTTCCGGAAGAGCACCGGTAGCTGGAGGAGAGCTGCCCCACAGAAGGCAGACGGCCTGGGTGGTCTCCCTCTCCCGGGAAATCAACAGGCACTGGAAAGCGCCGCTCACCTGCCGGCACGCGGCAGTAGACTGCGGTGATCTGGCCCCAGCCTCAGGACGGAACAGGATACCTGCTGACACAACTGGAGGCCACTACTGTAGTGTTGCTACTACCCGAGTCATCAAGGCACATAGGCTACTTGGTAAAGCTTTAACTCTCCATCTCCCTTGCCTACTTCCCACTCGGGCATGAGAGTGACCCCTTGAATTTCGAATACATCCCCCAACCCATTACTCACTTTGGGGTTATCAGACCCATTTCCTGCCAACCCTTACAACAGCAGTAAAACAATATTCTCTCTGAGCCAATCCACGCTATTACATATGAAATTATGAATCACCCCAATTCTCGGAAAAGAAAAGAAAACTAAGCGATCCCAACGCGGACTTCATGGGCCCCTTAGGAAATGCTACGTAATCTAGGAAATGGGCAGTTTCACAAGGAAACGTCTCCACATAATGATCAGTAGCAATACACATCTCTCAAAAAAAAAACTTATCAATTTCATCGGTTTACAGTTCCAGCATGTTCACACAAGAGAATCGGCTCGCAGCCACAATCCTTCACATTCTTACCCCTCTTTGCACCGTCAATTATAATCGTATATCCAAAACATGATTTGTTTGCCACAATTTCCATCCAGCACCTCACTCTCATGTCATCTCTTGTCAGATAACCCAGTGGTTAATCCTTGTCATGTCAACACAACCACACTTCATACAATATTACATGCTGCACATCATCCGTTTTCATCCTATCGACTGCTAAGCTACTCGTCTTAAACTTTACCTTTCCCTTCTTCCCGACTACTAAAATTCATAACTGGGCTGCCTCCCCACAACCTAAGATATCTTTCTCTAACCCCGTTCTGACACAAACACATACATCCCTGCATGTGTGACGACTGTCACTTGTATTATAAAAACTTCTACCCTATGGACTCACTGTCCTGTACCAAATGCGTACGTCACAGATACAGTCCGCACGCGCACGAGACCCGCGTCGAGAACCCTGACTCGTAACGAAAGTGAAAAGACACCAATATAAGTTGAATGGTTACGACCGTACCCCAGTATAAACCACTCGACCACAAATTGGCCTTGGCCTTACTACACAGTTAACCGATTCCAATGCTGTGCAGGTCAACTCCGAAATCGTTAATCAGTTTCAACGAACTCCTACTATTTACAATTGAGATTGAGCACAATCATCAAACCCCTCTATGATTCACGCAGACACATCTGCACCTGACTCATTATGATCCTCAACCAAATGCAACCTCGTACTACCCTCTTATTGAACCCACTGACATTAACACGAACTAACCACAAACAATAGCTACATCACCGTCCATCAACGGTCATTATATTGAACCCACATTGTCTAGCCAAACTGTCCTGAGGAAATCGAACTCGGGAACCACTATGTACATCACTTACAAAAA
The DNA here is from genome assembly GCA_033310375.1 of Conus canariensis. Lineage (NCBI taxonomy): Eukaryota > Metazoa > Mollusca > Gastropoda > Neogastropoda > Conidae > Conus > Conus canariensis. The sequence continues at coordinate 80,276,109 of CM065717.1, read as the reverse complement.
TATACAGGAAAAAGGTGACAACTCAAACCGGCTGACAACAAATTTCAATCACGGAACCAAGACGACATCATACCAGACAACCAGTATACGCAACGAACACAATACAACTAATCGCAACATGAGACAACTACAGTTCAACTCGCCACAATACAAGACAACACGACGAACCAAAATACCACGAACCTAACAAATCACCAACCTGGACAGACAGACGTTCAACCACACCAGTTCTGCAACTGGCTGAAGTGGCTGCCAACAAGGACGACACCGACTCAGCACAGGCCAAGGGCACCCAAACCCGACGAGGACCTGGCCCTAACTATGACTTGAAGTCACTCTTCAAAAACTAACGGCGCTGCCGCCGCACCTACAAGGCGTACGTCCACTCCGACGAACACCAGGGACCGAAGTGAAGCTACCCCAACGCATTCCGCCCTGGTCGGAATCAAGCGAACTCTACTCACCACACAAAACAACGATTGGTCAGAGCAGTGTATCCCTCCGCAGAGCTGACACGCCTGACCAACGGACTAGTTGTTGCTCGTGCAACAACACGACAATTTACCACAACAACTCACAGACTTTACAACACAACAACAACCGATATCCTGCCCGCCTTCTCTGGTGTAGAACCAAAGTAACAAAAGGGTAACAATCGGGAACGAAACCAACCTCCCGCTTCCATTCCATTCCTTCAATAAGTGAAGACTGGAATGAAAGAATATTGTATGTCCTATTTCCCCAGCCTCCTACCTAGCCTAATCTTTCTACCTAACCCTGAGGAACTTAACCTAACTCTAGCTAACTAAACCCCAACCTCACATACGCGCGAGCGCGCGCACACACACACACACACACATACGCGCACACGCTCTCTATCTTGAACCACCACTACTCTTAAACACATGGACATACTGATTTAGTACCGCCGATCGGTGACACGGATGTTAAACCTCAAATGATGGAAGAATGTAGGGGAAAGTGGGAGTCGGTGAGTGAACCGATTGTGGGCACTTAACCGGTGCCTAAACTGTGCTTTTGACACAGGATTCGCTCGTCGTATGTCGTGAGAGAAAAGGGTTATCACAATAGTGACGCTTTTGCGACCTACATAAAGGCTTGATAACCGTGACGGTGTACTAACGACAAAACGAAACGTGTAACTGAGAAAAAGTTGCAAAGGATGCAACAGGAGCACACACGCAGAGAGAGAGAGAGAGAGAGAGAGAGAGAGAGAGAGAGAGAGAGAGAGGCCCACGCTCTTTGACAAGTCACCTTCGAGTCCACGGTTCGTTGATGGAAGCTGAGGTGTGGGACGTCTACGTGAGGGCTGATATCCGAGCTGTGAGTCCTGTGCTTCAGTCCAGCGACAGATTCCCCAGTTATCAGCGGGCTCTGACTCCCTGTGGTCATCCTTCAAATCCCTCGCGTTCAGCGGCATTAGGGGCAGCATTAGTGGAGTCAGGGGAGTCAATCTCCCTTTACACAACAATGCTGACACCTCATTGTTCTTTGCTCACCCTGGGCTGAGGAACTGGAGTGGGAAGATAGGATCGGCGGAAGAAAGGAATGGCAGGCGTGAAACAGACAGGACTGTAACTAATGATGTATTGGTAGGCGGTTAAGATGATGATAACGACAAAGAAGAAGAAGAAGAAGAAGAAGATGATGATGATGATGATGATGAATGATGATGATGATGATGATGATGACGAGGAGGAGGAGGAGGACGATCAGGATGACAGCGACGACGACGACGACGATGATGATGATGATGATGATGATGATGATGATGATGATGATGATGATGATATATGGGTGATGATGATGATGATGATGATGATGATGACGAGGAGGAGGACGACGATCAGGATTACAGCGACGACGACGACGACGACGATGATGATAATAATGATAACAATGACGACGACGACGACGACGATGATGATGATGATGATGATGATGATGATGATGGATGATGATGATGATGATGATGACGAAAACGACGATGAGGACGACGACGAGGACGACCACAACGACGATTACGACGAGGAGGAGGAGGAGGAGGAGGATGGCGACGACGACGACAAACATGATGGTGACGACGACGATGGTGATAGTGGTGACGACTGCCCGGAGAAAAACAATGACGGATGTGGTCAAAGAGACGGTGCTAGCATTGTTGAAAATAAAGACATTAATGATTTTGACAATGACAACAACAATGATAAAGATAATACCACGATAACGATTATCATGGAGACAATGCCGATGAAATCGAACTAGAAGCACGAAGACAGCATAGAATTTCTCTTGTCTGGTTGACGATGAAGATGGGTATGACGACAACAGCAATGATGGTGACTGCAAGAAAAATCAACGAGGGTTGTGGAAAGGGGCATAGCAGATGCCGATGAAGATGACGATGAAGATGACGATGAACATGGCGATGGCAGTGATAAAAATGGAGAAAAAAAATGCTGAATGACAAAAGTGAATGAGGGAAGGAGAGAGAGAGCGGGGAGGGGGGGGGGGCGTGCGGACGAATGGGAAAGGAAAGGCTTTCAGCTTACCCCCCATGCTACTTGTTGACGACAACGAGGAGAAATACGACAGTATCGACGATGATAATGCTGACAGTGCGTCGATGACAATGATGGCGATGATGATTAAGTATAACTGAAGGTATTGTGACGACGCCGATGATGATGATTGTCATTTATGTTACGACTACGACAATGCCGATGAAAATGACAACGACGGTAGTGACGACGACGACGACGACGACGAGAAGTATAGTGTGATGGTGGTGATGAGTGTTCCTCCTCTTTCAGAATATATTCCTCCTCTTCAAGAATCTGTTCCTCTCTCCTGCTCTATTCTTCTGTTTATTTACCGGTACTTGCTGAATTTGCTCCCAGTCCTTTCCCTTATGC
>CM065717.1:80260673-80263173 GCA_033310375.1 Conus canariensis | reverse complement strand
GACACATGTGGAGTTTTGTTGTCTTCCCTGGAGAGCTGATGGAGCTGGTTGTTCCAGAGGACGTGGAGTCCTGTCATAGCAGACATAGGCGAGGTGAGCATCCTCCTCTACACACACACACACAACACACACACACACACACACACACACACACACACACACACACACAAGCATGCACGCCCGCAGCACACACACACACACACACACACACACACACACACAACACACACACACACACAACACACACACACACAATCTCCGTAAGATTTTTTTTTTTAAGTTCCAGTGAGTTGGCTTCAACCACAGCAACAGCAAGTTTCCGACAGGCGGGGGTGGGGGGGGGGGGGGGGGAAACAACTCATTCGCTTCCTTCCACCCCACCGTTCCTCTCCCCCTCTCTCCTCCCCCCCCCCCTCCCCCCCCCCCACCTCCACCCACCCCCTCCCTCACCTTCCCTACCCCTTCCCTCCCTCTCCCACTCCCATCCAAACAAACAACCACGGTGTAACAGCTCTACCCCCAATCCCTCATCAGGTCCGCGCCACCTGTGTGTTGGGGGGGGGTGGGGTGGGGGGTGGGGGGGGGGGAGTAGGGGGGGGGTGAGGCCCACCTTTCTCTCGGCGTGGCCTTGTGGGCCCAACACTCTATTCACGCTTTCTTCTTTTCCCTGCTCCTCTCCCGCTGCTGCGTCTTGCAGTGTGACAGCCCATTTCCTTCTTCTTCTTGTCAACACCACGGACAGGGAAAGGTGCGAGATAGGCCTGTAGTTGGCTTGTGTGGTGTATGGGATGCGTGTGTGTGTGTATCTGTGTGTATGTGTGTGTGTGTGGGGGGGGGGAGAGGGGGCGATGTGTGTGTTGTTTTTTGGGGATGTTTGTGTTTGTGTTGTGTGTGTGTGTGTGTGTGTGTGTGTGTGTGTGTGTGTGTGGGCGGGGGGGGGGGGGGGGCGGGATGTGTGTCTATGTGTGTGTGTGTGTGTGTGTGTGAACGTGTGTGTATGTGTATGAGTGTGTGTGTGTGTGTGTGTGGCGTGTGTGTGTGTGTGTGTGTGTGTGTGTGTGTGTGTGTGTGTGTGAGTGTGTGTATGTGTGGTGTGCTGTATGTGTGTGTTGTGTGTGTGTGTGTGTGTGTGTGTGTTTAGTGTGTGTGTGTTGTGTGTGTGTGTGTGTGGTGTGTGTGTGTGTGTGTGTGTGGGCGTGTGGTGGCGCGGCGCGTGTGTGTGTGTGTGTGTGTGTGTGTGTGTGTGTGTGTGTTGTGTGTGTGTGTGTGTGTGTGTGTGTGTGTGTGTAGTGTAGTGTGTGTGTGTGTGTGTGTGTGTGTGTGTGTGTGTGTGTGTGTGTGTGTGTGTGTGCTCTTTTCTGTGAGAAATGATAGACGACGACGATGATGGTGCTGAATGTTGTCGCTATTGTTTGAGCACTGTCTGTATCATTCTCAACGGTACTCTTTCTTCTTTTCTAATACTAGTTTTGGCAGTGGTACCGCTGCTATTGTTGCCTTTGTTTTCAATCACCGACTTGTTTTCAAAAGACTCTTCTCTCTCTTCTCTCTCTCTCTCTCTCTCTCTCTCTCTCCCTACTCTCTCTCTTCTCTCTCTCTCTCTCTCTCTCTCTCCTATTATCATACATTTCATCATCCGCCACGTCTTCCTTCTTTTTCTACTTCTCTTCTTCTTCCTCCTCCCCCGTCCGTCCTCCTCCTCCTCCTCCTCCTCCTTCTCCTCCTCCTCGGGTTTTTTTTTTTCATATTATTCCTGTTAATGATTCTTCCTCCACTTCTTCAATTCGTGTCGCTGCTGCTGCTGCTCTTGTTCCTCCCCATTTTGTTTCTTCCTAAGGAGCCTGCTGGTGGACATAGCTAGACAGGGTTGTCTTGATCCACGGGTTCTGGGTTCAGATCCCGGCAGGATGCAGTTAGGATAGAGATTTTTTTCTCTTTGTTGTCAGTATCTGTGGAACATTTTTAGTTCCCTCCTTATCCTTTGAACTGAACTTTAAAAAACCGAAGTCCTGTTTTGTAAATACGTAGATAAGAAAAGGTGACAAAAAGCCTTCCAGTACATTAAACACAAATCTTGTTCTTTGTAAAGGAGTATGTCTTCATGTGCCTCTCTCTCTCTCTTTCTCTACCTCTGTCTGTCTGTCTGCCTGTCTGTCTGTCTGTCTGTCTGTCTCTTGTCTCTCCTCTTCTCTCCCCTCCTCTCTCTCTCTCTCTCTCTCTCTCTCTCTCTCTCTCTCTCTCTCTCTCTCTCTCGCTTACATACACACACATGCACACACAACTCCCAAACATCCACACGGTCCCGTGTGTCATCCCCGAAGACAGAACGTGGCTGCCCTGGTAAATTCGTGGGTTTGAAGACGGCCACATGCTTAAAAACCTCAAACAAAGTTGAGCCTCGGGAGTTGTAACCAAAACAACAACAACAACAACAACAAAGACGGAAGCATCTTTTTCTGGTTTTAGCCGAGGAACCGAGGGGGAAAAAATGACTTCTAAT
>CM065717.1:80248173-80255673 GCA_033310375.1 Conus canariensis | reverse complement strand
GTTTTGCGCACAGACCCCTACCCATCTCTTGCATCCGTAAAACACATCCGTTTGATCCCCGACTGTCTTCCGATGAACCCCCTGGTGCAGACAAACAGAGCTGACTGACGGCGCCGCCAGAGGCCAGTCCCTGCCAACTGCAGGTAGTACATGGCCGCTATGCAGACATGGGAATCTGCAGGGCTGTACTAGTACACCTCGCCACGTTGCGGCAACAACAACAACAACAACAAACACAAACTACGCAGCGTGGAGCTTTCTCTGACAGAGGGGAGTGGGAGGTGTGAGGGAGGGTGGTTATGGTGTGGGGGTAGTCGTAGGAGAGGTGTTGCAAAATGGGTCAAATTTACTGTGACTAAAAAGGGTACCAGTGATACTCTTGTTCTTGTCCATATTATCACTGGGTGTGGGGGAGGGGGGTTGGGGAGAAGGGAGATAATCTGAACTCCACTCTATGGTAAATCAGAACTGTGCTGAACGTGCTCACACACACACAGACACACACACACACACACACACACACACAGAACACACACACACACACACACACATACACACACACATGCTCACACGCGCGCGCGCGCTCGCATATACACACACACACACACACACACACACACACAACACACACACACACACACATCACAAAACACACACGCACACACACCTCACACACATACACACACACATACATACACATACACACACACACACACACACACACACACACACACACACACACACACACACACACACACAACACACACACACACACACCACACACACACAACACACACACACACACACACACACACACACACACACACACGCGCGCCGCGCGCGCGCGCGTGCGTGCGCACACACACACACACACACTCTCTCTCTCTCTCTCTCTCTCTCTCTCTCTCTCTCTCTCTCTCTCTCACATACACTCTCTCTCTCTCTCTCTCTCTCTCTCTCTCTCTACTTCACCTCACCACACCACACTTGCCTAAAAATGACGCGCATACACAGAGTAATGTTCGCTGACACCCCCCCCCAACCCCCCCCCCCCCCCATCCAGCCAAGCCACACACACCAACAAACTGGAACCATGCTGCACACCTCCACCACGCTAATATTATCTCCCTGTCTTCGACCTGAAAAAAGCACGTCCATCCAAGACCCCCGACAAACGAACGGCCAGCAGAGACAAAGCCCACCTCCTTGACCCTGTTTCCATGACAGCAACAGGGGGGGGAAGTATGGTCAGTTTTACAAGCCCAGTCAAGTGCTTGCTCCAACATCGCCATAAAGATGGGGCAGTTTGTCCTCTCCTTGTCACACGCCCACTTTATGCCCCGACCCCCCTCTCCCTTCTTCCCCCACCTCCCTCCCCCCACCTTTCCCCGGTCCTCTTCAGTCTCTTACAACTCTCCACCACCACCACCACCCCCCACACTCCCACCCATCTATCCACCCACCGCCCCTAGCCGGTCAGTACTTTCCTTGTTCGTCAGAAAGTTTGGGTCTTATTATTTTCCCTTCCAATATTTCACCAAAAAATTCGCTCGAGCCCTTTTGTCTGAAAAGTGTGGTTCCTTCACTCTTAACACTCAACAGAACTGCTCAGGACAGAATAATATGTTAGTGTGGGGAAAATTTTTTTTTTTTTTTTTTGGATCACCATTATCGTCATCGACATAATCAACATCACTTCAATTGCAGCGGTAGACCTGAAACTAAAAAAAAATGACAGAAGACATGCAACAATGGATTAGGTCCTTCTTGGACAAGCCGAAGATCAGTCAGTCAGTCATTCCCTAGAACGCTGGGGTCGTTGGGGGGACGTGGGGTCGTTGGGGGGACGTGATGAGGCAGCCGCCGTTTCTCTCCAGGCTCTTCTGTTGGTGGCTGTCTTGAGGAGATCTGGCATGGATCAAGAGACGAAGATCAAGAGACGTATTTTCAGTTTCATTTTCAGTGTCAGTGGCAAGAGGCACAGCCTGTGAACAGGGGGACTGGGGACTTCGCCAGGGAGACGCCCTCTTACCTTATCTCTTCCTGATCTTCAAGAATAATCCAATCAAAGTGCTGACTTAAGGTGTCCCTGACGCACTCAACGCTGATGACCTAGTGATTTAAACTAATCACATATGCTTACAACACATGTACAATATCTAAAGAGCAACAACAAGCAGAAAGCTTACAGTATGCTGTTCAAAATTACATACCACTAACTCGACGGTTGCGATACCAAATGGTTTGCTTTTTGTTTCTTGTTGTGACATGGCAATTGATGGTTTATAAAGCCAGTGAAGTAAACACACGCTGTTAAAGAAATAACGAAGACGGAGGAAATACAAATAAGAAATTCTTCAATGAGTAAAAAAGAAACAGAGATTAAAAGAGAGAGACAAGGAAAAAATACCCTGGGGATGTCACTACTGATCCAATAGGAGCACATTTGAATTGAAGAAATGACAGTAACATTTTCAATGAAATCTTGTTAGTCATACCTGCTACCACCCAAAATCGATGTATCAAACAGTTTTAAGTATGACTATAATAGCATCCAACTGCAGACCGTCATCACCATTTAAAAGATGTGTCTATAGTTTGGTGGCCCTGGTAATGTGCACAGTAAAGTTCGCCACCATTGCCGCATACAGAAAACAACAAGCGACTGACAGGACGTCATCACCAGCACGTGAGTCAGATGTCATCATCGACTAGAGAGGCCTTCAAAGCCTTCTTCATCTCCTCATCCCCTGAGCAACAAAGAAGCGGGGGTCATCTAGACGCCCACCTTACCATAAGGCACGCCCATGGATATCTCACATTCCGCACTCTACAAACAGAAACCAGGAGAATACTTGCCATTCTTTGAAAACTCTCCGGAACCAGCACAGGAGCAACCAAGGAAAAGCTTACAAGCGTGTCCTGGGGCACAGTCAGACTCCACCCTGAGTACGGCTCAACAGCCTGGTCTGCTGCAGCAGGGACCGGGAAGACCCATCTGCAATAGCTGGACAACATACTGAACGAGCCCTCTGTCGTCATACTTGTTTCGTGAAAACTAAGTTGTTACTCTTGTTTCATGTGTTTTCTGGTTTGTAGTTGTCTTTTCCTGTGTCCAGAATTACCACCAACACTTCATCGCTCACAGGCCATATCTTTCAGCAGGTTAAAGGTTGAGACTTTGTGCTGAAAATACAAGAATTATACCAACTGAAAAAAAATCCCTGGAGCCACACGCAACAGAGCCACCTGTGAAGAAGTTGCTTGCCGTCCGTTTAAAAGCCGCACGTGCAAAGCGGGGGGAGTAAAAAGAAGAAAACAGCCAGTGGAATAATTTGCTATTTGGTTGCATGTAAAAGGAAGACATGAGGTTGATGAACACACCTAAGCTGTAGCGGAATGGTGAGGAACATGCGATGGAAAGTTTGGGGAAGAAAAAACAAACGGCCAGTGCACTTACAGCACCTGTTTCACATCGCAAAATACAAGTTTTCATCCTGAGTTCATACAATGATAAATATCGGTGGGAAAAGATCAGTAATAAAGAGAAGATAGGCCGGGAAAAAAAAAATTTAAATAGAAGAAATCAGCGGGGGAAGAGGCGCGGGGGGGGGGGGGGGGGGCAGGAAATCACCAGAGGACAGGACAGCTGACATGCTTGTTTCTTGTTCCATTTCTTACCACTTTCGAATGCAGGCTGTAACTTTTTTAAACACATTCGATATGCTTCTCTTATTCCCTTCACTGAAGCCGATTTAACGCTTGTATGTCATATCATTTGTATTCCTGCCGAATTGTGAGATGTTCTGTGGCGTTTTGATGAATTGTGTGTGTGTGTGTGTGTGTGTGTGTGTGTGTGTGTGTGTGTGCGTGTGTGTGTGTGTGTTGTGTGTGTGTGTGTGTGTGTAGTATGTGTGCGTGTGTGTGTGTGCAGTATGTGTGCGTGTGTGTGTGTGTGTGTGTGTGTGTGTGTGTGTGTAGGTAGGTATTGAAAGTTGCTTGATCTTCTCCTTGTTTCTCCAAAGTGTCCTAAGCTAAGCAGATGTAGAGCATATTAATCATCTTCATAATCACTATTATTACTTTAAACAGCTACAGCTGCGTTTCATGTTCGGAAGAGGAAAATAGTGTCATCCACTGTCAACGGAACTGTGAACACAGCAGTGCTTTTTTTTTGTTTGAACGAACAGGAAGAATTTCTTTGTGTTCGTGTTTAACATTACAAATCATACATAGTTGAACAGAAATCTGATTATAGTAAATACAAGCTTACGCTTCAACACTTCAATTTTTTCTTAATATTCATGATTGCTTTTTTTTTTAGTGGTATGTGTACACCGTGTGTGTGTGTGTGTGTTTTGTTTACTACTGCAGACAGAAAAAGACACACCATTGCAAAGTTCTTTAAAAAAAATTAAAAAAATAAAAAAAAAACCCTAAAAGATGACAACAACAACAAAATCGCAAACAAGCAAAATCCAGAGGCACTATGTTGAACTCAAGAACCAGACACTGAAAATGAATCCAACAAGATTCCATCTAAACTGGACAGGCGGTGTACAGCTTCTCAATGACTAAACAAGATGGTTTAAAGATATTGCACAGATCTGTTTGCACTCAATGCGTTGTGCTATCTGTTTTTTCTCTCCTTTCATTAGCTTTAACAAAAATAAAATATTAAAATGTGGAGAATGGGAAGGAAGGGAAGCAGGAAGTGTGGGAGGGAGGAGCAGATGGCTTCGTGGTAAAGGGGTGGGTGCGCGTGTGTGAACGAGGGCACTGGGGAGGGCTGAAGGTGAGTTGAGAAGGAAAAAAAATCAGGTTTAACTCCTGTTTTCGCCTATGTAACGAGGGAAAAAATAACTGAACATGCTGTTCATGGTTGAGGATGTGCAGATGGTACAATGTGGACAATGTCATGCCAGTTGTTCTGTTGATGGCACAATGTGGACAATGCCATGCCAGTTGTTCTGCTGATGGTACGATGTGGACAATGCCATGCCAGTTGTTCTGCTGATGGTACGATGTGGACAATGTCATGCCAGTTGTTCTGCTGATTGTACGATGTGGACAATGTCATGCCAGTTGTTCTGCTGATGGTACGATGTGGACAATGTCATGCCAGTTGTTCTGCTGATGGTACGATGTGGACAATGTCATGCCAGTTGTTCTGCTGATGGTACAATGTGGACAATGTCATGCCAGTTGTTCTGCTGCAGTATTTGAATTGCAGTTGCCATGATAAGGGAAAAACACATTAAAGGAAACTAAGCTATTAAAAAAAAACTTGTCAATAGGCACTCTACTTTTCCCCCGTCTTTTTGTCCAAGATCTTTGCCATCCAAATTTTCAGGTAGTTTCATTTCCACTATCTTGTCCAAGTTCTATGCCAAAGCAACTTGCAGATTTTGAAGACGACCAGTTTATTTTTGACCGTCGTGTCCAAAATCTCTTGAAACGAAACTTCAACACAGGTAGACTAACGTTGAAGATTTTATCCGTAAATATGCTAATTAAACTTGAAGGCAAGCAGTACATTTAACCATTTTGTCCAAGACCTATGCAAATGAATTCGAAGATCCGTAGTGTAAGTTCATGCTAGCATCCAGTTGAGCATTGAGAAGAAGAAGAAGAAGAAGAAGAACAAGATGATGATGATGATGATGATGATGATGATGACGATGACAACGACACCAACGAGGATGAAGAAGAAGAGAAGAAGAGAGATGATGATGATGATGATGATGACGACGACTAGTATGATGAAGAAGAAGAAGAAGAAGGGGAGGGCCTTTGACGCCTTATACACCCGCCCAACACCCCACAACATTTGGACGGTCACTTCACGGCAACATTTCCCTCCACCACCACCCCGTTCACCCCCGCCCATCTCCCCCCACCCCCACCCCCTCATCCCATCCTCTATTTCTAAACATCCACACCGTCACCCTCCCGCCCCGTCACTGACGTTGCAGCACTGTAAATTAATCAATAAATATGACGGGCCGGTCTGTGGAACAGTCCAACTTCCATCTAACATCTATGGCAGACACGGTCAAGAGGCCGAAGTGACGCGGCGTTGTGTGGGCTGCGGGGTGCACGTGCGGTACTCGAGCATCCTCGGGGACGGTGTTGGGGCCCTTTGAGGCCCTCTTGAGGAAGGTGAAGAGGCGTCTGCCAGACCCTCTGAAGGATGGAGGAGGTAGATAGCGGTAGGCGGTGGACTGTAAACCGTGGTGGTGGGGAGATGTTACAGGCTTCATACTAGGCCTAGGGACTCCGATAGTGGCACTGATAGACTTCGTCTGTGTCTGTTTTTGATATCTCTGGGGTCGGAGAATGGTTAGCAGCTGTGCTGGTTGGTTTGTTATTATAGCTGCTGCTGCTGTTGTTGTTGTTGATCACTCATATGGTAATCGTTATTTCTGACATAGCTTTCGGAGAAGAAAAATTGGAGCTGAGAGGCGTAAACTGCATCCCCCACCTGAAAATTCTGTGTTTATAGTTACCTCTTTTCTTTCAGTCTCTTGGACTCTCTCTTCTGCCTTTAGAATAAGATTCAGACTTGGAATTGTAAATTTAGCAGTGGGCCCATACATAGCTTTAAATGCAGAACTATTGACAGAACTATCTTTTTCTGTCCGTTGTGTAAAGAAGCAGAAGAAAACAAAGCACTTTTTTTTTTTGGCGTTGTCCAGCATTCAGAAGTATTAGTGAAAGTCTTATAAAATCTGAATATCATCGACAACCTTCGTCATTCAAACTCAGCTTACTAATGTCTTCACGTAACTCGCACGACGCACGAAATTTCTCACTCTTCCTGTATAAAAGCATTTAAGTTAAGAGAACTACCAACACATTAGAGACATACACGTCGTTTGTTTTTATCATCTTTTTGTGTATGGTTATTGGCATTGGTTAAGAAATTTCACTTTATGTATTCTTGCACTTTTTTTTTATTACGATTACTTATATAATGTTTCACAGACCCCTTCATAAGGAGCATTGGCCTATTATGGATATGTTTTTCCAACTCCGACTCTGCTTTTATTTAATCTTCATTTACTTTCCACCACGTTTTTGTTGGTTTTTTTTTTGTTTTTTTCCCTTGGGACCCATTCGTCTGTGTTCGTTGACCAAAGCTTTTCCACGTGTCTTTTGTTATAATGATCACTGTCCAGTGGGAAACTCTGGATGTCCACTCCGTGGTTTCCGTTAGTTTAATGTGCCGTTTTATGTTTCTGTTGTGGCACTATTAGGTTTTTCATTTTTCTAGAAGACTTTTTTGTGTAAACAAGAACAAGAACATGTTTATTGCTATATGAAAACGAGAGGTTTTGCGGTGTGTGTATAATTTTAGGGTGAATCTTTTTATGCGGAGTGACTGGGGCTCATAGCACGGCCTGATTTATCCACATTCAGGATGTCAACAATTTAGCTATTTGGTGTAAATAAATGGCTATATTTTGCAGACTTCTTTTGTTCTTGTTGATGTTGTTT
>CM065717.1:80228173-80233173 GCA_033310375.1 Conus canariensis | reverse complement strand
TCCTGGCGGTCACATCTAGCACTCGAACATCCACACAGTGTCGGTACATTTAGCTTGATCTGTGTATTCGCCGACCACAAATCGCCGGTCCCTCTCACTGGGCAGTCAACCCCCCCCCCCTTTCCCTACCCCACCCCACCTCTTTACTCATCACTTACCCCCCACACACACACTCCTCACACACACACACACACACACACACACACACACACACACACACACACACACACACATTTTTCTTTTCTTTTCGTATACAATGAAGCACACACTATTATATTCTTGCAAGCACTGACCTACTACAAAGTAACGACACTGTTGTCATTCTATGCAGACATCTATCGCTTTACATGACACACACCCACACAGGAGACAAGTGCACCCAGTCTTCCATAGTGGAGAGGCATAACAGTAATAAATACTGACAGAAAAAAAGAACAAACAGTTCTGAAAAAAAAGAAGAAAATGAAGCAAAATATATATGTATTAAAAAAAAAAAAAAAATCTTAAGCAGGCAAAAATGAATGGAAAAGTCCGCAACCCTAAATCATACAATTACCATTTCTATCATGGTCACAATTGTCAGCACAGTTCCAGAGTTGCAAACAGATTCTGGATCCATATCCGATGGCGCGATGGCAGATGGTGACCCCACCCCCCCCCCCCCCTCCTTCCCTCCTTCCCCCTCCAACCCCTTCCTTTCTTGTGACCCATTCCACAACTGAGTTCCAGGAATGATGACAGCTCGTTTCAAAACAACAACAACAACAACAACAGCAACAACAGGGGAATGGCTGGCTGGTTCGATTCCACCACGCCTGTTGTGTGGGCAGTCTGTCTGTTCGCGTGAAGTCCAACACGCAGCGATCTGTGTTGCAAACCAAAGCAGTCTTTTCGTATGACAGTGTGTGTGTGTGTGTGTGTGTGTGTGTGTGTGTGTGTGTGTGTGTGTGTGTGTGTGTGTGTGCCACACGTTCTGGCATTTTCAGCAGTTCCTTTTTCAAAGACCTGCTACGCGCGGTTGACTGTGCTGGGACACTCTTCCCGACAATCGTCAACGCTGGAGCCTCCAGAATGCCTCAGTCAACACTGGAGCCTCCAGAATGCCCCCAGTCAACACTGGAGCCTCCAGAATGCGTCAGTCAACACTGGAGCCTCCAGAATGCGTCAGTCAACACTGGAGCCTCCAGAATGCGTCAGTCAACACTGGAGCCTCGAGAACGCCTCAGTCAACACTGGAGCCTCTAGAATGCGTCAGTCAACACTGGAGCCTCCAGAATGCCTCAGTCAACACTGGAGCCTCCAGAACGCCTCAGTCAACACTGGAGCCTCCAGAACGCCTCAGTCAACACTGGGGCCTCCAGAATGCCTCAGTCAGCACTGGAGCCTCCAGAATGCCCCAGTCAGCCAGAATGCCTCAGTCAACACTGGAGCCTCCAGAACGCCTCAGTCAACACTGGAGCCTCCAGAATGCCCCAGTCAGCCAGAATGCCTCAGTCAACACTGGAGCCTCCAGAATGCCTCAGTCAACACTGGAGCCTCCAGAATGCCTCAGTCAACACTGGAGCCTCCAGAATGCCCCAGTCAACACTGAAGCCTCCAGAATGCCCCAGTCAACACTGGAGCCTCCAGAATGCGTCAGTCAACACTGGAATCTCCAGAATGCCCCAGTCAACACTGGAGCCTCCAGAACGCCCCAGTCAACACTGGAGCCTCCAGAATGCCTCGGTCAACACTGGAGCCTCCAGAATGCGTCAGTTCCTTTGCGAAACCGCCAAAGAATAAACTGCCTGTCAGAGTGACTGCGATTTTGTGGACCGTACGTTACAGACGACTTGGTGTCGATCAAGGTGAAGGTCACCATGGCAGTGGCTGTTGTGTACATACACAGCGGCAGTGGCTTCCGTGTGTATAGCCGAAGCTGAGCTTTTCGGTGTCCTCCGTTTCCGGTTAAGAGACAAGACACTGGTTGTGAAGGATGCCTGGGAAGTGATCCCGAGTCCAGACTAGTGCGCGTCGTCTCGCCATCTGTGTGACGTGTGATGGAATGCATGCCTGTGCTGCAGATGTCGGATACTTGGCCAATAAAGTTCACATAGGAGCAGTGTCCACTGGCATCAAAAATGGTCAGGCCCTGCGGTCAGTCGCTAGAAATGCTCCTATTCTGGAATGCAGTCCTCACAACGCCTCAGTCCCAATAGTGCCGACAACAGGGAATGAACTACAGTTAAAAAAAAAAAAAAAAAACAACAACAACAACAACAACAACAACCAAAAGCAGAATAAAAAGAGATCAATGATACAGCGAAACAAAAGACAAAAACGAACCATGCATGGTATGGAATCCGGATACTGTGGAAATGCGAAGAAGATGGGGGAGGTCGGGGGAGGGGGGGGGGGTCGGGAGGAAGGGAGAGAGAGAGAGAGGTGGGGGGGGGGGATTTTTGCTGTCTGGAGTTCAAGCTCTGTCCGTGTCTGTCTACACGTTGAATTCGTCAGCCAGTTACTTCAGGGACTAACGTCGTGTCGTGTCACCTACGAAGGCCACCGCCTCCCCAGTGGTCTCACCGAATAGAAGCATGAAGAGGACGCACAGCTGTCGGTAATACAGATAGTTTACACTTTGTTACTATGTGCGTTACTTTGGGGGGGGGGGAGGAGGAGGAAAGAATGCCATACAAGGAAATAAACCACAACAGCCACACAATTCGCCAACTCGCCATCCTGTTTGGGTGTGTTGACGACAGGAATGTGCCACGCATTTCAAGTTGAGGCTGCACGCCTCCCTTCAGTCACGACATGAAGATTCAGAATTATGGCTGTCGAGCGTCACTTCGTGAAAGAATGCCACTGTGCTCCTCCAAGCTCCGCTCCAAGACCTGGGGGCTAACTGGCTCGGGAGAAGCAAAAATTTCTCCCCTCCCCCCACCCCACCCCCTCCCAAAGTCTCACACGGAGGTGACCTCCTCACTCACAACAAGCAAGTCGAGCAACAGCGATGGCAAAGGCAAGTCCTCAAAGTCACCTTTATTCTGACCGAGGACCTAGATCATGGCGGGCCAAGACTTCCACGACAGACGCTGCGCTAAAAAATAAAAAAAAATTTTAAAAAAAACAAACAAACAACAAAAAAAAGAAGTCAGCCAGAACAGTTCACAACAACGGCTTGTGACGACCCCCACCCTGCCCCCGGCGAGTCCAGGCCGCCAGACCCCTTCCCTCCCAGGGAATCAGGACATGGAGCTCCAGGAGGCCAGCTGTCGGTTGGCCGTCAGGTAGTGCGAGCCGGGCGTCACGGCGGTGCCCGGGAAGTAGGCCATGCCGTGGGCACTGCTGGAATGGTGCCCCATGCTGTCGGCCAGCCCGGGGGAGCCCAGGGCACCGTGCGCCATCTTGCTGCTGGGCACGGCGCAGGAGGAGTGCAGGGAGGGGGTCTGGGCGGCCGGCGAGGGGGTGCCCCCCATGTGCAGGCCGGAGGACACGGCCGAGTGCGCCGAGGAAGGGTGTGAGGAGGAGGAGGAGTGGGCGTGGGCGGCCTGGGGGTTGCCGTCGCCGTTGCTGGTGGGCTTGCCGTCCTTGACCAGCACGGGCACGGCCACGCGCCGCGGAGAGGGGTTGTTGTTGCTGCCGCCGCCGCCGCCGCCGCTGCTGCTCTGCTTCTGCGAAGAGCTGCCGCTTCCGCCCGAGCCCTGCGCGCTGTGCGACCCTGACCCTCCGCCGCCGCCTGACCCCCCGCTGGAGGAGTCCTTGCCTTCCATTTTTTCCTTGTCCTTCTGCATGCGTTTGTTCTTGTAGCGGTGGTTCTGGAACCAGATTTTCACCTGGGTAGGGGTGAGGTTGATCATGTTGGCCAGGTGCTCTCGTTCCGGGGCCGACAGGTACTTCTGCTGCTTGAAGCGCCGCTCCAGTTCGTACACCTGTAACAGGTCAAGGACAGGCAAAGTCAGCCTGCGGCTCGGTCCTCAGTGCCCGAGAAGGAAGACATGTGTCCCGTCATAAAAAAAGTGTGTGGTGTGTGTGTGTGTGTGTGTGTGTGTGTGTGTGTGTGTGTGTTGTTGTTGTTGTTGTTGTTGTTGTTGCTGTTGCTGCTGTTGTTATTGTTTTCTTTTGTTTATTTGCTTGTTTGGGGAGGGGCAGCTGAAAAGTAAGTGAAAATCGGAAAGGATGGACAACAGTATGTATCCACGTCATTTCATCAGGGCAGTTCTGTTCACCAACCTGAGAATTACTCTGAAAGACATCATGCTCTTCCTCTTTATCATGCCAGACAAATGTCCTGCCATCAAAATAATGCTTTCGGTGGAGAGGAGGAGGAGCGGAGGACAGTAAAAATTTCTCAGACATGAGACCAGGGCAAGCGGAAAAGCCCTGAAAATGTTCAGGAGGTCTTGGAGCCAGTGTTGGATCTTCAGGCGGGCTCCGGGGACAATGGCTTCAAGGGGTAAAGGGTGGAAGCCCCCTGAAGCTAAAGACCTTTCCCTACACGTGCAACCTGTAGCGAGGTCAGGGGCATGCTGGAGCCGGTGAGACTTGCACTCCTGTCAATGCTTCTCGACACTTCTTTTCCTAGCTTTCACAGATTTTTTCCCCAACAAAACGAGTCTGGAGGCGCAGGCAGTAGCTTTGACTAATCGAACTAGAATCAGACAACGGATTGGACTATGAACCCGACACCTGATGGTCTTAATCTTGCATGTTTACCCAAATTTTATCAACAGATGTATTTGCAAATCTCATATGATTCAGTGAAAACAAAAATCATCTGAAGCATTGGCAAAGCCATTGTTTTTCAACCAAAGTAAGAAAAACAAAATGTATGGAAATCTGAAGAATGGTCCCGGAGACAGGCCAAAATCCTAAAACGTTTCATGTCTGTTTCTGCTATGACAGGTTCCAGTCTTCCTTCCTCAGTTTGACGGCACACGAGGAGTGGTGCAACATTTAAACGAATTGCCCACACACATACTAATTAATTAATTAACAGAAAGTAAAGGAATTGACAG
>CM065717.1:80218173-80223173 GCA_033310375.1 Conus canariensis | reverse complement strand
GATAGGACGTTAATTTCACAATACATCCGCTTCGGATGATATGACGTTAGTTTCACAACATTCCCTTTCCGGCTGATATGACGTTAATTTCACAAAAGTACCTTTCTCCAGCAGAGTGGAATTTGATTTATTCTTTCCGGCTGATTGGACGTCAGTTTCACATACTTCCCTCTCCGGCTGATAGGACGTTAACTTTACAATATACCCTCTCCGGCTGTTGCGACATTAATTTCCCATTATACGCTTTCCCACTGATACGATTATTAGCTTCGCTAAATACCCCTCTCCGGTCAAGTGGAATTTAAACACACAACACACCCTCTCTAGTTGATAAAACATCAATTCACAAACGCCAGTTTCACAATACACCCTCTCCGGGTGATAAGACGTTTATTTTACAACATTCCCTCTCCAGTTAATACAACTTTATTTTTTCAATGTTTCCTCTTCGACTGATGAGATGTTAATTACAAAATATTCCCTTGCTCGCTGATAGAGCGTTAATTTCACAACATTCCCTCTCCGACTGATAAGACGTTAATTTCTAAATATTTTCTTTCTCGCTGATAGAGCGTTAATTTCACAATATTTCCTCTCCGACTTATAAGGCGTTAATTTCAAAATATTCCCTGTCTGGTTGCGAGGACATTAATTTCACAATATTCCCTCTCCGACTGATAAAACGTAAATTTCAAAATATTCGCTTTTTGGTTGATGAGACGTTAATTTCAAAATATCCCCTTCATGGTTGACAGGACGCCAATTTCACAATATTAAATTATATACATTATTCCCTCCCCGGCTGATAGGACGTGAACTTTACAATATACCGAGGAGATTATATTTTCACCCGTGTCCACTTGTTTGTTTTTCCACCTGGCTATCAGCAGCATTGTACCAAAGCTACACAAAGCTACACAAAGCTTCAGAATCCACGATCACCAGTCTCCGTCAGGGACGATCCTTATCAAATTTGGATGTGAATCTACAGCATGGATCCGGATCACACGCAGGATCTTGGATCGTTCAGCAAGACTACTACAAATTTTATTAAGTTAAAAATGTAATGAATATTGGTGGACAAACAGAGAGTATGTAACCCGAGGACGAAGACATTAACTTTTAACGCAGGTTCGTGGCGCAGATGCTGATGAAGCGGCGGATCTAACAATGTCTTGACATCAATGACGGAATTTTCCACTGAACACGTGAAGTCACTGTTACAAAATGATCTGTGATGTACTATACTTTCGTGAAATGCTAAAAACTATTTGAGAACTTCCTAGTGATATATACACAGTATGTACCGCGCAGATACTGTGGAGGGAGAAACACACACACACACACACACACACACACACACACACACAGTACGAAGGGAGTAAATCCTTCGATCCACACCGAGTAATTCTGTCCTCTGGTGGAAAATAACCCTGATTTTATTCGTGAACCAAATCAGAGAGCGGGTCAAAATTTCCATCTCCCATGGCGGGTGCCTGCGCTCTCCCGAGCGCCTTTCTGATTTTATTTTATATGTTTTAGCTGTTGACCTGTCGTCAGTCACTGTAGTAAACGTTCACCAATGTCTGTTGAATCTAATGGAAGAACCTATGGAGAAACCATTTTAGTATTCGCCACCGGGCACCCGACCACTAACCGTTTGGTAGCAAACACATGGACACGTCCATTTGACACATTTCAGCGCATATCCCTCATTTCTTCACCATGTTATTTGCGATCGGCCAGTCGAATACCTTCGTAAATATGTTCGTAAATGTTGTGAATAAGGAGAGAGAGAGAGAGAGAGAGAGAGGGGAGAGAGAGAGAGAGAGAGAGAGAGAGACAGACAGACAGACAGACAGACAGACACAGACAGAGATTATGACAAAGTGCGTAGACCTACATATTCACAGATCCACCCACGCCCTCTCTCTCTCTCTCTCTCTCTCTCTCTCTCTCTCTCTCTCTCACACACACACACACACACACACACACACACACATTCAGACACGTACGCACTCACGAACACGTTCATACACACATAACTCACACACACACACACACACACACACAACACACACACACACACACACACACACACACACACACACATACTCACACACACACACAGCAACATGCACACACAACATTATACACCACCCACCTGTGCTTGTGAGAACAGCACGCGGCGTTTCCTCCTCTGGGCGATGGGGAACTGCATGCCCTTGTTGTGCTCGAACACGCCTAGGGTGTGGTGGTTCATGCCTCCAGACATGGGCCCCATGGACATGGGCGACATGGCACAGCTGCTGGGGTTCATGGACAGCCGGGAAACTGCAACCACACACACACACAGCAGAGCACCATTAGCCAGGTAAGGCTAGAGAGAAGCAAGGCGTCAGACTCTTTGTTCCATGAATTTTAAAAAGTACTTGAAACAACTTCACCAGATAACATGGACGAGCCAGTTACAAGACAAAACATGACGCGTTGCGAACTCCTAGATCTTCTTCAGGCAAAACAAAGAACGTTCTTCGTTTTCATTGTCCTAAAATGTTTGTTTTTCACCTGAAAAAGACCTTGGAAGTCGAAACGCGTCGCGTTTTGTCTTGTAATTCGTTTGTCCATTGTTATCTGGCTGAGTTGTTCACCTACTTTTTAAAATTTGTGCACATTTCCGCCTGTAGTCACCTCGCTGTGCAGCTGTCTCTGTCCCATGGTCCGGGGTTCGCTCCCCGCCCGTGACAGCCAGGCTGACAGAGATGTCCGTGACAGCCAGGCTGACGGAGATGTCCGTGACAGCCAGGCTGACAGAGATGCCCGTGACAGCCAGGCTGACAGACATGCCCGTGACAGCCAGGCTGACAGAGATGTCCGTGACAGCCAGGCTGACGGAGATGCCCGTGACAGCCAGGCTGACAGAGATGCCCGTGACAGCCAGGCCGACAGAGATGTCCGTGACAGCCAGGCTGACAGAGATGTCCGTGACAGCCAGGCTGACAGAGATGCCCGTGACAGCCAGGCTGACAGAGATGCCCGTGACAGCCAGGCTGACAGAGATGCCCGTGACAGCCAGGCTGACAGAGATGCCCGTGACAGCCAGGCCGACAGAGATGCCCGTGACAGCCAGGCTGACAGAGATGCCCGTGACAGCCAGGCTGACAGAGATGCCCGTGACAGCCAGGCTGACAGAGATGCCCGTGACAGCCAGGCTGACAGAGATGTTCTCTTCAGCATCCACCGACGACCTTTGTGCAGAGTTCAGTCTCCTGTTGGTCAAGGGAAGAAACTTTTACGTTGTGAATGTGTGTATATCACAAAACAAAACAAAGCAATATAGAAAGAAAGAAAGAAAGTAGCAGCAGAAAATCCTGCACACACGTGATATGTCATGCCACCTTTCAGAGCAGAGTGGACCAGAACGTCTTGTGCGGCGCTGGAGAGATGGATGACACACAACTAAAAGACGTGTGAACACCGGTGTCCTGTTTAGACATTAACCCCCCCCCCCCCCCCCCGAAGACGAAAGGTGGCTACCTTATAATGGTGGAACTGAAAACGATCGTGTGCGCAAAAATAAAAATCACCGATTTGTGAGTTCTAGTTTGGAAAAGAAGAAAGAAAGAAAAAAAAAAGAGGGGGGGGGGGCGGGGGGATTACTACTGTCCATAACAGAAGCAGCTGCACGCAGTATGTCCTCTGGCATGGAATAAACAGATCCTGAGAGAGACATGGACAGCCGAAAAACTGCAGCCCCTAGAGAATAAAAACACTGAAACAAGACTGAAGATTTAAAAAAAGAAAAAGAAAGAAAGGGAGGGGTGGGAGGATGGGAATACACCTGTAGTGGAGAGAAAGGGAAGGTTCGATGGAAGATCGGATTAAAAAAAACAAACAAACAAACATGCAGTGCTCTGGAGCACCGGCTCCAGATTTGTTGCTTTCAAATGCATTTTCAAAACAAACTGCATTCAGATTTCATACTTTGATCATTAGTCCGTGGAAGATCAGGGAGTGGGACTGGTGTTCTGAAGATTTCAAGCAAAAAAAAAATCAATTGTTTATATAAAAAAAATTAAAAAAAAAAAATTTTAATCACCTGAAGAAAATTTAAATCAGCTGGGGAAAAACAGTGAACAGACTGAAAAGAGTGATGGACATGACTGTGTGGTGTTCCGCCGATTTTTCGGTCTTGAATTCCTATGGATCGGTGGATATGGCAGCCCTGCAAACACACACAAAAGTTCTTCTCTCACACATTGCGCGTGCATCAGTCAAGACACCATACTTGAGGTCGCACGAAAATTATCTCCCCTTTCAGGCTTCCATGGCTCACTGAAGATCGCATGAATTCGTTTACCGTTTCCTTCAGTTTTTCTTTTTCTTTTCTTTTTTCCCCTTTCCTTTAACTCTCTTTTTTTTCTTCAATCGTCGGGGAAAAAAATATGGTAGGCGCAAAAAAAATCACACACACACACACACACACACACACACACACACACACACACACAACTAAACAAAAATAAAGTTTGGTCAGGTTATCACTTTTTTTTTTTTTGCCTTATCATGATTATCGTTTGTGACAGTAAACCACCCACCACCCACCCCACGTCCACTTTCTCAACTTGACGGTCAACCCTCGACATATGGGGGGCCATTGAACAGCCACTTCAGGTTCATCCACACGTGAGACACTGTTACCACAGGCAGAAAACAACAGAGGCAGATGGGGAGGGGGGGGGGGTTATAATCAATGTTGTTGGTGTTGAATTTGGAGACTTTTGGGGACGGTAGGGCACTGCTCTCTGGCAGTATGTCTAGGGCGGAGAGGGTATAGGCAGGCACTCAAGGTCTGACCAGCGCGTTGGGCTATTGCGTAGGTCAGACATCCGCTGAGTCGTAGCCACAAGACCCTCTTCTTCAATTGTCTCATCTTTGCTGTTGAGTCAAATATCCATCAGCTTCAAATCATGCGTAGTGTGGTCTCA
The DNA here is from genome assembly GCA_033310375.1 of Conus canariensis. Classification (NCBI taxonomy): domain Eukaryota; kingdom Metazoa; phylum Mollusca; class Gastropoda; order Neogastropoda; family Conidae; genus Conus; species Conus canariensis. Next base: position 80,218,185 of record CM065717.1, on the reverse strand, counting down.
AAACTTGCGGAT
>CM065717.1:80205673-80215673 GCA_033310375.1 Conus canariensis | reverse complement strand
ATGCAATAAGCGTAACGTTAGTAAACGTAACAGTCGTTGCATTCCATCTTCCAACGACCTGGACCCACACATGAAATCGAAGACGTGAAAACCGATGTCTTTCTCCATTTCCGTCTCTCTGGGCTGTGTGCTTCATCCGTTTCGGAGAAAGGAAAGAGGGGGTAGAAAGAAGCGAGGAGCGCGCGTGCACTCACGCGCGCGCGCGCGCGCGCGCCGGAGAGAGAAAGCGAGAAAGAGAGAGAGAGAAAGAAAGACAGACAGACAGACAGAGACACGGAGAAAGACAGAGACACACAGAGAGAGAGAGAGAGAGAGAGAGAGAGAGAGAGAGAGAGAGATGTGTCCTCGTCATCTCCTCAACTAACAAACACATACATCCAATTCATAAACGTTTGTTCCGTTTCACACATAGGCTGCCGTGTCTACAAACCTTACTGGAAGGACACACACACACACACACACACACACACACACACACACACACAAGCCGCCCCCCCCCCTCCCCTCCCTCCCCCCTCCCTCCCCCGCCCTCCCATCCTATTCTCCTCTCCCCTCTCCTTCCCTCAGCGGCACCCTTTCTTACACTCACTCGCGCGCGCACACACACACACACACACACACACACACACACACACACACACACAATCAATCAATAGGCAGCATTGCACGTGGATTTCAGATACAAGAGAGGCGGCCCCAGCATCGAACGGTTGCAAGAAGCGCTCTATTCAATGCCCGTCTGCCAGACTAACATTTCCCCCACCTCCCTTTTTGTGATTACACACGCACAAAAAAAAAAAAAAGAAAGAAAGAAAGAAAAATAATAATCTGGGAAGATTTTAAAGCAAGAGTGGCAATGCGTACATTTCACAAAGATAATGGCACTGTTGCGTCGATTCGTTTGTGTGTTTTCCTAGACGTGGTACAGCGATTTGAAAACTGTGTTCCAACCTGTCTTTGAACAGTGTACAAAAAATTCACAGCTGTTTGTATAATGTAACATTTGCTTCATACGTAAATAGTGGGGAAAATTATTATATGTTTTCAAAAATATGAAGAAGAAAACAAAAAGAAAATTAAGAATGCAAAGTAGCGCCATCTTGTCAAGCGAACAAGTTGTTCAGGTAAGTAAATTCATGATTATTTCATACCTTAAAAAAAAAAAAAAATTACTCAACTTCCTTCTCCATGTGATGAGCAAATTGGGACAACCCTATCTTCTGGAAAGGCATTCGGTAAGAGGGGATGGGCGGGGGAGACGGGAGGGGGGGGGGGGTGCGTCTTAAACATGGAGAATGGGTTGGTACCTATCTGATACAAGACTTTAACATGTGTGTGTGTGTGGCGCGCGCGCGCGTGAGTGTGTGCGGAGAGAGAGAGAGAGAGAGAGAGAGAGAGAGAGAGAGAGAGAGAGAGAGGCAGTCTAGCTGACTCTGGATACTTTTATGACTGTATTTTCTCGAATAGGATCCACTGAGCTTTGTGGACAGTGGACTTCATAAACTTCATCCGAGCAGAGTATGGATCCGAGGTGATGTCAGTAGTCGTTATTTTGCGGAACTGTGTGGAAAAACAAAGGAAGGAAGGAGAGAAAGAAAAGAAAAGAAAGAAAGTAACATGTGGAGAGAAAAAAAAAACGGGTAAATAAACAAAAGCTAGGAAATACCTTATCCTAAAAGTAATTAAATGAACGTGGTCACGCCGCTTCGCCGAAGCTGCTGCAAGCAACAGTGGGAACGAAGCAATTAACCACAGTAAGAGTTATCCCCCTTGATCGCCGAGAAAGAACCGAGCTGCTCTCTCTCTCTCTCTCTCTCTCTCTCTCTCTCTCTCTCTCCTCTCTCTCTCTCTCTCTCTCTCTCTCTCTTCTTCCCCGAATGTTGGCAATCGGCGCGCAATACGGCGTGAACTGAATGCGTCATTTGACAGCCTGTCAAAATGGTTTTACGGGCATGAAGGGAAAAAGAAATAATACCCAACTGTTCTTTCCTGTTGTTGGTCTTTTTATCTTTTCCTCCCCTTTTCTGTCTGTATTCCCTGGAAACGTTTTTAACGTCTTCTTGGTTTCGAGATTTTAAATGATCCTCCCTTCCCACCCCCATCTTTCCTCCCCCCCCCCCCCCCCCCCCTCGCCCACCTTCCTCGAATTGCAATGATTTGCCCTCCTTGGATTTCAATGAAAACCCACCCACCCACCCATCCACCCTTCCACTACCTTCAGTGATTTCCACCCCCTTTCCCCCTCCCCTCCCATCCCCCCACACACCTCCTCTCCCTTTTTTTTTTCCCCTCTAATTTCATCCCCTTTAATTTTCCTCTATTTTTTTTTTGTTTTGAACTTTGGTGTTAGGTAGGGGCCAGAGAAAAGAAACAAGAGAGAAGAGAGGAAGCGAGGATGCGGGGAAAGGGGGGGAGGGAAGGGGACGGGTTGTGAATGGTAGATGTGTGAGTGAGGAGGAGGAGGAGGAGATAAACGGAGGGGAGGGGTGTGGTGGGGGGAGGGGTGGTAGTAGATCGATAACACCTCCAAACACTCTCCCTAGCTTCATACAGTTTTGAGGGAGGCGTAACGACAAAGATGGGGGAAGAGAGCGGAAAGGTGTGCCAGACCACAGACTCTTGATCCCTGCCACGGGACAGCGCACGGTTCAGACGTTGAGGGGTACGACTGGAACTGGCGTGAGACGACACGAAAAGCCGACGGGGTGGTAAAGGGTGGTGTGAAGGACGGGATAGTAAAGGGTGGTGTGAAGGACGGGGGTGGTAAAGGGTGGTGTGAAGGACGGGGGTGGTAAAGGGTGGTGTGAAGGACGGGGATGGTAAAGGGTGGTGTGAAGGACGGGGGTGGTAAAGGGTGGTGTGAAGGACGGGGATAGTAAAGGGTGGTGTGAAGGACGGGGATGGTAAAGGGTGGTGTGAAGGACGGGGGTGGTAAAGGGTGGTGTGAAGGACGGGGATGTAAAGGGTGGTGTGAAGGACGGGGGTGGTAAAGGGTGGTGTGAAGGACGGGAGGGATGGTAAAGGGTGGTGTGAAGGACGGGAGGGATGGTAAAGGGTGGTGTGAAGGACGGGAGGGGATGGTAAAGGGTGGTGTGAAGGACGGAGGGATGGTAAAGGGTGGTGTGAAGGACGGGAGGGGATGGTAAAGGTGGTGTGAAGGACGGGGATGGTAAAGGGTGGTGTGAAGGACGGAAGGGATGGTAAAGGGTGGTGTGAAGGACAGGGGGATGGTAAAGGGTGGTGTGAAGGACGGGAGGGGATGGTAAAGGGGGGTGTGAAGGACGGGGATGGTAAAGGGTGGTGTGAAGGACGGAGGGGATGGTAATGGGTGGTGTGAAGGACGGGATGGTAAAGGGTGGTGTGAAGGACGGGAGGGGATGGTAAAGGGTGGTGTGAAGGACGGGAGGGGATGGTAAAGGGTGGTGTAAGGACGGGGATGGTAAAGGGTGGTGTGAAGGACGGGGATGGTAAAGGGTGGTGTGAAGGACGGGAGGGGATGGTAAAGGGTGGTGTGAAGGACGGGAGGGGTGAAAGGGTGGTGTGAAGGACGGGGATGGCAAAGGGTGGTGTGAAGGACGCGGATGGTAAAGGGTGGTGTGAAGGACGGGAGGGGATGGTAAAGGGTGGTGTGAAGGACGGGAGGGGATGGTAAAGGGTGGTGTGAAGGACGGGGATGGTAAAGGGTGGTGTGAAGGACGGGGATGGTAAAGGGTGGTGTGAAGGACGGGGATGGTAAAGGGTGGTGTGAAGGACGGGAGGGATGGTAAAGGGTGGTGTGAAGGACGGGAGGATGGTAAAGGGTGGTGTGAAGGACGGAGGGGATGGTAAAGGGTGTGTGAAGGACGGGAGGGGATGGTAAAGGGTGGTGTGAAGGACGGGAGGGGATGGTAAAGGGTGGTGTGAAGGACGGGAGGGATGGTAAAGGGTGGTGTGAAGGACGGAGGGGATGGTAAAGGGTGGTGTGAAGGACAGGAGGGGATGGTAAAGGGTGGTGTGAAGGACGGAGGGGATGGTAAAGGGTGGTGTGAAGGACGGGAGGGGGTGGTAAAGGGTGGTGTGAAGGACGGGGATGGTAAAGGGTGGTGTGAAGGACGGGGATGGTAAAGGGTGGTGTGAAGGACGGGAGGGATGGTAAAGGGTGGTGTGATGGACGGGAGGGGATGGTAAAGGGTGGTGTGAAGGACGGGGGTGGTAAAGGGTGGTGTGAGACGGGAGGGGATGGTAAAGGGTGGTGTGAAGGACGGGAGGGGGTGGTAAAGGGTGGTGTGAAGGACGGGAGGGGTGGTAAAGGGTGGTGTGAAGGACGGAGGGGATGGTAAAGGGTGGTGCAAAGGACGGGGATGGTAAAGGGTGGTGTGAAGGACGGGGATGGTAAAGGGTGGTGTGAAGGACGGGAGGGGATGGTAAAGGGTGGTGTGAAGGACGGGAGGGGATGGTAAAGGGTGGTGTGAAGGACGGAGGGGATGGTAAAGGGTGGTGTGAAGGACGGGGATGGTAAAGGGTGGTGTGAAGGACGGGAGGGGTGGTAAAGGGTGGTGTGAAGGACGGGGATGGTAAAGGGTGATGTGAAGGACGGGGATGGTAAAGGGTGGTGTGAAGGACGGGAGGGATGGTAAAGGGTGGTGTGAAGGACGGAGGGTGGTAAAGGGTGGTGTGAAGGACGGGGATGGAAAAGGGTGGTGTGAAGGACGGAGGGGATGGTAAAGGGTGGTGTGAAGGACGGGAGGGGATGGTAAAGGGTGGTGTGAAGGACGGGAGGGGATGGTAAAGGGTGGTGTGAAGGACGGGGATGGTAAAGGGGGTGTGAAGGACGGGGTGGTAAAGGGTTGTGAAGGACGGGGATGGTAAGGGTGGTGTGAAGGACGGGGGTGGTAAAGGGTGGTGTGAAGGACGGGGTGGTTAAAGGGTGGTTGAAGGACGGGGATGGTAAGGTGTGTGAAGGACGGGAGGGATGTAAAGGGTGGTGGATGGACGGGAGGGGATGGTAAAGGGTGGTGTGAAGACGGGAGGGGATGTAAAGGGTGGTGTGAAGACGGGTGGGGAATGAGGTATGTAAAGAAATGATGGAGGGTGCTAAAACTTGGAGAAGGAGGGTGGAAGCAGGATCTGATTAAGCGGAGGAGGGAGTGGAGGGGTGGGGAGAGGGAGAGCAGCGTACGGTAAAAGTGAAATGGCTTTGCAAAGCCGCGTGTGCTGTATGGGTGGGGTGATATGAAAGTATTATTAAGCAAAAAACAAAAACAAAAAAAAAGAGTAATAGCACTTAAGCGAAGGAGGAGGGGAGCGGGGGCGGGGGGGCAGAATGACAATGCTAGGAGGAGCGAAGTATGCTCGAAGCAGTGAGAAGTATACCGCAAAGCAGAAGAGAACACGGAAGGAATTCGTAACGGCTGGAAGCTCTTTCGTTGTACGCCTGTGGCACAGTAAACTGCCTGGGACGAAATAGCATAGGTGAAAAACTAGCGCGCACACACACACACACAACACACACACACACACACACACACACACACAAACACGCAGTTATCACGTGTGACGTAATTGCCCAGAGTTTGCTGCCTGTTGCTTTCTGCTTTCTATATCGCTCCCGGCCAGAATTGAAAAAAAAAACAAAAAAAAAACAATCAAATATAAACGGAACTTTAACCATGATAAGCTGTGAAATCGGTTTGTTCAGTTTCTACCTGCTATTTGATTTTCAAGCGAGACTTAGCCACGTTTACCAACAGTGACGTAGCTGGCTCCTGTTACGAGTGGGGATTGGGGGGGGGGGGGGGGGGGGGCGTGGGGAGAGACGTATCCTCCTTCTTCGCCAACTTTTCGCCGAAATTTTATTTCCACATCACAAAATGCGATCACGCGCGAACAAATTCGAACCGTTTCTCACCAAAAGTATGTCAGACGCAGGGAAAAACGCCGCGCTGCACGACTTTTGTTTCAATACGAAACCACACGTCGAAACGCAGGTGTGACACTTGGCCTTTCTGGGACAAACTGTTCACACAGCCAAAAGCCAAGTCCATACGGGTGTGGGACAGCAGTGGGTACTTCCGGTCCACACGGATTTCCAGCACCACTCGGCGTGGAGCGGAAGACGGGCGCCGAGGGAGGGAGGGCAACAGTCGACCTGTCCGACACTGCATATACCGCCGCCGCCGTCTGCCAAGTCAAGACCAGACAGCCTGTGTCTAATTCCTCTGTCAACCCACCGACACACTTCAAACTTCAAGCTGGCTGTCGGCTGCCTGCTTCGCTCTCCCCGTAAGCAAATCTCGCCGACACACTTTGGACACCCCCCCCCCCCCACCCACCCACCCACCCACCCCCGCTCGCTATCACTGAACGATTTCAATGTTTGCTTTTTTTTTTTTGCTTTTTTTTTTTTTGACAACAGTCTTTGCTGTCCACAACCAGCCTATTGTCTCTTATCAGGCATTATTCCCTGAGAAACAACCTACCCGGTTTCTGCTGGGTGGATAGGTGCTAGCTCTTGTCTAGCCTTTTTTTTCTTAACCAGTCAGTTCCCCCTTGATCATTTCAGTCACCGCTATATATATATATAATATATATATTCACTGACAGGTCACATAAATATTTCATTTTCCAAACTTCCGATCGCAACGCAAGAGAATGTAACTCTTGTCATATTTCTTACTCAGATGGAAAGACATCCTTTTTCTCGGCTAAGTAATTTCTTTATTCTTTGTTTTGGGGTTCTTTCTTTGTGTGTGCGTTGTGTGTGTGTGTGTGTGTGTAAGAGTGTGTGTGTTCGCGCGCGCGCGCGCGCGCGTGTGTGTGTATGTGTGTTCCCTTTGTCTCTCTCATCTGTCTTGCCTGAAGAAGACCTAGAGTTTAAAACGGACTGCTTCCATTTGGCGGTCTGGTGCCTCACCTTTTATTCTCTCTCTCTCTCTCTCTCTCTCTCTCTCTCTCTCTCTCTCTCTCTCTGAGAAACCTTTGAGCTGTTTCATACTTGCCCCCCACTAATCCCACTCCCTCCCCTTTCACCTTTTTGTTGTTGTTGGTCTCTATGTGTGACAGAGATGGACAGAGACGAGCCAGTGGCTAATGAACTATAAATCTGGATGTTTAAATGTGTCATTATTGTTATCACCATCATCATCATCAGTATTATTATTATTATTATTATTGTCATTATTATCATTGTTATCATATTGTTAGATTAAGTCACCTTGACTCAAAATGCATATCTCCTCCTGATCCTAAGCATGTGTTGATTTCAAATTTGGGGACTGGGTAGATCTTGAATCCCTTCGCATTTAGCGCTCGGTTTCATTCTTCGGCGATTTCGGCCCGAAAAAAAATCCTCTGCTTCCGGTTGAAAAATTTCCCCTCCCCTGTAACCTGTGACCTTTTACACACTAGCTGTGTGAAATTTGCCTGTAACTGCAGACCTTTTTTTCTAAAGCTGAACGAAGCAGTCTACATGGACGCTGACAGGTGAAGATTGGTATGGGCAGACAACGCTGTTGTAAGTTGTGATACATGCCCATTACCGACCAATTCCATCGCCCCCAGTCACCCTCCCTCGTGGGTTGACAATGTACATGGCCTAAACATTTAACCGTTATTCACTGCCAAGATTTCTCATGAATCTCTTCCACTTTCTCATGAATCTCTTCCAATTTCAGGTACACTGTTTTTGAAATGATTTGCCTAACGTGTGAAGTAGTTCTTCGGACGACAAAGCCACAGGCGTTATGAATGTAAACATAGCCTACAAAACCACGATGGCCCATTAGGTCAGATGGTTAGAACACCCTGTTGGATTATGCAGCGGTCGTTCGTTCAAACCCCATGTGGGCCAGCGATTTTTTTGTTTACGTTGTATCATGCAAAGGGGAAAAACCCATTTCCGCCCCATGTTTGTTATAACACTTTCCTGTTCTATACAATATACACCATCTGACACCCAACATGCAGCCCATGTAATTCTACAATTTGAACGAAAGAACAGTATACTGAACAATATTTAGTGCACGTGCTGGCTTCCCCGCGAACAGCAAAAACAAATTCTCCGTTTTCACTTTTCTTCATGCTGCTTTATTTTATCCGTCTCTCTCTCTCTCTCTCTCTCTCTCTCTCTCTCTCTCTCTCTCTCTTTCATTCTTTCTCATGTGTTGTGTGTGTGTGTGTGTGTGTGTGTGTGTGTGTGTGTTTCTTTTTTCTTTGTTTTGTTTTGTTTGTTTGTTTAAGTGGCTTCCTTCAAGATCTGATCCCATTTGTGCCATGGCCTGATTCGCTGTTCACTGCCATCGTATCATTATTATTACTGTTATTGTTATTATCATCATTGTTATTATTATTATTGTGATCGTCATTGTCATCATTGTTTTATCATTGTTATTAATTATACACAATTTTTTTTTCTGCAATGGTATTTTTCCCAAAACAATTCGCATGCTTTGAGTGCTTATCCTAAGAATGCTTAAAGAAAGTCATCAGATTTTTTTTTTATTGCTAATATCCTGGTTGTTGTTGTGATAGTATACATTTCATATATTTCCCACAATTTTCTGATCGAACATGTCCTTTTCAAAATATATTTTAAGTAAGTCTGCAGCAGTATACCAAAACCGTTCGCCTGTTTTTAAGATGTGTATTGTCTATCATAAAACACAACTCAAAAATACTGTGTATTGCAACACGCTTCCATTGACATATTCTTCCTATGACGATACACTTTCGTGTCTACAACGTTCTCTAACATAACGTTTCTTTTGGCGTATGCACAATTATTTTCCTGGACAGTATCATAACCGTCTCCCTCACTACTTTCTCAATTTACATTTCTTACAGAAATCGCCTATACAGTCCATTTACTTTGGACAACACAACGCTTTCCGTTGCGATATACAATAGCGGCTATCATACTACGTTTGTCTTGCGGCAATGTCCACTTCCTACACTCTACACCCTAGCACCGATGGTGATCGGGGCCAGCGTTCTTTCCCGGCCTGTCGGTGACCAGTGCTCGCTGACAGCCAGTCGGCGGCTGATAACCACATCCTTACCTCCTCCCGCTACCTTCACCCCGTAACCTGGGGTCCGGGGAACTATGCGGGCGGTACCGTATTCACCTGTTCATTGGTGGCGCGAAGACTGGGGGTCGCTTTTTTTTTTTTTTTTTGGTTTGTCTTTTCTTTTTTTTTTTTTTTTTTTGGTTCCGTGGGACATTCCTTGGCAGTGGCGAATCCGTCTCTCTCTCTCTCTCTCTCTCTCTCTCTCTCTCTCTCCTCTCTCTCTCTCTCTCTCTCTCTCCGCGTCCTTACCCCTTCCCCCCCCTTCCTCTCTCGCTTCCACAGACACAAGCAAGCGCGCGCACACACACACACATACACATACACACACCACACACACACACACACACACACACATACACACTGCCTCTTCACTATAAATGGTCACACACAGACACATTTCAGACGTAAAGTGGAACCAACGATCAACAGTTCACTGGACGATGCCGAAGCAGAACTGCCGACAGCAGTCCCTCCCTCACTCCCCCTCCTGCCGCCTCGTTCACGAGCAGAGGTAGTCAGTCCACCTGTCTGTGAGGGAACGAGAGAGGCGTTCAAGTGCCTCTAGAGCTGCAGCACTTGACTGAGTCACGTGGTCACTTGTCAGTCATGACGGTGAAGAGGAACAGATTATGTCCACACACACACACACACACACACACACACACACACACATTACAAGCTTTCTCTCTCAGCTGATGATAAATCACCACATGCCCGGAAGAAAAGATGTTCAAGGCGCAAGCGCGCGCGCGCACACACACACACACACACACACACACACACACACACACACACACACAGCGAGAGAGAGAGACAGACAGACAGACAGACAGACAGACAGACAGAGAGGGGGGGAGCGAGAGAACAAAAACAAAAATTTCCCACACTCCACATAATGGCATTGTCACAGGACAACGACGCTCCCGCCGAGTTCATCGCTGTCAGTAGGAAACAAA
>CM065717.1:80185673-80200673 GCA_033310375.1 Conus canariensis | reverse complement strand
ACGAAACACGCAGGTAAATCGAGGCAAGCAGCCAGACAGACAGACAGACAGGCAGACAAACAAAACTTAAAGAAAGGGGTTGGAGCGTGTGTGTGTGGGGGGGGGGGATCACAGACAGGAACCGGGGAGGAGACAAAGACAAAGAAGAGGGGGGGGGAGGGGGGACAGAGAGAGAGAGAGAGAGTAAAAGAGATAGAGAGACTGAGAGAGAGAAAGAGAGGCAGGCAGACAGACAGACAGACATGCAGACAGAGAGAAATGGGCACCAAAAGAGGATCCACGGTAGATGGGAGAGGCACAAACCGTAAGGAACCACAACACACACACACACACACACACACGCGCGCGCGCGCGCGCGCGCGCGGCGTGACACTGACATACAGAGAGAGAGAGAGAGAGAGAGAAGGAGTGACAGAAGAAGATATAAAGTAGACGGGGGAGATACAGACTGTAAGAAACACACACACACACACACACACACACACACACACACACACACACACAGAGGCAGGCAAAGAGACAGACAGACAGACAAACAGAGAAATACCACCGAGTGATAACACTAGTCGTGCAAAACAAAACACCGTATCATGAAGCAACACCATCTTGTTGGTTTGCTTAAAGCTCTATCAACAGAGCGATGTAAAGAAAAACAAACATCAACCAACCACCACTGCTGTTGCTTGCGCTCTTCTAAACCACACAACACGACGCTTGGCTGTGTCATCCGGATATGCACTCGCTTATAAATTCAAACCACTCGATCATCCAAGACTTGGGACTGAATACACACAGCAGTTCACAATTAGGGCAGCCGAAGAGGCCAAATGATTCACAAAGTAGAGGAGCAGCAAATAGTAGTACATAAATAAACCCAAAACCCTTTTGCGTCAAACATAAACTCATTAAAAATCAGCACACGAATGTCTTGTCATCAACAGAACACTCAGATTATACATAGTCAGTGAGCCCGAGGGCTAAATGCTGAGAGAGAGAGAGAGAGAGAGAGAGAGAGAGAGAGAGAGAGAGAGAGAGAGAGAGAGGGAGAGAGAGAGAGAGAAGGGGGGAGAGAGAGAGAGGGGGGGCAGAGAGGGAGGAAGGGGGCAACAAGAGGGAAATGGTGGGGGCCCCGCTTTTTTTTTTTTTTTTTTAAAGTAGGTTGGACGACAGTAAGAAAAAAGCTTAAAACCAATCGATATAGGAGAAAAAAGAGTCAAAGCATGAGTATTTCAGCAGATGTAAACATAGGTAAATCTGGGTGCGAGTGCGCACGCGCGCGCGCGTGCGTGCGTGCATGCGTGCGTGCGTGCGTGCGTGTGTGTGTGTGTGTGAGACAAGAGACAGACTGACAGAGAGACAGAGACAGACAGGACAGAAAGAAAGAGGAGAGAGAGAGAGAGAGAGAGAGAGAGAGAGAGAGAGAGAGAGAGAGATGGATGGATGGATGTTGGGCAGGAATGGGCTGAGAGTGGGTACACCTTGCAACTACCCACCCCACTCCCATCCCTCCTATAGGTTCTTAAGTGATTTAGCGATTTAGGCAGTTCTTAAGCGATTTAGGCAGTTTGCTATGCATCAGATGAATATCATATGTCTGTTTAAACAATGACAAAAAACACACCAAGAAAGACAGAAAAACAAAATCTTTATATAAAAAAAAAAAACTGGCAAAGAGAAAGATGTAGGGCAAAGGAAAAACATACAGCATGAAATTTGATATTGAATTAAAAAACAAAAAAACGACAGAGGAAAGAGAAAAACAAATATACAAACAGGACAAAAAATATACGCAGCATCTAAAAGAAAATATGTTGATAATGGTGATGATGAAAAATCAAATGATCTGACAAGATGATAGCCTGGCGGATTAATAATTACAGCATACCTTTACCGACATAGTGTTCATCATCATCATCATCAAGTCATTTTCTTATTGAAAAAGTAGTAACACTGATAGTCATGGTAATAATGACATTACTAATAATTGTAATAATAATGATAATTACTATCACTATCCGTTTACCGCACAAGAAATGGAGGATCAAAGTTCTGTCCCAACGGTATGAATTGCGTCTGATCTTGAAGGAAACCGCACACAGAAAACAACAACACAGAGAGACAGACAGACAGACAGACAGAGAGACAGACAGACAGAAAGAGACAGACAAACGGAAAGAGAGAGAGAGAGGAGAGAGAGAGAGAGAGAGAGAAAGACGGACAGAGAGAGACAGACAGACAGACAGACAGAGAGAGAGAGAGAAAGAAAGAAAGAAAGAGAGGCAGAGAGACAGACAGACAGACAGAGAATAAGGAATCAGAATAAAATAAATAGAAAAGAGTATAACACTAAGTAGTATAAAGAAATGTGAAAAGGAATAGAACGTCCATCCCCAGGATCAGAATCACGGGCGCTGTCCACTGTCGTACACACCACGAGCCTTCTTCTACCAGAGTAAAAACAACAGTAGCAGCCAAGGTACACGGATCACCTGTTGAGCGTTGAAATGCTCAACATTCTTGTATGAATGGAAATCTGAAATGAGGCCAGGAACAGTAATCAGTACCCAATATAAAAAGTAAGGTAACTCTTGCTCCCTTGCATGAAACACGGAAATGTTATCCAAAAAAAAAAAAAAATCTAAGTAAAAAAATTAAAAACATAAAAAGAAGAAAAAAACGAGGAGTTTTCGTTTGTTTGGGTTTTGCTTTTTTGAAAGAAATAGTAATGATATTAAAGACATTCCATAAGCTCAGTGGCCCATTTGGGGCTCAAGTTAACGAGCTCCGCATTATCAATACGGCACGACCACCACCCGACCTAACAAGGCAAGCCTGAGCGTGTAGTAGGCTATATTAACGTCTAGAACCCTCACGGCTCTAGTCTCCACGTGAACTATTCATCGCTAGGCAAATCATCTGAACAAAGCACACACACAAAAAAAAAACAAACAAACAAAATAATAATGAACCTGAAATTGGAAAACATTCTTCAGACATCTTGGCAACAGGTTATGTAACAATGACATCTTCCTCGACTATCGGACTGGCAACTAGCTATGTCTGGAACTCGCAGACGTCCGTGTTAGCGGGATTCCAACACATCAACGGGTGCGTTCACTTTCGCGCGCTAATTAATCAAAGCTCATAATTTTGATATCCTCTTCCGGGCATCGACAGCCTCAAAATAATCCCAAACTTCACTTTCCAGGTCAATCTCGTTTAGATGAAGAAATAATCTTTAGGCCGTGTGTCTGATCAGCCTGTGATAGGGGTGACTGCTGAAGGCAGAATCTGGCAGTACTGGATGTGGGTCACAACTGGGAGAACCGAGTAGACTGCTCTTCCACCCCCCACCCCACCCCACCCCACCCCACCCTCGGCCTCATCACGGGTTCTATGCCCCTTCGTTCAGCTGTGCAAAAAGTACGGCATGCAACATTCACAAAGCTAATGTCGAAGGTCATAGGTTACAGAGCAGCAGAATTTTTTTTTATAAAAGGAAGATGGTTTTTCGGGCCGAAATCGCAAACACGAAGAACAAAATAAATAAATAAATAAATAAATAAATTAGTTGATTAATTAAACAAAATGAAATAAAAGGGGGAAGGGCGCGGAGAGTGGCATGGGGACACGGGTGGGTGGGGGAGGGGAGAGAAAGACCATAAAATGGGCAGTTAATGTGAATGAATTCGAGGTCTATCAGCTACCAGATCTGAAGTCAAAGCGTCCGGTGGTCTGTAAAGAGATACGCGTTTCACATCGAGTCGCTTAATTCATTGCAGTTAGCCTAATAATCATGATCATGCACGAAGAAAAGAATAATGTTGATAATATACTATCTTTATTATCATTATCATCGGCTAATTACTGTGGTGATATTATTGTTAATATTGAGTGGAATGAGACAGTTGATGTCAAGACGATCACAAGAGAAAACTGCGATTCGTGACCCTTTTTTTTTTTCTTTGTTGTTGTTGTTGTTGCTTTATCTGTTGTTGTTATGCACAAGCAGCATCAACATGACCTTCGTTCCTCGTGCACAAAAGTTTTTTTTTTTTTTTAACTAAAAACACCAAACAACATTTCACCATTTCTTCCATTATGCCGGTAGCTAACTTCATTTTCCCTCTGACAAATATCTGAGAGGATAAAGACGATGGGGCGCGAGGGGGAGGGGGGGGGGCAGAAGATAATTAAGCTGTGTCTGCAGAAATAGGGGGGGGGGTGGGGGGGAGGGGGGAGGAGAAAACACCAGAAAGAAATCTTTGACCATGACTTTTTTGTGAGACTTTTCTTGGCTTTTTTTTTTTTTTTTTTTTTTTTTTTTTTTGTTGAGAAATTGAAAGGGAAGGGCAGGAGATGATGCAAAATAAGGGGAGATGGGGAATAAAATTTCTGACCAAGAAGTTTAGAAAAAAAAAAAAGTCTGGACGGTTGGACTTGTTTCCCCAGTTTTCCAAAAAATAAAAATTAAAAAATTAAAAAAACCACCTTATCCACAGAGTCCGACGCTATTATGCACTCAGTCTGACCACCAAATTCCCAGACCCCCTCTTACCTGAACGCCAGCAATACCATAGCACGGAGAGTCACAGAGGTATTCAGTCGGCTGACACTGGGGGACGTGAACGCCAGCAATATCATAGGACGGAGAGTCAGAGAGGTATTCAGTCGGCCGACACTGGGAGACGTGAACGCCAGCAATACCATAGGACGGAGAGTCACAGAGGTATTCAGTCGGCGTGAACGCCAGCAATACCATAGGACGGAGAGTCACAGAGGTATTCCGTCGGCGTGAACGCCAGCAATATCATAGGACGGAGAGTCACAGAGGTATTCAGTCGGCGTGAACGCCAGCAATATCATAGGACGGAGAGTCACAGAGGTATTCCGTCGGCTGACACTGGGAGACGTGAACGCCAGCAATATCATAGGACGGAGAGTCAAAGAGGTATTCCGTCGGCTGACACTGGGGGACGTGAACGCCAGCAATATCATAGGACGGAGAGTCACAGAGGTATTCCGTCGGCTGACACTGGGGGACGTGAACGCCAGCAATATCATAGGACGGAGAGTCAGAGAGCTATTCCGTCGGCCGACACTGGGAGACGTGAACGCCAGCAATACCATAGGACGGAGAGTCACAGAGGTATTCATTCGGCGTGAACGCCAGCAATATCATAGGACGGAGAGTCACAGAGGTATTCAGTCGGCTGACACTGGGAGACCTGAACTCCAGCAATATCATAGGACGGAGAGTCAGAAGGGAGGTATTCTCAGTCGGACCGCACACTGGGAGACCTGAACGCCAGCAATTCCATAGGACGGAGAGTCACAGAGGTATTCAGTCGGCGACACTGGGAGACGTGAACGCCAGCAATACCATAGGACGGAGAGTCACAGAGGTATTCAGTCGGCGAATGAACGCCAGCAATACCATAGGACGGAGAGTCAGAGAGGTATTCCGTCGGCTGACACTGGGGGACGTGAACGCCAGCAATATCATAGGACGGAGAGTCAGAGAGTATTCCGTCGGCGACACTGGGGGACGTGAACGCCAGCAATACCATAGGACGGAGAGTCAGAGAGGTATTCCGTCGGCTGACACTGGGGGACGTGAACGCCAGCAATACCATAGGACGGAGAGTCACAGAGGTATTCCGTCGGCTGACACTGGGAGACGTGAACGCCAGCAATATCATAGGACGGAGAGTCAAGAGGTATTCCGTCGGCTGACACTGGGAGACGTGAACGCCAGCAATATCATAGGACGGAGAGTCAGAGAGGTATTCCGTCGGCTGACACTGGGTGAAGCGATACTGGAAGGTCACAGGCAATGGAGACTAAGGACGGAGAGTCAGAGGTATTCCGTCGGCTGACACTGGGGGACGTGAACGCCAGCAATACCATAGGACGGAGAGTCAGAGAGGGTATTCAGTCGGCTGACACGGGAGACAAATGATTTTTCTTTTCATAAGGGGAACTGCGGATGAAAGGGAATGAGAATATGAGAAGCAATGGGTTGTGGGGAAGGAGATATAGGGAAGGAAGAGGAGGGGGGAGTGGGGGCGTTTCCAATAATCAATACAGAACGCGTGGTTTCCCACAGTAATCGCAGTTAAAAATAAAAAAAAACTTCCACCTTCAAGGCACGGCATGGGAGTCAGCAGGTTGATGTCTGGCATGATGAAGCCGCCTTCCAACACCTTGTCTGATACAGCGGTACCAGTGCCAGGGGCTCTGCCCACAGTGGGGCCGCCGCCTTCCAACACCTTGTCTGATACAGCGGTACCAGTGCCAGGGGACTTGCCCACAGTGGGACCGCCGCCTTACAACACCTTGTCTGATACAGCGGTACCAGTGCCAGGGACTTGCCCACAGTGGGACCGCCGCCTTCCAACACCTTGTCTGATACAGCGGTACCAGTGCCAGGGGCTTGCCCACAGTGGGACCGCCGCCTTCCAACACCTTGTCTGATACAGCGGTACCAGTGCCAGGGGCTCTGCCCACAGTGGGACCGCCGCCTTCCAACACCTTGTCTGATACAGCGGTACCAGTGCCAGGGCTCTGCCCACAGTGGGACCGCCGCCTTCCAACACCTTGTCTGATACAGCGGTACCAGTGCCAGGGGCTCTGCCCACAGTGGGGACCGCCGCCTTCCAACACCTTGTCTGATACAGCGGTACCAGTGCCAGGGGCTCTGCCCACAGTGGGACCGCCGCCTTACAACACCTTGTCTGATACAGCGGTACCAGTGCCAGGGGCTCTGCCCACAGTGGGGCCGCCGCCTTCCAACACCTTGTCTGATACAGCGGTACCAGTGCCAGGGGCTCTGCCCACAGTGGGGCCGCCGCCTTCCAACACCTTGTCGATACAGCGGTACCAGTGCCAGGGGCTCTGCCCACAGTGGGACCGCCGCCTTCCAACACCTTGTCCGATACAGCGGTACCAGTGCCAGGGGCTTTGCCCACAGTGGGACCGCCGCCTTCCAACACCTTGTCCGATACAGCGGTACCAGTGCCAGGGGCTCTGCCCACAGTGGGACCGCCGCCTTCCAACACCTTGTCTGATACAGCGGTACCAGTGCCAGGGGCTTTCCCACAGTGGGACCGCTGCCTTCCAACACCTTGTCTGATACAGTGGTACCAATGCCAGGGGCTTTGCCCACAGTGGGACCGCCGCCTTCCAACACCTTGTCTGATACAGTGGTACCAATGCCAGGGGCTTTGCCCACAGTGGGACCGCCGCCTTCCAACACCTTGTCCGATACAGCGGTACCAGTGCCAGGGGCTTTGCCCACAGTGGGACCGCTGCCTTCCAACACCTTGTCTGATACAGCGGTACCAATGCCAGGGGCTTTGCCCACAGTGGGACCGCCGCCTTCCAACACCTTGTCTGATACAGTGGTACCAATGCCAGGGGCTCTGCCCACAGTGGGGCAACTACAACGGAATGACCAGGACGTGGAGCGACTACCTATATAATGAAGTTTATCTTGAAAATAAATGATGATGATGATGATGATGATGATGATGATGATGATGCTGCTGATGATGATGATGATGATGTTTCCTTTAATTTGAAAACGAATCAGACATACTGTTTAGCTTTGTTGAGGTGAACCTAGTCCGGGCTAACTGTAGTTAAAGTAATTCAGCACCATTTCTCAGCAAAACCGTTTTCTAAGAAACAGGGTGCGGGCGTGGATAATATCCCCCTAACCCCCCCACTCCCACCCCACCCGTGATTCATCCTCTCTCCCTCCCAGATCCCGTCAGAGAGGAACCTTTCCTGCTGACATGTCTTCTGTTATCTGCTTTCGTTGATGGCAGTTTAACTGGGTTCTGGTGTCCGTGAGCGAGTGAAACACGGAAAAAGGTACAGATCCTGTCTACCATGGATACGACAGTAAATCACAGTATATGGTTCACCTTTGGTCCAAGTCATAAGTTGTACCCGAATTGTTGAATACTGATCCACAACATGGGCCTTAATATTGAATACATCGGGAAACAATATTTTTTCTCCTGTTTGAATAATTCTGATTTTAAAAAAAAAAGAAAAAAAAAAAGATAAAGGACGAAGGTGAAATTCCCGTAGAGCAAATTCTTTTCTGTCAGGCTGAGAACCGTCTCCTTCACCAACAGCTCTACTGGGCCGTCTGCAGGTTGTCTGCAAGTTGTCTGCAAGTTGTCTGCAGGTTGTCTGCAGGTTGTCTGCAAGTTGTCTACAGTTTGGGTGTCATCACTGTACAAAAAGCCACTGTTTCCACATCAGCAGTCCGCTAGAAACAGTGCTACTTCAATGACGGATGCGATGTCTCGGAGAACAGCACTACTTTAATAGGGTCAGGCTTTGGGGTCCGACAGGTTACAGCTCTCTCTCTCTCTCTCTCTCTCTCTCTCTCTCTCTCTCTCTCTCTCTCTCTCTCTCTCTAGCCTGCTTTTGTTTACAGCTGATATTAAACTGGTCATAACTGACCGTACTTCCTTCTTCGGCAGAGTTTGACTTTTCGTGCAAATACATAAATAAGTAAATAAATGAACAAAGAAAATGTTCTATAAACCAAACCTAATTACTCCATCAAAGTGAAGAGAATCACTCGACAGATATTACGACAGTTGAGTTAATATGGTTAAACATGTAAATCATATAAATGTTTTTTGAAAATAAAAGAAAAATGAATAAATGCGAGATGGGGAAAAAAAAAGGATGAATAGGAAATTGAAACTTCTAACCCCCTCAGTGACAACATACTGGGTCCGCCAATTCATTCATTCTCTCTCTCTCTCTCTCTCTCTCTCTCTCTCTCTCTCTCTCTCTCTCTCTCTCTCTCTCTGTCGGAAACCCGCTTGTTTGTGCCGGGCTTGACTCTACTTTCGACGCCTGGTGAGTCTCATCAGAGGCCACGACAACGGCATTAACATCCACCCATGGTGTCCTCACAGACACACGCCGCTTGCTGGAGACCTACAATACAGTGGTGTTCCCACCACCATAGGAACACTCTTCAGACCAGCAGCGCCCCTAGGCTGCGGGCCAAGGGTGGTTTACATGGGAAATTGGAAGGCAAATAACATCAAACGTACAGGCGTGCAGAAAATTGAAGTCTAAAGCGACAAAGGACAGACGTTTGAAGCTTTTACGTTTAGCGCGCGCGCGCTCGCTTGTGTGTGTGTGTGTGTGTGTGTGTGTGTGTGTGTGTGTGTGTGTGTGTGTGTGTGTGTGTGTGAGCGAGTGTCGGTGTGAAAATATGGGTCCGATGGGTGAGAAGAAATTTAAAGGAAAGTTGTGTTGTGTGGTTATGTAAACATATTTGTCTGCATGTGTGTTTTTGTTTGCTGTTGATTTGACAACTGTTGGGAGGAAAAAGAAGAAAGAGTCAGTGAAAATTAAAAAGTGGATATATCGATAGATAAGCATTTACAAAACAACAACAACAATATAGTATCCATATTTGAACATGCAACCATTCTTAATTGAGCAGGAGCAAAGAAGGGCACCAACATTGGTATACGCAAAATTATTCAAACACATACTGGTTGGAGAACCTAAAATTATCCGCTATAAAGGAAGCAAGCATAAGAGATGGCCTCACAAAATCCTTAATATTTTCTCATGCATCGATGACTTACACATACACGACTTCTTCAAATCGTCAAGTTGTGATATCACAAGGAACAGTGCTGACAGGGTATTTCTTGAATGTATTAACGGGAAAAAAATTTCATTTACTAACAGAACCGCGCCTTCATGGAATGAATTGTCTATTTTAACACATAAACACCACAAAAAGTTCACAGCTTCTAAAATCTTGTTGAGTCTGGAAACACTTTACAGGCGTAATGTACGGGTACGGGGGATAAGAGTTACAAAATTCTGACGCTCATGCTGACAATCTTTCACGGTACAATCAATCAATCATGCACAAAAGATGGAACTTTAAAAGCCTGACTGCCACCTAATTTCTTTTCTTTTTCTTTTTTTTTAACCGATTCTAGATCGGCGATGAACACACAAACACACACACACACACACACACACACACACACACACTTACATGTATACACATATATATACATGCATAGAGAGAGGGGGGAGGGGCGGGGGAGAGATGTACATGCTGAACAAATTACTAGTGCGGGAAAACAAGTGCAAACTCTACTAGTGCGCGAAAACAAGTGCAAACTCTACTTAGCGCAGGAAAACAAGTGCAAACTCTACTAGTGCTGGAAAACAAGTGCAAACTCTAGTAGTGCGGGAAACATGTGCAGGCCCAAAATTCCTCCAATATAACAATAATGACTTAACAAATAAAAAAAAAAAATTAATAGAAGAAAGTGGGGAATGGGGGGGTGGGGTGGAGGTGGTAGGTTGTGAGAGAAAGGAAACGGAGATGAACAATTAGGGCGTTTGGTTAAAAATATAAAATCATTACACATATAGGCTTTTGAAAACATATACTTGCACACACGCGTTCGTGTGAGAGTGTGTAGAGGGGGGGGGGTGTTCGTGCGTTCGCGCGAGCGCGCACGCGCGCGCGTGGCGTGCGTGCGTGCGTGTGTGTGTGTGTTCGACAATTATTTACAAAAAATTCATCAGACTTAGGCTACAAATTTCCTTTGAAATCTACGGATTGTCTCATTAGTCTGTTAATTTTATACATATCTTTTGCTCTTCTTTTTTTTTAATTTTTTATTTTTTACATTTATTTCCGAGGGATGGGTGGGCGAATCTGAGGGGGAATTACGTTCTTTGTCAATAATATGTAAAAATGGAATGCTAACTGTCCGCTTTTCGGTTTTGCGGGGGGGGGGGGGGGGGGGGGGATATTCCACGGCATAAAAATTCGCAAAGGCTTATTCCAGAACAAATACTTTCGTAACTGGATCAAGTAGCAAAAAATAATAATGATAAAAAAAAATAATCTGTAAACATACAAATATGCATACATATGTAAAGATAATAAATGAAAAGAAAGAAAGAAAGAGCGAGGGGATGGGAGAGGGGAGCGGAAGTATAACTTGCAAACGTCCAGTTTGTGTGTGTGGGGGGGGGGGGGGGGTTGGGGGGGAACTGTAGCTTATAAATCAAGACTGTAGGGGCTAAATTACATATGCGTTGAATAGCTAATTTACATCTACAAGACTGCATAAATCAAACATGTGCTGAACAAGTGATTATGCCCATCCCACGCCCTCTCTCTCTCTCGTCATTACTGTCTGTATTTCAAAAAATGTTTTGTTTATCTATTTACTCACTTTATTTATTCGTTTATTTACTTATTTATGTCTTTACGCGTTTACTATGCCCTCTGAATTTGTACTAATAAACTAATTCATACATTTGAAGCCAATATGACTTGATAGTTTTCCTGAACACTAAGCTCTGAGAAGTCTCGAATTTCATTCAACTTTTTGTAAAAAAAAATTTTTTTTTAAACCCAACAACAAAAAAACACCATACTGTTTCCATCGTTCAGGCAAAAACAAACAACACTCAGGACAATGAAAACGAAGAACGAGAAACCAGTTACCTTTACCTTCTCACTCATATTCGGTGCCAAATTGGGGTGTTCGTTGGTATCCTGTCCAGGAAGTGCGTCATTTCTGATATTCCAACTATTTACTCTATATTCCGTCTCGCGACTTACGCTCATCCACCGATTCTCGTCTACTTCGGATTCCCTCTGCTCGCCTGAAAACTTCAGGCCAACGATCTTTCTCTTACCAGGCACCTGCTCTGCGGAATGGTCTCCCTTCTTCTCTGCGTAACACGGACTTTTTAAAGACCTTTAAAAACCTCCCTAAAGACACATCTTTTCCCCCCGGACTGATTAACAATATCCACTTATCTCTGTGCGCGTGTCTGCTTGTTTTTGACGCGCTCGTGTGTCTGCGTGTGTGTGTGTGTTTTTTTTGTTTGTTTTTCGTGTGTGTGTGTGTGTGTGTGTGTGTGTATGTGTGTGTGTGCGTGTGTGCGCGCGTGCACGCGCGCGCGCGCGCGCGTGTGTGTGTGTGATCGCGTGTTTTGTGTGTGTGTGTGTGTGTATGTGTTTGTGTGTGTGTGTGTGTGTGTGTGCGCGCGCACGCTTTGAGTTAGAATTAGTATTTTATCACGTTTCTGTAATATGCGCTTGGGGCTCTCGCGAGGTAAAGTGCTCAATAAATATCATTTTACATTACATTTACTCACTTCCCCTTCACTGGAATCCGGGTCCATCCAAGCTGCGATTCCTCTTATTAGTTACTGTGGACAATGTGGAAGGTGGGGGGGGGGGGGGGGGGGGGAGGGAAGGAGAGAGAGAGAGAGAGACAGGTCGGAGGGAGGGGCGGGGGGGGGGGGGGGTTAGAAACAAAAACAAAGGCTTACCTGGTGGTTGTTCGGTGGGGGGGGAGGGGGGCAGGGTCCGCCCGCCATCAATTCCATGGGTGGAGGCTTACCTTCACACATCGGTGGCTGTTGGTAGTGAACAGGAACTATTGGAACTTGCACCTGGTTCACGGGGACTTGAACGTGACCGAGCGGAACTTGACCTTGACTGCCTAGAGTTATTCAAATGTGGAAACCAGACAAAAGACGGAACAAGTATTAGTCTGAGTTCCACTTCGAGAAATGTTTTTTTTTGTTGTTGTTGTTTTTTGTTGTTATTGTTTTTGGTTTTGGTTTTTCTTTTTAAAGCAAGTGTGGATTTAGAGACAAGACACATATACAATTGGAAGAGATGGAGAGGTGCCCCAACGACAACAGACGATGTAAAAAAAAAAAAATAATAATTTTTTTTTTTTAAAGACAGCAGACGATGCCAAGGGACAGGACAGGACAGGACAGGACAGGACAGGACAGAAGCGTCCACAGGCCGGACACCAACAAGACCGTGCGTCGTGCTGGTGGTACTGTTATGTATATACTTCATACTTTTAACAACCCACTTCCACCACCCCCCCCCCCCCCCCCCCCCCCCCCCCCCCCCCCCCCCCCCCCACCCTCACCCCCAGTCGCCGAGAACTGAACATCTTCAGTAGCAGTAGCACCAGAGTTGACTAGCCACAACAACAGCAACAGCAACAGCAGCAGCAGCAACAGATGAGGGGCCTACAGGATGATTATTGGCATATACTTAGCTACAGCGAAGATGAAAAATTCATCCTTACTCAAAAAAATAAATAAATAAATGAGAATTTAAAAAAAAAAAAGAAAATGAAAGAAAGGGGAATATCATAAATAATACTGTCATAGTGATAACCATAATGGTGCGTAGTTGCAACAGTACTTGGTAACGACACCAACAGTAACGGCAGTTGTACTACTGAAGATGATGTTCAATAAGAACACGTGAAAGTATTCGCAGACGCTTCTTCCCGAGATTCAAAGCACACCCAGGGAGAAAAGAACAAATAAGAAGGCACTTCACCAAAACCGTTGTTGTGTACATTGTGGGCACCAATAATTCTGGTCGAAGCACACACATGCACGACGATTCTAGAGTCAAGATGCTTTTGTCCTTCACTTCCTTTCAGGATGGGGGGGCGTAGAGAAGGTCATAAAGACAAACCTGATTGGTATCCCATGAACAAGTTGAAGTGGAACGTTTAACGAATAGTAAAACGGACTGACGGTAACATCTCTCTCTCTCTCTCTCTCTCTCTCTCTCTCTCTCTCTCTGTGTGTGTGTGTGTGTGTGTGTGTGTGTGTGTGTGTGTGTGTGTGTGTGCGCGCGTGTGCGTGCGTGCGTGTGGCCGAGTGTCTCTTTGGCTGGAATGGCAAGGTTTGTCACCACCGACATTTTTTTTTTTTTTTTGCTTTTGCGAACGTTTTTAATCCCACCGTCTATTAGTATTATGGTAGCCACATTCCGTCTTCGGGAAAGGATGTTTAAACACGACACCGATGTTCACGTGTTTTCAGTATCGTTTTCAGTATCGTTTTCGGTATCATTCATTTTGCCCTCACACGAGGACCTATACTCCTTTTCGAACGTGGGAAGGGATGCAACACGTGCGCAGGATCTTGTTTTTTTTGTTGTTTTGTTTTTTTCTTCTTCTTTAATGACACGAGTTCACGAACGGAACCGGCTTAAAGCCTTCACCGCATCATTTGAAGGGAAGTGGAGTCCACAATCCGAAAAAAAAAAAAAAAAAAAAAAAAAAAAGAAGAAAAAAAAAGTCTGGCTATCTCGAGTATGAACCGAACCCGCAGACTGTGGAACAACAGTCTAACACCTTACCCGCCAAGCCAGCTAGGTGCCACTGAAAGTCAACTAAAACACAGTTCGACCTTAATTATGTATCACACGAATGGATCTGTGCTCATACTTGTGTTTTGGGCATGTTTGGAATATCTGGACCAACTATCACACGAGTAGTGTTTGTGGGTGTAAAACGTATCTGGGGATGTTAGGGATTAATTACTCGAATAACTGTGGGCTGTTGATAAATCAACCCTGTACCTGACTGATGACTAAGACGTTTGGGGTCTCTGGCGTTGTTCATTATACTTATTGCCTATTGTTGTCGGATACTGAGCAAGATGAATCGTACAACGTTGCACCGAGTATAAATATATCTACGGGCAGAAAGACCGTTACAAAACTACGTGTGATTAAAGCTCACCGACTACAGAGCTGAACGACGAGGATGATGATGATGATGATGATGATGGCGATCCAGGAGAAGAACCCCGCGATGCGACACACTGTCCTTGTTTGGAGTGTCTGACATTCGGACAGTGTCTAACATTCGGACAGTGTCTCCCACATCACAAACTTGGCTCCCGTTTCACCTTCGCCCAACTCCTCCGTCATCCAACACGTCCCGTTCCCACCAAGTCTCTACAACTACCAGCCCCCCTCTCCCCCCCCCCCCCACCCCCTCAACACTTGGGATTGAACGAGCATGCGCGTGCGTACGTACACACACACACACACACACACAAAACACACACACCCCACACGCACGCACGCACGCACACTCACGCACGCACACACACACAAACACACAC
>CM065717.1:80178173-80180673 GCA_033310375.1 Conus canariensis | reverse complement strand
AAGTGGCTGATGACGCCTGACGGACTTGGGCCTGGAGAAGCAAGAGCCTCAGAAGCAGCAGCAGTGACGACGTATCACTTTCTTTTGGGGCCGTTCTTCACTGAACGAACGTGTAGAGCATGATATCCAGGTCGTCTGCCTCGCGATATCTTTTTTTTTTCTTTTTCTTTTTCTTTAAATGCCGATCGATGAGAATGAGGATGATGAAGATGACGCTACGGATTTCCATTCCGGTCTGAGACTACATGACAGGGCTGTACTCTACGCTTCCTTTCATAATATATCCCGGCGTCAACCAGGCACCTGCAGTGCTGGTCAGGAAATTTGGGCAACGCTCTCAGAGACGCATCCATTAAGTGGATGAAACTCGACTGTGTGGTCCCAGTCTTCCCAACTGAGCCCGTAGCAAACTCAACTCTGGGTAGGAGCCGGTCGGAGCAGAAAAATCCCACATGACTCTGATGGGAATCGAACCCACGACCTCCCCCAGCCGGGAGAACGTCGCGATATCTGGTCTTTGTTCTCAAATGCCCGATGTTTTGGCTCGTGAACTTTGCCCAAATTCACGTTCGGCGAGATTCACGAATCCCGTCGAATCTAGAATCGCTAAAAAGAAAAAAAAAAAAAAAAAATCGCTTAAATGAACATGTTCTACGCATTGTTTAGGTTCGCGCAAAGCATATGAGAGCTCTCCTGTACTGAAAATCAATTGGTGTCATCTCTCAAGTGAATCCAGTGACAGAAGTCAGTTCTTGATTTGGTTGACCTGGATTTCTCTTCTCTCGTAATTAATAATGTTCACGTTCTTGGGGGCCAGAATAGCTCAGTTGGTAGAGCGCCGGACTCGTGATCCCGAAGTTACGGGTTCGAATTGCGGTACAGGGGGATTTTTCCCTCGGAGTTAACAGAGGTTCTAACTCCATTTACCATACAGTCCTTCGAATGAAACTATAAACCGAGGTTCCGTGTGTGAACGCACGCACAACATCTTGCACACACGTAAAATCCCATCACCAACTTTCGGAAGAGAAGGCTAGTTTGGCCGTTGGTATGGATGACACGTTACACATAGCATGCACCTTCCCTGAAGTTGGAGTATGGCTGCCTTAATGGCAGGATAAAAAAAAACGGTCATACACACAAAAGTGTCAGAATCCTCAACTCGATGAAGGTTGACACTCAAAAGAAAGAAGATGGAAGGGCCAAAATAGTTATGGAAGGGCCAAAATAGTTACAATGTTGTGGACAAAAGTTCAATTTCGGACAAAAGTTCAATTTCGGACAAAGATTGTTAAAATGCGCTTCACAACCAACTCAAAACAGTTCCGAGTTCAGTTGGTATCTCGGTTGAGCAAGCTGAGTTTCCCTCCCTTGAGAAAAGATCGTGTACATTTCATTCAAGAATCGGTTCTTAGTTCGTCCTAACTCTTCGAATAAGATCATGGATCGTGCGCTTCAGTTCAAGGGAGAAACTACAGATCGTTGTTAGATCGCGATCAGTTTTAAAAGTGGCCTTTAGACTTCCAGCGATTGGAGTGATCCCCCTACCCTACCATCCCTCTCCCTTCCTGCCCCCATACCCCTCTTCTCTCCTCCCCCCCCTTTCCCCAAACTCGAATTACTCATCTCCACCACGTTCACACCCCCGCCCCACTACAAAAGAGCACAGTGCCTGGTATAGCAGACAGGGCTGTGCCTGCTATCGTATCGTTGTTATCAGTGGTGCAGTGTCAAACGTGTGTCGGCCTGTGTGTTGTTTCACGTGGTACGCTGCGTTCGATCACTGATAACCCCAATCAGCGGTCCCATCAGGTTCATTCTCCTAATGTTTTGTGAGCCAGTCAACGCCTTTGTGTGTGCGTGTGCGTGTGTGTGTGTGTGTGTGTGTGTGTGTGTGTGTGTCTGCATTGTTTCTTTCAGCACAGCTTGCAACGTGTAGTATAATGGCGACTGCAAATATGTGTGTGTGTGTGTGTGTGTGTGTGTGTGTGTGTGTGTGTGTGTGTGTACATGTAAGGTTTATACAGATCTTCCTTTTCTTTTTTGTTCTCATCTTCAGTACCTTCTCAGCAGCACCATTTACCCCGAAAGGAATTTGCTTGATGAGAGAGAGAGACAGAGAAGAGAGAGAGAGAGAGAGAGAGAGAGAGAGAGAGAGAGAGAGTCACTTGTGCAAAACAAATAGATCAAAAGCAAAGGATATCTCACACACACACACACACACACACACACACACACACACACACACACAACACACACACAACCCCTCCCCCCTCCCCAAACCCAAACCCCCTACACACACACACACACACACAACAACACACACAACCCCTCCCCCTCCCCCCAACCCAAACCCCCTACACACACACACACACACACATACACACCGTTTAGCTTCACTTACTGTTTGTGGACAGGTTATAAAAAAAAAAAATGAAAGCACTGCCAATACTACTACTACACACATGCACGCTGAGGAGAGAAAAAAGGAGAGACAGAC
>CM065717.1:80163173-80175673 GCA_033310375.1 Conus canariensis | reverse complement strand
AGGGCAACAGGAGCGGGCAGGGAAGGGCAGGGGCGGGCAGGAGCAGGAAGGCTGCAGGGCGAGAGCAGAGGAGGCAGAGAGCAGCCAGGCAGGGCAGCAGCAGGTGCAGAGACAAGGCAGGGCAGGAGCAGGGCAAGCAGGCAGGCAGGGCAGGCAGGGCAGGAGGCAGGGCAGGGGCAGGGCAGAGCAGGCTGTCTAGCTGAAGTAAGTTTCCCCTCAAACCACGACATTTTTTCTTCTTTCTTTTTTGCATTATAAATGAGTTTCATTTTATTATTTGATTTTTTTTTTTTTTTTTTTTTTTGCGTTGCGTTACCTACCGAGATGGTTGAACAAGAAACGCAGGTGTGATATACTTGACGGTATGCTGAAGGGTATGTCCTTATGTATCGTTGTATAATTGGCACCGATTTCGATGTAATTGCCTTTTCATTTGTCTATCTCATTGATATGTTGTGGTGATCATGTAAAATGGCTGAAATTGTTGAAATAGAACCTTCATTGCAAGGGGGGGGGGGGGGGGAAGAAAAAAAAAAAAAGAAATGCAGGTGTGCGTGCTGGAAGAAAAAAAAAAACTGAGTTCCACACTAGCCTACAAAGAACAACAACAAACAAAGACTAAGATGAGAGAGAGAGAGAGAGAGAGAGAGAGAGAGAAGAGAAGACGAGAGACAGAGAGAGACAGAAGAGAGAGAGAGACAGACAGAACAGAGAGAGAGAGAGAGAGAGCGGGGATGAGGTGGAAGACAGACGAGGACGGGCATAGCGTGTAGGCCGGCAGAAAGACGTCCATGAAGGAAGGAAGGTATAAAGTGAATGAATAAGAAGAGATAGAAAAAGAACTGGGGGGGAGTGGGGGGGGAGGGGAGGGGAGGAGGAGGAGGCAGGGAGAGGGAGTGACGGGAGGTGGGAGGAGGGGGAGGAAAAATTCAAAAGAAACAATGAGGTGTTTTATTTGAGAGAGAGAGAGAGGAGAGAGAGAGGAGAGAGGGAGAGAGAGAGAGGGGGGAGAGAGAGAGAGAAATGGGGAATGGTGGGATGAAAAGGGAAGAGTGTGCGAAGGGGTGGGGGGGGGGGGGGAGGAAAGCACAGTAAAAGGGATCTATATACACCTGACCCAAACGCTGTGAGAATAGGGAAGGGGAGAATGTTAAAAAGACGCAACTGCACGACACTTAACAATGCAAATATGTATTAATGCTGGTGTGAGAGTGTGTGTGCGTGTGTGTGTGTGTGTGTGTGTGCGCGTGTCCGTGTGTGCGTGTGTGCGTGTGTGTGTGTGCGTGTGTGCGTGCGTGCGTGCGTGTGTGCGTGCGTGTGTGTGTGTGTTTGTGTGTGTATGTATGTGTGTGTGTGTGTGTGTGTGTGTGTGTGTGTATGTGTGTGCGCGCATGCTTGCGCGCGTGCGTGCGTGCGTGCAAGTGTATGAGTGTGTGTGTGTGTGTGTTTTGTGTGAGAGAGAGAGAGAGAGAGAGCGTATAATATGCATTGATGGGTACGCGCGGCCAGGTGTCACTTTCAAGTAGGCCTCTCCGCTTTGTTTAACCACGGCTCGCATGCATCTGTCACCTTGTTTGTCCTTCTGGGGCCCGCTACGGATTAAAACACTTCATACACCTTTCGCCGGCGTTTGGTTTGGCTCGAATCAAAACACATCGACAGACTCCCGGTTGTCTGCACTTATTTGCCACGGGCTAAACGGGATGTGTCTGCCACGACCACACACACACACACACACACACATACGGACACGTGCGCACACACACACAACACACACACACACACACACACACACACACACACACAGGCGCGCACACACACACACACACACACACACACACACACACATGAATACGCGCGCACACACACACGCACACATATACACATGAACACACACACACACACACACACACACACTGATTCACTAACAAGCTAGGTTTGTCATCATACGAAGCAAGTGCTATTGTTAATCTGTAGGAGCGGCAACAGCAGTATCTTCGTCGGTGGTAAACTCCAAGCTAGACACTTTACGACAAATTAGGCCAGGGAACAACACCAAAAGATGTGACCTACGTGGGGAAAGAGAGACCCAGTTATTGGGAGCCCGAACTATACAGTTCTCCGGTTTTGTATTGAGAGAGAGAGAGAGAGAGAGAGAGAGAGAGAAGAGACGAGACAGAGACAGAGACAGGCAGAGAGAGGCAGACAAAGACAGACAGACAGACTGAGACAGAGACAGAGAAATACACAGAGAGAGACAGGCAGACAGAGAGAGAGAGAGAGAGAGAGAGAGAGAGAGAGATAGGAGGAGCAATACGGGGATGGGGGATGAGGGGTGAGGAGAGAATCTTGAACAAACTGTGAGTCATATTGTGCTGTGGAACCAAGGCAAGAGGAATCCATGATGGGGTTCCCAAAAAATATAAATAAATAAATAATTTTTTAAAAAAAACGGGAAAGGTGGGGGAGGTCAGGGAGGGGGATTAGGGAGAGACGAGGGAAAAGAGTCAATCTGACATTTTCCGATGACTAAGTTTCAACACGTAGCATGCCATTATATTACTGTTTTTTTTCCTTTGCCCCCTATCCCCCCACCCCCCCCCCCCCCCTTCCTTGCACACTCACCTCCTGCCCTCCCAATCGACATTCAAGATAGAGCTGCTCTCCCCCTTTTCCCATCTTTTCTATTCTCTCTCTCTCTCTCCCCCCCCCCCCCCCCCTTCTTACACACACACCACACACACCACACACACACACACACACACACACACACGCACCACCACTCACACACACACACACACACGCACTCACTCACACACACACACACGCGCACTCACTCACACACACACACACACACACACACACACACACACACACACACCTACGCGCGCACGCGCGCACACACACACACACACACACACACACTCTCTCTTACACTAAACCTTTCTGGGAACATCAGCTGATCATCAAGAGGCTGAAAATGGGACACTCACGTCTAAGACGGGACCGAAAGCTTTTGTCCAATGGACTTTTGCCCCATGAACTTTTGCCCCGCGGATTTTTGCCCCGTGAACTTTTGCCCCGTGGATTTTTGCCCCATGAACTTTTGCCCCCGTGAACTTTTGCCCCGTGGGCCTTCGCCCCGTTGACTTTTGCCCCCGTGGAGTTTTGCCCCGTGAACTTTCGCCCCCGTTGACTTTTGCCCCATGAACTTTTGCCCCGTGGGCCTTCGCCCCGTGGAGTTTTGCCCCGTGGAGTTTTGCCTCGCGGACTTTCGCCC
Organism: Conus canariensis; assembly: GCA_033310375.1. Lineage (NCBI taxonomy): Eukaryota > Metazoa > Mollusca > Gastropoda > Neogastropoda > Conidae > Conus > Conus canariensis. Next base: position 80,172,393 of record CM065717.1, on the reverse strand, counting down.
CATGGACTTCTCGCCCCATGGACTTTTGCCTCATGGACTTTGGACTTTTGCCTCTTGCTTCGTCCCATGAAAATCTTCGTGATTTTGGTATCGCACCGGTTGAAACAGCGCGACAAGATTTTAACAGTGCAAGTGTGTGTGTGTGTGTGTGTGTGTGTGTGTGTGTGTGTGTGTGGTGTGTGTGCGTGCGTGCGTGTGTGCGTGCGTGCGTGCGTGCGTGCGTGATGGTAACTGGTAGTCAGAATGCCTACTGTGAGGCTGCCAGCATGTGGAATGGTCGAACATACACATTTCCATTTGTGCTACCGTGAAAAAGTGTGACCGCCGGCGGGGTGAACATCTATGCGGCGGACGTCCACAGGACCAAAGTCCGTCCACCCTTCCTCACAGACATCACAGTGTTCACCAAGAGCCACACCGGCGACTCTACCGCTACTACACCGCTACTTCAACCTCCATCGACGCCAGAACACTGCCCCCAAGTCTCCAGCACTGACCACAGTGACCACAAACTTGCTCTGCTGACCTGCACCGCTCAGGAGCAAAACTGAGCTAACCACCATAACGACGACGACAATGATGATGATGGACAATGACAATGGTAATGATTCTCTCTCTCTCTCTCTCTCTCTCTCTCTCTCTCTCTCGCTCTCTCACTCATCCACACACACACACCCGCCCCTCCCTCCACAAGTCAAAAACAGTTGGTCATTACCGTACTCACAAGCAGCGAAGCGGGGGTCCGGGTTGGAGGCGTACCAGCCGGCCGACGACGCGTGTCGGCCCGTGGGGTCGTACCCGTCAGGTCCGACCCGTTGCAGCCGTACTGGGCCGCCGCCGCCGCCGCCGCCGTGGGGAAGCCGGTGGCGTGGTGGGTGAGCTGGGGCACGTTGTAGTAGGTGGTGACGGGCACCGACATGCCGCCCATGCCCGACATGGAAGACATGACGTGGTGGTGATGCGGGTTGTAGGAGCTCTGGTGGCCGCTTCCTCGGTGGTAGGGCGCGAGGGGAGGGATGGTGGCCTCGATCTTCTTATAGTCTTCCAGTGTGCAGTGGGGCGACAGGATGTCGGTGACGGAGAACGGGGTGGAGTGTGAGTTGTTCTTGCCGGGGCTCAGGGACATTGTTCACACCCGACCCCTGTAGCCTCCTCCTCCGCGTCCTGGCCGGAGGGAGGGGGCAGGGCAGGGAGAGGGAGAGGGAAAAAGGGGGGGAGGGTGTCCGGAGAAGGCGGGGAAAAAAAGGCTTGGAGTCTGCTTGACTTTTGAGGGTCCGCGGGTTCGACCGGTGAGGCGTTGACAAGTCTTTGTGAAGAGTGGTTTGAAACTCCTGGTGTTTTTATGTTTAAAGAGTTTTGGCCTTGGGAAGTGGATCGGAGAGGTGGGGGTGGGGGTGAGGGGGGGTAAAAGATGCTGCAGTCAGCGACTTGGTCTGGCTAGGGATCCCCGTTCTGGAAAATAAAAACGATTATCATGTCAGTCCGAAGTCCGTTTCGGTGCAGCGTTCTGAGAACAACACCTGTCCGACGACGACCACGACAACAACAACAACAACAGCAGCAACGACAACAACAGTTTCTAACTTTGGGGAAAGCCAGGTTCTATATGTCAGCATAAATCAGGTATATCAGGGTCGCCTTTTCTACCCTACTATGGTTCAGCGTTGTGCAGCTGATGTTGCTGAATTGACCGAAGAACAGAATAACCGGCTGACAAAATTTGGGGGGGGGGGGGGGGGGGGGGGGGGGGGGGGGGGGGGAGAGAGAGAGAGAGAGAGAGAGAGATTCGGTTCCAGTCCTACTCGGTTATCACTATTCCTACAACCGACAGAAAACCTAAAATGAGAGGTAAAAGCACACACGCGCGCGCGCGCGCGCGCGCTACACACACACACACACACACACACACACACACAAAGAGCTCAAGCACGCGCGCAAACCGCTCACGCGCGCACACACATACACACATACGTGTGCGTGCACGCGCACGCACACACACACACACACACACACACACACACTGATACACGCATTCTTACACATTTTCCCCCCTTCTTTTCCTGTCGCTGGACACACAGTGGGAGATCCCCCCCCCCCCCCCCCCCCCCCCCCTTCAACACTTTAAGAGAAATTACCCAAACACATTTGCAGCCATCAGATGCGGTTCTTAATTTTCAATAATTCATCGTCGTCCTGACAACCAGAAGTTTACAACACCGGCAACAGTGATACCTTCCCTCCCCCTCCCTCTCCCACCCCTCCTCCCGCCCTTCCCGTTGGCAGTCGGCAGATAGGAAAATGATGAACAATAATTATGTGTTTGTTTGTTTATGTCTTTTTTTTTTTAATGTGGAGTTGTTGTTTACTGGATCTTTTAGTTATGGATGTAAGCAAGTTGTTCATATCCACGATAAGCAGCTATCGCAGATAGCTCCCCCTCTCCCTGCACCCCCCTCCCCCACGTCTCCTCTCTCTCTACTCTCTCTCTCCTCTCTCCTCTCATCCTCCTCTCTCTCCTCTCTCTCTCTCTCTCTCTGGTCGTGGAGCCTTAATCAACATAAATTCAGGGTGAGTAGCATCGACTTCAATTTATGTGCTCTGACGTTTGCTGTGGTGCGAACACCAACTTGTAACTGAACATGTTTCCCACCCTTCAAAATGTGATTTTTGAAATCCGTGTGCATAATAGCCGACTTCACGATAACCATCACACAAACTGATATACGTTTCGTAATTCTGATAAATTAATGTAGCCCCCACCCTCATCCCCCAGGACAAATGTTAATGTAATCACGTCAACTCAAAAGTTCTTTTTTAGCGGTTGAGCATCATTTATTCATTTATTCATCAGTGCAAAGGGAAGTTTCTGTCTACTCGAACACCGCCAAAGCATGCAGGAGAAATAAGTATTAAGTTAACATTAGGTAAAGAAAGGCTGATTAATAAAAGAAAGAAAGAAAACAAACACACACACAGACACTAAAGACAAAAGTACTCTCTCTCTCTCGCTCTCTCTCTCTCTCTCTCTCTCTCTCACACACACACACACACACACACACACACACATATATATATATATATATATATATATATATATATATATATACGCACACAAACAAACTCGCGCGTGCGCGCGCGCATACACACACGCTCTACTATGTGCTAGTCATGTAACCGACGATCTGCTCTTTCTGTTATCAATGTTTCAAGCACGCTTTCGTGTTCACAGCATGATCGGGGTCCTCAAATCCTACAATCCGAAATCATGTTGGTCACATCGTCAGGAAAATTGCCAGGGAGAAAAAAAAAAACCACTAAAAATGTTTTAACCTAAAACAAACAAAACAAACGAAAACTTGTAAAAAAAAAAAAAATAATAATAATAAAACAAATAAACTAACAAGAAAGAAACAACAATTTGTAAAAAAATAAATAAATAAATAAATAACAAAGGAACGGTTCACCCGTCCTATGACTTTACTTCCAGTCTGTGGTTTTCTCCCCTTTTATACGCAGTAGAAAACCCCGCCAACGGAAGACAGCGCGGCGGGCTGAAGAAGGTTGGGGACGTTTGCGGTTAAAAGACGAATGTAAAAGCCGCGCGAAGGCTTTTTTGCTTTGGGTGTGGACAGGGCCGGCTCCTACTCCTTTGCTGCTGGTCCACGTTGGCCGTACCCCGGCGGAGGTCACTGACCTGTACAGCCCCACACAGTGTGTGTGGGCAACCAGACAAATATTGGTCGTCTTCTTTTCTTTTTTTTTTTTTCTTCTTGTTGTTGCTATTGATGTTGTCGTAGTAGCGCCGTTGAGTTTTTCACAACTCACCTGGTTCCAACTGGTTACTGGCTTGTCCCTCTTAGTTTGCCAAGAATGCAGTTTAAAAAAAAAAAAAAAAAAAAAAAAAAAAGAAAACCGTGAACCCAGGAACTTTTCACAAGGTCGTTCAAGCTCAGCATCCATGCTCACTTAAAAAAAAAAAAAAAAAAAAAAAAAAGACAGTCTCAGAGATTAGGGGTGGAATGCCCATTTCCCACTAATCCTACCAGAACGACATGTACAACGAAACGTGTGTGTGTGTGTGTGTGTGTGTGTGTGTGTGTGTGTGTGTGTGTGTGTTGTGTGTGTGTGTGTTAATGCTGAACAATTAAGTAGTGGGGGAAAACAAGTGCAGGCTAACAATTCTTTAGTCATTATAATAATGACTTGGCAAAGATTTGAACTTTTAGAAGGGGAAAAAAAATTGAAGAAAATGGGGGGGGGATATATTATAATTATGAGAACCCTTCACTAGCTGCCTGAGGGAACCATCATAATCTATATATATATAAATATATATATATATATGGGGGGGGGGGGGGTCGAAGCCTCAAACACAATTAATAAATCTCTATACCATTTTTCTGTTTGGGTGTTGATGCCAGCTATGCGTAATTGCTGTCAATATCCGACAGCGTATTCAGTCATATTTGCGTTCAGCTAAAAAAAAAAAAAAAAAAAAAAAAAGGAAAAAATCTGCGTTTAGCAACAGCGATTGATCTGGGATATCCTTTAAGATAATGCCAAAATTTATCTTTAAAAAGAAGAAAAGGAAAAAGAAAAAAAAAAGAAAGAAAAAAAAAACTCCCATTGTTTTAAATTGCACCTTCCGATTTACAGAGGTCTTAAATGTTCGGTTGTGCACTCAAAATCAAGGCATCGGCATACAACGCAAACAGTGTGACTGAAGTTTCATCTCTTGATGTTTTTTTTTGGGGTTTTTTTTTTTTTAACGTTTGTCACTTGCAGATTGCATATGTTGTCGTCATCTGGCACAGTCTTTCATCAATGGCGGCGACTCTCAAAAACGTCCAGAATCTGTGCCATGCCCTTCATAATGATGTCTGGAACGATTTCTCTACCTAGATGACGGGCACGAAAAGGGCACGCTCTCTTACAATGCCCAGCGTCAGGATGTCGGGAATAATGTTCATACCTAGATGACGGGCACGAAAAGGGCACGCTCTCTTACAATGCCCAGCGTCAGGATGTCGGGAATCATGTTCATACCTAGATGACGGGCACGAAAAGGGCACGCTCTCTTACAATGCCCAGCGTCAGGATGTCGGGAATCATGTTCATACCTAGATGACGGGCACGAAAAGGGCACGCTCTCTTACAATGCCCAGCGTCAGGATGTCGGGAATAATGTTCATACCCAGATGACGGGCACGAAAAGGGCACGCTCTCTTACAATGCCCAGCGTCAGATGTCGGGAAAATTTCATACCCAGATGACGGGCACGAAAAGGGCACGCTCTCTTACAATGCCCAGCGTCAGGATGTCGGGAATCATGTTCATACCTAGATGACGGGCACGAAAAGGCACGCTCTCTTACAATGCCCACGTCAGGATGTCGGATCATGTTCATACCTAGATGACGGGCACGAAAAGGGCACGCTCTCCTTACAATGCCCAGCGTCAGGATGTCGGGAATCGTGTACGAATTGATATGACGGGCACAACAGGGTACGCACTCACAACAACGCCCTACATTGATGTTGCTGGGAATTATTTCCAGATTCAAATGATAAAGAGTCTCAAAGGGTGCTGCAATCGAAAGGGGGATTACTGTTCCTGAAGATGAGAAAAGGATGGCATCACAGCACTTTACTTCTTGAACAATTTAATATAGATTATTTTATCACGCACAAACAAGGACGCAAACACTCAAATACTGAGGATCTCTTACGAACCAACGCTCGTGATTTTCCGAGTAGCGAACTAAATAAACAAAATACAAAGAATTGCCCGCGACCAAACGAATCGATCTACGAAAACCGAATACTGTCGCCGCAATGAAGAATAACACATTTCCGTCGATTAAGGAAACAAAGTAAAAAAAAAAATAATATATATATATATATATATATATATAAATTATTTTTTTTTTAAAAATTAATTAAAAAGAAAAAGAATCTACGAGAACACTCGCGATGTGTAGAGTGTGGCGTGCCCGCAAAATTGTAGCCATTATTCTCTCTCTCTCTCTCTCTCTCTTCTCTCTCTCTCTCTCCTCTCTCTCTCTCTCTCTCTCTCCTCTCTCGGCAGTGTGTATACTCAGAGGACACAGAAGCTGACCTGAAATGATCTCCCAGGGAAGAAATCTGACGTTCCAATGGTAGGTCACTAAGCTGGGGTGGTGGAAATATCCTACCTCAAAACCTTGGCGTATAAAGCAGACCACACCGTGGTAGGCTTACTTTTTTTTTTTTCTTTTTTTTAATGTTCTATCCCTACATAGCCACACTCGCTGGGGGATACCACTTCCGAGTCACAGGATAACCAGAAGGGCGCTCAGGAGAGCGCACACCTCTGCCAAGGTCAACGAACCTTGAATCTCTGCCCCTGTTGAGGACTACAGGAACGACAAACGGAATTATTTTGCCTCCTGGGGAAGTAATCGTTGGTACGGATCAAAAGAGTTCGTCCCCTTACCTTTTTTTTTCTTTCTTTCTTTTCTTTTTTTTTTTTTTTTTCTTTTTTTTTCTTATCTTTTTGTATGAACACAACATACAAAACGTCAAACAATAATGTAGCGGAATGCCCTGCGTTAGTTATAAAGAAAAAGACTCGAGAGGCAGAGTGAGATTGTGTGCCATTAATTCTATCGTTCACACCCTAAAAAACAATCGAGCATTCCTAAAGGGAAAAAAAAAGGTCTCAACGGTGGTACGGTCAATTCAATACAATTAAACCGTATATTTTATCACTATCCAATCACGGGTAGAGCCGTATCGGAGCTGAAATGAAAACGGTAAACATAAATGACATACAAGAAAGGTAAATCATTCTCGTGACGAGACAATATATGCCATAACTCCAACGAGGTGGTGGGTGTTACGGATGTGTAATTGTCTCATCATGGAAACACAGGGTTTTACCTTATTATTTTTTAAGCAACATTCGTTTAGAGTTACGAGCATGTGATCCTCTCATCATGAGAGCAAAGTCTGCGAAGACGTATCCTTTTTTTTTTGTTCAAGTATTCAGTGTCGGTTAAGTTGAAATACATGAACACAGCACGGGTGTTTTCTAATCCTATTCTTCGAGGTTGTTCTGTCCCTGACTGTCCGTGTTCCGTCAAGCGGTCTATTCAATGTGCAATGCAATATATGACGGGAGAGTCACTACACCATACAACAGACAGAGTGAGAGAGAGAGAACTCTATACCATAGAAAAGAGAGAGAGAGGGAGAAACCCTACACCATAGAAGAGAGAGATAGACACAGAGAGAACCCTACACCACAGAAGAGAGAGAAGAGAGAGAGAGAACCGAAGACGCCCATACAGTACGCGAAGTCGTCAGACACGTCATGTGGTTTGTAACTCATGGAGTTTATCACAGCCTTGATCCCTTGTTGTTTGTTTGGCTCGCAAAATAGAAAGGCGGCGGGAAGCAAGTGCGTGTGTGAGAGAGACAGACAGACATAAAAGCAGATAATACGTTGAAGAAGAAAAATGGAACGGGGGCAAGTGCAGGCAAACAATTCTACGGCCATTAGGAATACACACAAAACAACATAGTATGGTGAAAACAAGTGCAGGCAGACACATTTTCTGTCACCTCTATAACAGTCACTCAGCAAATAAAATGAGATGGAGAGATAATTGGGGGGGATAATGTGGGGGGGGGGGGGGGGGTAGAAGTGGACATCCCCCCCAAAAAATGTTAAACATTTCTTTGATCATGGAATTCTGTGTTGTGAAGAGAACTATCCGCAACGGGCTGTCTAGAGGCCACTTTCGTCTCCTGGGAGGAAATGGTCAGTAGACTTCATTCATCCTGGTTGTACAGAGTCCAGCCGTGTGTATTTGTTTCGTTCTGTTTCTATACAGCAATTTTGTCAGTGTCGGAAGTACAACTTTCCCGAACCTATCCCTTGTACGACACTATGCCACAGTCAACCTGCACGATTGTATGACCCCCCCCCCCCCCCCCCCCCCCCCCTCCATCTCGCCCATCAGACTAACACACAAACCGACCTGACGAACAAGGTCACGAACGTGCATTCAGAACTTGTTGGTTAGATTATGCTGAGGGATCGTCTGCTGTCCACTGTATCTTCCTTTGTGTTCGATGCTGACCATAGTGACCGTCTCCAACCTTGGCAACCAGCGCTGCCTACTGTGGGCCACATGCCTGTATGGAGGACGTGATCATTAATGTCCAACCGACGGCCTAGGGCTACACATGCCATCGTCATGTCTCGTGAGTATGTCATGTAATGATGTAAACATCGTTACACACACACCAACACACACACACACACATCACTCACTCACACTCACACATTCACACTCATATTCCACGCCACCCTGCTACCCCCAGTACTCACACCGTCTAGACACTCCTCACACTGTGTGTTGTGTGTGTGTTGTCGCGCGCGCACGCGCGATAACAACTCAAAATATCGAGAGGTCGGAATAAATATTATTAGCACTCACCCAGGGACCAAGATCACTCTCTCTCTCTCTCTCTCTCTCTCTCTCTCTCCATCTCTCTCTCTCTCTCACACACACACACACACACACACACACACACACATGGACTCAATGTGTGTGTGGTGTGTGTTGTGTGCGCGCGCGCGCGCGCGTGTAAGTGTGTGTGCGTGCGTGAGCGACGCGCGACGCGCGCGTATGTTGGTGTGTGTTTAAAAGAGAAATATATGTATAGTTCATATCGACTGGTCGGAATAAATATTTCTCGTATTCAGTGCAGCGAGCTGGCCTCTGAATCATTCACACAGCGTGTGCTCATGCAAACCGAGTCCCCACCTCAACCCTTTCCTCCTTCGCTTTCTGTGTGTATGTGTGCGTGCGTGTGCGTGTGTGGGGGTGTGTGTGTGTGTGTGTGTGGCGTATGTGCGTCGTGCGCGGTAGTGCGTGCGTGCGTGTGCGTGTGTGTGTGTGTGTGTGTGTGTCTGTGTGTCTCTGTGTCTGTGTCTGCGCGCGAGAGAGAGAAAGAGAGAGTATGTGTGCGTGTGCGTGCGTGTGTGTGTATATATATGTGCGTGCGCGAGTATGTGTGCGTGCGTGCGTGCGTGCATGTGTGTGTGTGTGTGTGTGTGTGTGTGTGTGTGTGTGTGTGTGTCTATGTAAAGAACTGCGTTTCCGTTAAGTAGAATAGAACAGGTAGAACAGTCGTGTAAATATCAACAGGCGAGTCTCTGATTTTCAAAC
>CM065717.1:80143173-80158173 GCA_033310375.1 Conus canariensis | reverse complement strand
TAGAAAAATGGCAAAACAAACCACATGAATTCATAAACAGCAAGTGCTCGCACGAATAAACAAATAACTACGAAATAAAAACTAAGCAACAAAACCCTGCAGTCCTTTCTTGTTGTTGTTTTTTCTCATTGTCACACGCTTTTCCAATTGAATAGAGCATCACATTGGGGATGAAAAATAACACTCTGGAACTGTAGTTAATGACAACTATGCCACTAAAGAAAAGAAAAAAATATAGAAGTGGGGGAAGCGGGGGGGGGGGGGGGACGTAAGAGGGAGGGGGGAGGGGGGGGGGCTGGAGGACATTGCGTCTTAATATTCCTGTTCAAATCTACAGTGTGCTTACTGGTAATGAATCATAAAGATTTTGTTGTTGTTGTTCTCTCTCTTTTTTTTTCTTTTTTTTTTTTGACCGAGAGCCATAATACTTTTTCTTTCTTTGTTTTCTTTTCTCTATTGTTGCCGTTGTCGTTTACTCTGAAGGTACGCGCACATGTGTGTGTGTGTGTGTGTGTGTGTGTGTGTGTGTGTGTGTGGTGTGTGTGTGTGTGCGTGTGCGTGCGTGTGCGTGCGTGTGTCAGTCGGGAGGGTTGTTTTTGTCTTCTTTTTTTTTCTTCATGAGAAGTTTAAAAAATGAAGAAAAAAAAACTGACAGTGGTAAAAAAAAAAGAAATTGATGAATAAACAGACAGATAGATAAATAAATAAACAAAAAGCAAACTAATCACTACAATTCCAACTAAACCACAATGACATCAACGAGGAAGCAAGGTGGGAGAGAGAGAGAGAGAGAGAGAGAGAGAGAGAGAGAGAGAGAGAGAGAGAGAGAGAGACAGAGAGAGAGAGAGAGAGAAAGGGAGAGGGAGGGAGAGAGGGAGAGAGAGAGGGAAAGAGAGGGAGAGAGAGAGAACGCTGCTTACAGCCCAACTGATCGCGAAGGGGGGGGGGGGGGGGGGGGGGGGGACGAAGTAGCGGTGGCACTATCTTCCGTCTAAGGTGAAATCTGTCTCTGATAGTAAAACAGTGTATAAGGAAAGTTTCCTGGTTTGTTCCATGTACCTGCCAGAGTCTACATGTGTGCTAGGTGGAAAGGTCCTGCAAGTAGCATTAGCCTGGAGTTGTGAACATGGAAGTATTCTGCCCTGGGGGCAAAACTCTTGCTTTTTACTTCATAACCAAACAAACCAAACCAAAAACAAAACAAAAAATACTCTCTTTGAAGGTAAAACCTTCAAATCAGAAATATGACGACAAATAAAACACAAGTTGACGAAGGCCCCATCCCACGCCCCCTTCCGCCCCCATCCCCCCCCCCCCTCTCTCTCTCTCTCTCTCTCTCTCTCTCTCTCTCTCTCTCTTACTTATAACCTACACAGATAGATTGATAGATAGCTAGCTAGAAAAAGCAATAATGACAATACCATTACTAATAATAGCAATAATAATGATAACAATAACAATAATATAATGATAGTAATATAAAAATGATAATGATAATAGTAATAATGATCATGAAAATAATAATCATGATATCAGTCAAAATTATAATAATAACTTACAGTAACCATCATCGTAATAAGAAATAACAAGATCAATAAAATAATAATAATAATAATAATAATATTATAATGATAATAATTATAACAATAATATAAGAAGAATGCAATGATTATAATGATAGTAACGACGATATGATGATAATATTAATAACAATAATGATAATAAAATGATAATGGTGATAATGCAGCTTCTACTAATACGACTTGATACTGATGACAACGACAGTAACCCGAAAACTTAATCTAGACGCAGATGTTGTTCTGGAAGGGTCCCCGAACAGGGCGTGGTTTGCCAACACCAGCAATGGCACTGTGCCGCCCGCTACGTCTGGTCATCACCGTATAGTGCCAGTCATCGGGGCCTCTTGAATAATGCAGCCTCTGCTCCAGTCCTAAGAGTATGCCATCCATCTTCAACTAATTAACAACTGAAACGTGTTCCACTTTGCCGTCCGAGTGCACGTGCGCTCTCTCTCTCTCTCTCTCTCTCTCTCTCTCTCTCTCTCTCTCTCTCTCTCTCATTTAACCCATCCTTTTCCGCCCCCATCTCCACCCCCCACACACAATCTACCCCATCCCATATGTTTGGCCGATGTACGACAAACATTTCTAAGTCTCTCTCTCTCTCTCCTCTCTCTCTCTCTCTCTCTCTCTCTCTCTCTCTCATCATCATCATCTCATCATCATCATTATTATTATGTCATTATTATCATCATCATTATTATTATCATCTTCTATCAGACATAAAGTGTTATAATAATAATAATAATGAGATTTGATATTGTGTACTAATGTAGGCCTAATATAAATTCAACCATAAAGAAGACTGATTAAAACAAAACGTAACACTAATTTTACTACGTTAAAAGTCACAGACTCGTTCTTCTTCTTGTTTTTTTGTTGTTGTTTGTTTGTTCGTTTGTTTTTTTTTTGGGGGGGGGGTGTGTGTGTGTGTTTTGTGTGTGTGTGTGTGTGTGTGTGTGTGTGTGTGTGTGTGTGTGTGTGTTGTGTGTTTTCCCTAATTCATGGAGGTGTGTGCAAAGTTCACTCCACTAGTTTCCCTACTGAAAATAGATGTCTCTCTCTATCACGGATTTTTTTTTTCGTCATGTCAAATCAAATCCTGATGTTCACAGCACACAGGCCACGGCAAGGCTTCAGGCAAGTTAAAAGCGAACCCTGTATCAACACAGTGCCCTGAAAAGTCGCTTGTTACCATACGGCAATAAGGTTTGTTCTTGTTCTTGTACCAAGAGAACATTCCAAAGACTGCACATCCAAACCGAGTGCTGAAACTTAAAGACCAGCTTGAAACCAAGTATTGTGACCAACCACGTGTAAGTCAGATTTAAAACACACCAAAAAAAAAAAAAGGGAAGAAAAAAGATTAAAAAAAAATCGGTGAGAGCGAAGGTGCTGGCACCACGATTCGTATATGGCCGGTAGTCTCAGTAAACCCCTTCGCCATCAGCAAAGCATGGCTCAGCCTTTTCCGTCGTCCAGTCTGATTTTGTTGTTGTTGTTTGTTTGGGTTTTTTGTTTGTTTGTTTGTTTGTTTGCTTGTGTGTGTGTGTGTTTTTGTTGTTTTTTTTAATGCAAAATTCGGCAACAAGGAGAACGCGTCGATGCTGAAGTATGTATGACGCAACCGGTTTTTTTTTTTTTTGTTTTTTTTTTTTTTGGGGGGGGTTGGTTGTTTTTGTTTTTCTTTGTTTTTTAACCTGCCAATTCCCTTGGTACCAAGACCTATCATGGCGGATTTTTTTTCCCCCTCGTAGCATGCTGCCACGAACAACTGGCTTCCCCTGATCGCCGTGGGGTTCTGTTACATGAACTAATCGCACTTCGCACGCGTGACGGTTTAGAAACATAACTGAAATACTTAGGTCCGGTGGAGAGGATGGAAAGAGGGGCGGAAGGGGGTGGGGGGGGGGGGGGGGGGGGGGCTTCGGGAGAAACACAGAAACCAAGCCGGGTTCCGTGGCAGGCTCGAACCACTGATCTGGAGACCTCTCGCTTCCTAGGTGACCGTGTGGCCCGTTAGTGAGCTGCCGCCTCTGGGCCGGTCGGTCCAAGACATGCCAGAGGAACTGTGGAAGAGGTTCTCCTGTCCTGTTCTATCCCAGCTTGGATGAAAGAGCATTTGCAGCGTACATTGTGATATATGTAAGACCACAGCTGACGATCAGAGACTGCTCCTTAGGGAGCGTGCAGGGTAGTAGGCCATGAATGCGACCAAAGCTGACATAGTCTTCCCCTCATAGACATTGCTGGGTGAGCTGCAAGTGACCACAGCTGACACAGACTCCCTTGTGGACACTGCAGGGTAATAGTCTACATGCGACCACAGCTGACCAAGACTGTCCCTTGCTGAGCGTGCAGGGTAATAATATAAGCATGACCAAAGTGGACACTGACTGCCTCTTGTGGACATTGAGGGTTGTGGACATGTGGCCACAACTGACGAACAGTGCTTCCGGTGGACACTACCGCTGCACATGCATGTGACAAAAAACGGACATATTTCGTCCCTTGTGGACAATGCAGCTTGTACTATACATGTGACTTATAGCTCACAAGACATCTCCTCATGGACCATGCGGGGTGAAAATACATATTACCAAAGTTGGCGTAAACTATCCTTAATGGACATGCCAGGCAACATGCAAGTAACCATGGTTAACATACACGCCCACAGTAAACCGAACGGGTTAACATGCATGTAACAAAAGTTGACATAAACTATCCCTGATGAACCATGCAGGCTGGCATACATGTAACCCAAGTTCGCAAACTATTCATAATGAACCATGCAAGGTAACTTACACGTAACCGAAGACGACTTGAACTATCCCCAATGGCCCGTGCAGGGCAACATACATGTGACCAAAGTTGACATGAACTATCCCCAATGAACCATGTCGGGCAACATACATGTGGCCAAAGTTGACATGAACTATCCCCAATGAACCATGTCGGGCAACATACATGTGACCAGGGCAACATACATGTGACCAAAGTTGACATGCACTATCCCCAATGAACCATGTCAGGCAACATGCATGTGACCAGGCTAACAAACATGTGACCAAAGTTGACATGAACTATCCCCAATGAACCATGTCGGGCAACATACATGTGACCAAGGCAACAAACACGTGACCAAAGCTGACATGCACTATCCCCTATGAACCATGTCGGGCAACACACATGTGACCAGGGTAACATACATGTGACCAGGGTAACATACATGTAACCAGCGTAACAAACATGTGACCAAGGTAACAAACACGTGACCAGAGTTGACATGAACTATCCCCCAATGGACCTTGCTGGGCAACAAACATGTGACCAGGGTAACAAACACGTGACCAGGGCAACAAACACGTGACCAAACTTGACATGAACTATCCCCCCAATGGACACACAAACATATGACCAAAGTTGACATTAACTGCTCCTGAAAAAAAAAAAAAAAAAAAAAAAGACTGACCATGGCAACAGACATATAACCAAAGTTGACATCCACTATCCCTAAAGGACGTTGCGAGGTAACCTACATGTGATCCAAGTTGGCATGGATTGTTCTAACACTGTAGAGGGCAACACATATATATATGACAACAGTCGGCCACAAGAACGTATCATTTTGGAAACACAGAGTGGACAACTTTTGCTCTTTCAAAAGGTTTGTTCCCTTTCATTGGAACTCTTTTGTCCATTTTTTTCTTTTCTTTTCTTTTTCCTTTTCCTTTGCTCCTCCTTCTTTTCTTTTTTTTTTTCTCTCTATTTTTCTTGGGTTTTTTTTTTTAATATTCTTTTCCTTTCTTTCGCTTTCTCTTTTTTTCTTTTTTTCTTTTTTTTTTTTTTTTTTGTTGTTGTTTCTTTTGTGTTTGATTTTTTTTTTTTTTTGGCTGTTGTTTTTATTTTCTTGCATGTTTGTGTTTAAGATATTCTCTCTTTTTTTTGGGGGGGGGGTGAGAGTGAGGAGGGGAGCGTGGGGGAGGGGAGGGGAGGGTGTGGGCAGGGGGGGGGGGTAGGGGTGGGAATGGGGGGAGGGAGGGAGGGAGGGAGTGTAGTTTCCAGGCGGTTTCCGTTATAATTTTAGATTTTGAATGTTAATGCTCAAAAATCCCATGACCATCTTTTTACTTTTACCGAGTGTAAAGTTTCTCCATGCACGGCTGTGTCCTTGTTCTTTAAACATTTCTTAGATGACGTACCGACTGCACGGCTGTGTCCTCGTTCTTTAAACATTTCTTAGATGACGTACCGACTGCACGGCTGTGTCCTTGTTCTTTAAACATTTCTTAGATGACGTACCGACTGCATGGCTGCTCAGGGCGGAACCGAGTGCCAGCACTTGCTTATCATAGAAGACGGTGAGAACTTGGGACTGAAAACAAAATTGTGGGGAGGGGAGATGGGTAATAGGCTACAATATGTATATGTGTATATATATATATATATATATATATATTGTTCAGCATTATATATATATATATATATATAATATATATATTATATAAATAAACTAATAAATTCCAAGGATAAGTACCGAGCACCATTCCAGCAACTTACAGAGCAGCTTGGTGTTGCAATGACTGCAAGAAATATTGAATTATAAACAAAGTTTGCTCTTGTCTTATTTTTTCAATCTAAGACATAAGAGCAAGCTTTGTTTATAATTCTATATATATATATATATATATACACCCAGCTGGCTTTCGCTCCTGATGGTAACTTGCCGTCAACAGCATCAGCAAGCATAAATGTGAATATGATGATCTAAGACCAACAACAACAACAACAACAATAATAATGATAATAGTAATAATAATAATGATGATATAATGATGATGATGGTATGAACAATACCAACCTACATATAATAATATAAGTAACAACAACAACAACAGAAACAACTATAATGGTGATCATGATGATAACGTTAGTAATAGTTTTTGTACATTATTAGCAAACATAAATACCATTTCTCTCATTTCAACACTGAAAGATGTGCGCGCGTTCGTGCGTGTGCAAACACACACCACAGAGAGAGAGAGAGAGAGAGAGAAGGGGAGAGAGAGAGAGAGAGAGAGAGAGAGAAAACACTTCCACTTCATTGCCCATCACATCCTCAATTAAAACTGAGAATTGGAATAATCCCTGCTGCTGCTGCTGCTGCTGATGATGATGTTAAACAAGCAGAAGCGGAAACTGATTTTTAAAGAAACAACAAACAAACCAAAACAACAACAACAACAAAACAGAGGTTGAACTGACGACCACGACGGACATCACAGACAGGCGGTGAGGGGAAGGAAGGAAGGAAGGAGAGTTTTACCGTTGTTTTCAGGCAGGATCCCAAACTAACTTGACATTATTCAGGAACACATGGCATCTGAACACTGTCATTGTGATCCTTTCAGTAATGCAACCACAGTGCACTGAGAGAGAGAGAGAGAGAGAGAGAGAGAGAGAGAGAGAGAGAGAGAGAGAGAGAGATGAAGTGTTTGTACCTAGCAGCAAATGCCATGCATTGCGTTTTTGTTTTCTGTTTGTTGTCTTTTGTGTTTTGACACAGAACCGACAAACAGCGAAACCTTTACAACATCCTGATAGCAACTGAAACAACACGGAATTGTTCACGTTATGGTCTGTGTGACAGCTCTGTAAACAAGCAGGGTAGGAAAAAAAAAAAGAAGAAGAAGAAAGGGAAGAAAGAAAGGAGTTTAAGATCAACGGGTTTCTACTTTAGAAGTGTGCGAGGGACTTGACTGTGTGGTAGGCCCTACATGGCCAAGATACAAAGGCGCCATCACCATCACGCAATGCTGTTCAAAAAGTGTGGCTGTAGGCCTACTACATACACAATGCGTCGCCGACCGTGCGTTTGTTGTGTTCGTTCGCGAGTGGAGTTCCACACACATAACACACACCGACTTAGCTTTACTGGGTTACATCAACAATGTTTACCTGCCCATCCCCCCTCCCCCCCTCCCCTAATTTTCTCGCCTTTCCGGCTTCATCAGCTCTTCAACTTCGCATTTGTCGGCAAACGTTTTCACAGTATTTTCTCTGGTGTCATAATCGAAATATAATGCAGGAAATTTTATGTGACAGGCAATGGGGAAAATTAAGTGACAGACAAGAAAATCAGGGATGGGAAACGAGTAAGCTAAAACATGATTTCCCTACATTCACTCTCTACACTCTGTCTCCCTTCATACTGGCTTGCCAGCACACACCACACACACACACACACACACACACACACACACACACACTGCCTGCCTTCTCGGGTCGGAGAACAAAAACAAACACGGAAAATATCATACATATGCACTGTCAAGATAGGGGGTCTGTAAAACGACACACCTCACGACTGGCCGAATGAAAAAAAAGAAAAAGAAAAGAAAAGAAAAAGGAAACAGGAAAAACGACAAAGAGACCAGAGGGGTCGAAGGACCCTAGCTCTCCCACTCACCTGTATTCATGGTTAAGGACCAAGTCAGCTGGCCAGCGACAGGGAGTACTCCAGTACTCTTCTTCCACCCGGCCAACAAGACCAAACAACAGGACACTCTTAAAACAAGATCCAGCTCGAACTCGGCGTCAGAAACAGGGATTTTTTTTTTTTTTTTTTTTTCAAACCTGAAGATGACTGGTGAAGAAGCACGCGCCGGGCAATCAGAGGGGCTCGTGAGGAGAAGAAGAAGCGAGACGACTTGAAAAACAGTGGATGGCGGAGCACTCTCAGCCGGCTTGTTGCTGACTTGGAGTAGCGACCTAAGTACTGACTCCTACGAGCGGCCAACGAGGCTAAGTGCGCTGTAGAGCGCCGCACAACAAGTGTCGTCAAAAGCTCCAATCGCCCTCCACGACCAATGAGAGGCCGCCAAACCCCGACCCCCGCACTCCGAAAGAGGGCCCCACACAACAGGCCGAGTCAGCCGCCGTCTCGCCCGCCATCAATCACTCACGCCTCAGCCCGCGCGGACGCGGGTCGACGGAGCACGCCCCGCCTACTTTCGACGCCTGTGTGGGCACGGGAGGCGGGCTTGTTGCTGGATGTCAGCGACGGTTTGACGTGAAGTGGCCACTTGAAAGACAGCTCCGCCCAGTTGGCTGCACCGCGTGGTGGGTACCTCTGCGCCATCGAGGTCCCCTCGGTGAGGTTTTTGAGTCTTCGGATGAGCACATCGGAGACTACTAGTGACCACTCGGATTATCGTTGACTGGAGAACACAAGGTGTTAGTTGGAAAATCAGCACAGTTCAAGTCTATTGCACTGGGGTCAAGGAAAATGAAGAGGCCAGCAGGGCGACTTGAAACACGCAGCGCCGGAACTGAGCATCAGAGGAGGCGCCGGCCTGACAAGTCATTGATCAGTCTTGGATTGTTGTGGAGAGTAAGTCGGACAAATGGAAACAACAGTTACGCTGGACCGCTTTCGGGGCTGGGTTTTCTTCAAAGGCATTTAGTGATTGAAATTGAAAAGGAGGCAAAAAAAAGAAAAAAGAAAAAAAAAAGAAAAAAAAAGGAAAAGAAGAAAAAGGAAGACAGAAAAAAAGCAGATAGGAAACGTTCACATTAAAACTGGCAGAGGCGTGAAATTTACGCGTGAAACTGACAGCAAGTCAATCAAGTGATTGGTATACTGGACCTGGTTATACACAAAGTCGTAATGTGTGTGTGTGTGTGTGTGTGTGTGTGTGTGTGTGTGTTCAATAAAAAGTATTCATGACAGATATTTTAATTTGTTTGTTTACTTTTATTAAAAGACTTCACTCGGGAAACAGAAACAAAGGAAACTTAAGGCAATGTTACCCACCCCACAGTCGGGACGTCTCAACAAGGGTGACTGCTCCAAGACTGTTCAACGACTGTGTCACGCATGGCGCTACGCGACTCGAGGGGCCAGTTCATCTTTTACGCCGAGCTCAGCGTGGCGGCGACGTCCGATCTCCTCCACTTCACGAGGTCTTGGGTAAGGGAAGACGATCAGGGGCCTGCCACTGCACTGTGTGTGTGTTGGGGGGGGGGGGGGGGGGGGGGGTGACAGGGCACTGTGGTGTCCTGACCCCCATGTGGGGGGGGGGGGGGGAGGGGGAGGGGGGAGGGGGGTATGCGGACTTGATGCGGCGCATGAGGGAAAAACACATTAGTCCACTTTTACAGCCCGGCCGATCGCGGAAGCCATCTCGGGTATGCACTAAATTGCACTGACATCAGCCAACTGATGGAGAGGAGACCAAACTGACAACAGGAGTGAATCTCCAAAGATGGGGGGGGGGGGGGGGGGGGGGGGGGGGGGGGGGGGGGGGGGCCAGAGAAAATAAAATAAAATGAATGAATAAATAAGTGAATGAATAGTTAAATATAAAAATAAATAAATGAATATTTACATATATAAACAAAGTAAATAAATAAATAAAATTGAATAAAAACTAGTCTCCCTTTATGTCAAGGTTCGAACCCTCAACTTTGTTTGAGCGACACAAAGGTTTTTTTGTTGGTATGATAGGCCTACACCACAAGATCATGTCGGTCATAAAAGACAGAATATCAAGAAGCTGTTATATAAAATCCTGGGGGGGGGGTTCAAAAAGACAACGAGGAGGGGCTCACACATAGCGCACGTAAGAGAGGTTTTGAAAAGAAATCTCAAGCTGACTATTGTCCTTTTCAATTCCTGACAAAATCGCATTGAAGGAACCTGACCTTAAAAAGAAAAAAATAAAAACGAAAAAAAGAAAGAAAGAAACGTCTTGCTCCAGTGTCCACAAACTCGATGTTCATTCAGCCCAGTGGACAGAGAGGGGCCAGCGATGGCTGCTTTGTCTGGGAAGTCAACGACAAGAACATGACGTCACCGCCCACCATCAAGTGACCACAGACAGATTGAAGTACGACAGGCTGCTTGCTTCAAAAGTCATCAGTTCTGAAGTTTTCTTCGTGAAATCACGTTTCCTGATGAAAGCAGTATACAAATCATTTCCTTCAAGAAACCCACTAGACTCTATGCAGTCATTTTCCCAAGGGAATTTTTTTTTCTTTTTTTTTTTTTCTTTTTCAAACAAACTGTTTTCCACGTAATACTGCTTAACTGCAGAAATCACTAAGAATACAATCGAAATAAAAATTTAGAAAGAAAAGGGGGTTAGTTACCGCCACAGACACAGACAAATAGATCACAGGACAAAACACAATGCATTTCGACGTCTTGGGTCTTCTTTCAGGCAAAAACAAACAACAATTAGGACAGTGAAAATGAAGAACGAGAAACCACTTCTCTTCTCATATTCGGCGCAAAAAAATGCATTGTGTTTTGTCCTGTAATCTATCTGTCTGTGTCTGTGGTGGTAACTAACCCCTTTTTTTCTAAATTTTGCTTCATTCTCCGTCCTCAGTCTCTTCGTTTTGAAACTAACGATCGAAATAGTGATTCTCACCACTTTTGATGCCGTTGGGGGGGGGGGGGGGGGGGATGCGGGGGGGGGGGGGGGGACAAACAAACAAACAAACAAACAAACGATGAGTCGGCTCTACGTCAGTTTTCAGTTTTAGTTGCAACCCAGCCGACCACGCGGGGCTCTTTGAGGCCTCTCAAACGACTTGCAGGGAACATGCCATGCCCTGAGACAGAAAGAACCAACAGATGCGTACAGAACGCACGTCTCCACTAGAGACGTCCTCAAGGCGGACCAAGGCAGCTGAAGGCGAGAGAACCGGTTAATGTGCATGATTCATCGCCCACAGTTTACAACAATCGTTGCCTAAAAACGGAATTGAATCAAATCAAATTAGGATGAAATCCAATTATTTGGTTAATGTAATAACAAACAAAAAAAGCATCGAAATGCCTTATGAACAAATACCACGACAGAATGGGCATTCTGTGCCCATTACAGTGACAAAACTCTCACTGCCTGGTATAACATCATAATATTGATGATAATGATAATAATGATAATAACGATAATACAATAATATCGATAATGATAATAATAATAATATAAATGATAATAAAGATAATAATAACAATAATAATAACGAGCCATACATTTTCCATTACAGTGGTTAAACTCTCACGACCTGACATCAGATAACAAACAATAATAATAATGATGCCACTACCACTACCACTATTACTACTATTACTACTACTACTTCCACACACTACTACTACCACCACCACCATCACCACCACCACCACCACCACCACTACCACTACTACTGATGATGATGATGATGATGATGATGTGCTATAAAATGTAATAATGAAAAAGTTAAAGACTTTGTAACAAAGGTGGGCAGGTGATTAAGCCATGAAGGCAGATCAAGTAGAGGGCGATAGCAAAGAAAAACGAGCGCAAAAAAACACAAAAAAAAAGAAACAACAACAACAACAACAAAAACCAGCGAGGCTGATTAAAAGAGAGTGATAGAAAAGAGGAACTTACAAGCACAGGATTTCCCAGGCGGGAGAAAGAGCCATAACCGCAGCAAAACAGGGGACGACGGTAAAAAAAAAACAAATAAGCGAACGAAAAGGTTTAAAAAGATTGACAGAAAAGAAAGAAATTTACAAGCACAGAATTTGCAAGAGACGGAGATACATTTTACATTGAAAGACGCTCTCTTCTTCTGCATCTCCACGGGAGAGAGGGGATTGGGGGGGGGGAGAGAAAAGTGTGTAAAATATTCAAGAGCAAAGACAAAAGAAAGGCTACATAGGTAGAAAGGCAGTAGGCGACAGTATAGATAGAAAAAAAAAATGTCAGAATGACACAGAGTGACCCAAAATGGTCAAATGACCAGCACAGTGTGTCTCTTTACTGAACGCATGCATTGATAACAGAATATCCGAGTATCCAGTACAATGGTTTTGTCCGCATACTCCATAGTCATACATAACAGGCTGACTGTGTTCATGGTGATTGATGCTATGGTGGAAGAGAGTGTCGAAAAGACAGAGAAAACAACAATTAACAAAAAAAAAATAAGGTTGATCATTTTAAATGAAAACGTTACTACTTTCGTAAAACACTGATTTTTTACCAGTTGATCGACTTGGTTTTCCGTAATCCACTCTCGGACCTTGGCTAGCGGGCCGAGTGGCCAAGGTGTTGTGTGAAGGTGGTTTATGGACAAAGAGAGCCAGCTCATGGCGGTCAGTCAGTAAACCACCTCGGTATCGGTAAACCACCTCGGTGTCGGTAAACCACCCGGTGTCGGTAAACCACCCCGCGGTGTCGGTAAACCACCCCGGTGTCGGTAAACCACCCCGGTGTCAAGGACTCCAGCGAGAATTCAAGAGCCCAGGATTCGGTGTTTCCTTCCTTCTTTCCTTTTTTTTTTTTTTTTTTTTTGGGGGGGGGGGGGGTTACATTGGATTTTTTTTTTACCCCCTTCCCTCCGCCCGGAGCTACAGTGGCGACACCAGTGGATATAAATACAATTTCAGTATTTAGATAATGTCCATACTGAGTTTTTTTCGCGCGCGCGCTCAAACGGATTTTCCAATAGAACACACACACACACACACACACACACACACACACACACACACACACACACACACCACGCACGCACACATGCATACACGCGCGCGCGCGCGCGCGCGCTCACACGCATTTTCCAATAGAATATTCCCAGGGACATCTGCCTTGTTGCGTTGATTGCTGTGTCAGACAAATGAGTACATGAGACAATGAGGATTGGGAAAAGAAAAAAAAACACACATTTTGTCACACAACGTGACAACGCAGTAAATCATGATAGTCGCTGTCTTTTCCATGTGTCGGTTTTTTGTTTGTTTGTTTCTTTCTTTCTTTCTTTCTTTTTTGTTTTCGTTGAACATTAACAAACCCAGACACTTCGTATCAAACGCCAAAACTAAAAAAAAATCAGCAAGAATATGTCCATTTGTAAGAGAACATACAGACTATGCATGGTGTGTAAGAGACTGGTTGGGGAAAAAAAAAAAGCTAGTAGTGGAAATTGTTTTTGTTTGTTTTTTCCGCTTTTTGTGTTGTTGTTGCTGTTGTTGTGTTGTTGTTTTTGCAGATGAAGAGGACAGTGTGAAGCACCAAAAAATGAAGAGGTGGATTTCGGCCGTAAGGAAAAAAAAAGTCACCGCCTTAGGTACTTCCACTGATCCAATAACTGATGCCACCACAAAAAAAAAAAAAAAAAAAAAAAAAAACACCCTGTACCTAGGAGATTTGGAACTCAGCGCACTCGCGGCGAGAGGGCATAGTAGGGAGGAGGGCCGAGGAAAAGGTGACACCTCTCTTTCGAGGGTCGTTGATGTGAGAGGTCAGTGTCAGGCGGCGCAGTCAACCTTCCAGCCACTATGGGTGACGGCAGGTCTAGCCTGTGTTGCTGGCAGACGGTTCCAAAGAGATGTGGGGTCGGTCGGCAATGGATATCTGCCTGACTACCATCATGCCACCGTGGCCTGGCAAACAATGCTTTGGGGTCGACATGCTGGGCACCCTTTTCGGGGTTAGGCTGAAAACTGCCGCCTCGGCCGTGGTCAGTGAGGACCATAGAAGGGACTCGTGCAGCGCTTCAGCGCCGTCCATCCTGCTCCCTCTTTGAGGTGACCGCACGCGGCATAAGACCGAGACCGTGGAGAAGGCTGCTTGATAGCCCTGAAGACATGTCTT
Source organism: Conus canariensis (assembly GCA_033310375.1). Classification (NCBI taxonomy): domain Eukaryota; kingdom Metazoa; phylum Mollusca; class Gastropoda; order Neogastropoda; family Conidae; genus Conus; species Conus canariensis. The sequence continues at coordinate 80,143,934 of CM065717.1, read as the reverse complement.
TTCCGAGGGGGGGGGGGGGGGTACGGGGGTGGCGGGTGGCGGGAAGAGACGATGAATACCGACGCCCAAAGTCGGCCGACCGACACAACAAAGTGGACACCAATTCACATGGAACCAAAACCTCGTGCCAGACACCAGTCCAGGAGGACAAAAGAGAAGGACCCAGACTCCAATATGGGGCAAAAACCAGAACAAGACAGGAAAGCCGCCCGGAAGCAAGCCCAAGACTCCTGCCAACGATCAGACATCGTACCACCAACACTACAGAGTTCAGTCTGGGACACCATGTCCTTAAGCGCCTCTGGCCAATCATACTAAAAACTCACCTGGGGCCGTACTTACATGTCGTCCATAACGGGGAAGTGACCTACTACCTCGTTGTAAGCTCGAAGGTCCGTTACTTGCAGATCCATATGTCGAGAGTAACCCTTAACCTCGTGGTTTGCAGTGGGTGAGGGGTGGGTAACGTACAACGAGGATAGGGCATGAGTTTGCCCTGGGTTAGATCAAAACAAAGCCATTGGACACGTTCAATGATCACAAACTTCACGCAAAGTTAATATTTCGTCGTCACGACATCTTCCAGCTGACAGACACTCTCCCAGAAGACACTGAATTTGATTTGCACAGACTGAGACAGTACTCGGCCCCCTGCTCTACAAGTGTGTCTGTAGCTCTCAAGTTCGTCTGCTACGATAGTTGGCTTAGCTCTTGGTGTGTGTGTGTGTGTGTGTGTGTGTGGGTAGGCTAAATCTGTCTTC
>CM065717.1:80120673-80138173 GCA_033310375.1 Conus canariensis | reverse complement strand
GGGGGGGGGGGGGGGGGGGGAGGAGGGGGCGGGGGGGGGGGGGATTGTGACGCAGGAAGAAAAGAATGGTTTGGGGAAAATCTAGCAATCGGTCGGTAACAGAGTTTTTCAAAAATATGATAATAATGATAATAATAATAATAAAAGAATGACCATTTGTATCGCCAAAATTACCTACTTTAGGGAAACAAGTGTCACTGTCACGGAGCAGGTGTTAGCACGTGAAGACTGCTCCATATACGCTTCACCACATCTGGAAAGCTGCAATACGCAACGGGTTACTGCTAATGGATTTAAGGAATGGATGGGGGAGAAAAAAAAAAAAAAAAACCCGCTTCCTAAGTAAAATAAAAAACAGCTTGAATGACGCGCTCGTGAACGAGACTTGAACGTTGTGCCAGGCAAACGAAATGTCCAGCTAACACGTGTGGCAATACGTTGGCGTCAAAAGTCAGCGCTAGCCGTCTCCTCTGTTTCCTTCAGGAAACCCAAGTTGTGTTATCAACCAGCGGGAAAAACAGCGTCGTCACGCAAGAAACAGTTTTTACCGCCGTTTTTCCTCAAGGATCGCAATTTCCCCTGATTCCTTTAGGATGAAAATGTCTTTCCCTGTTTTTCAGAAAGGAAAAACGGTTATGACCCCGATGAAAACAGGGATAACAAGGGAATCTGTCGTTACTGCTGTTTACATTGTTTACCTTGACATGTGCATCTGTGCCGTCAGCGTTGGAGTTTTGCCGCTCTCTTTGTTATTACTACGCCGAAAGCCGGACATGAGAGCCCCAAAAAAAGTAGGGAAAACAGTTGTGATCTCTAGCTGAAGAAGTTGTTTCCCATATTGTCGCTGATTTCCTGAGGAATGGTTACGATTTTCCTTGGGAAAACAGGAAAAACGGCTGTAAACCTAAACATTAGTAACAGCGGTAAAAGTAATGTTAACGGATATGTCTATTATTGTTGTGTTCGTGAAGAATAACACCCGCTTTTCTAGGGAAAACAGTGGAAACAGCAATTACAGGCTTATGACGCTCCAGTGCTCCCATAGACATGGACTGCGCCACTACTACAGTGATGTGTTCTCTGTGTGTGTGTGTGTGTGTGTGTGTGTGTGTGCCGCGCGCGCGCGCGCGCGTAAATGTGTACATGTGTGTGTCTACGTGTACGCTTGCACACTTACGTACACGCAAACATGATGCATGCAAGTGTGAGGGCAGTCTGTGTGTCCGTGGAGGATGGTACTTCGGAGAATTAAAAAAAAAAAAAGGTTCTTTGAAAAAAGATAAAACTAGATATAACGCAGTTGTTAAATAGGAAATAAGAGAGAGAGAGAGAGAGAGAGAAGGAGAGAGAGAGAGAGAGAGAGTAGATAAATAAAAACACATGTGCACACAGTCTCTCACACTTGTACCACAAACCAGACACCGGAAAGGAAACAAATCGAGGACGAAGTAATGCTATCTACTTGACTGGTTGACTACCTGACTCACCTACTGACTGACTACCTGACGACCTAAAACGAACTAGTAGTATTACATAACCTAACCCTCTCATGTAACTAGAGCGTTAAAGGTTTTTTTTTTGTTGTTGTTTGTTTGTTTGGGTTTTGTGTGTGTGTGTGTGTGTGTGTGTGTGTGTGTGTGTGTGTGTGTGTGTGTGTGTCTGTGTGTGTTTTGTTTTTTGTTTTTTTGTTTTTCGCGTTCTGGCACCACTTTTACTCTAAAATAGATGGAGAAGAAGAAGAAGAAGAGAACAACAACAACAACAACAACAACCCACCAGAAGAAGAAGATGAAAAGGAAAGGACAAAAAAAATCAAATAAATAAAAGATTCTGCTGGTGGCGTCATCTGACGACTACGATGATCATTATGACCACGCTGAAATGTACAAACTGTGAGGAAGTAAGGTAAAATGTCATTCCAAAGCAAACCATTCCCAACTGGCGGCTCAGAAGTGGTGCTGCTGCACTCTTAAGCCCTTCAGACACCCACCCATCATGCTGTGGAAACCTTCGGTTTGGGAAGTTAACCATGGGGAAAATCGGGACTCTACTTGTCCTGGCACGTGAGGTCAGTTATTATGTGAGGGGAAATCTAGCGCGTGCGCCAACACACACACACACACACACACACACACACACACACACACACACACACACACACAGATTATGCACGACATGCCACGTTGTTGAGGACGAACTACATTTTCTCGATGACTGCAAATTATTTGATCAACAACGTTATGACCTATGACAAGGATCACAAAGACAGATTTTCCACCACAGACTAAAATGACAAAACCCTCGGATCTCATGTTATTGGACTGCTTCCAACCTGTACTTGCCCAGTATATCCTGTTGTGTTTTTCTCTTCGGAGACAGAAACATTTAATCAGACCCTAATACACAATATGCTTTTTCTTTCTGCTACTAATGTTATGTTGCAAGGTGTGACGACGTTAGATTTAGTTTAATTGCATGTCTAACTTGATCATCTGTGCCCCACAAAACCTCTGGTTTTCATATGGCAATAAAATATGTTCTTGTTCACACACACACACACACACAACACACACACACATTGAGACAGACAGATTGATATTCAGACAGACTGACAGGAAGGGGGGTTGGCGTGAGAACAAAAAAGAAGCAGAAAAACAGAAACGAAGGCTTGGAGGAAATATGCTGGGTTGATAATTAATCAAAAAACTTTTTTTTTTTTTTTCTTTTCCATCTCCTTCATTTTCTTCTTCTTCTTCTTCTTCTTCTTCTTCATTTTTCTTTTCTTTTTCTTTTCTTCTATAGATAGAAAGATCTAGCCATTTTGTGCGTAAAAAAAAAAAAAGAAATGCGGCAAGAACTGTTCACACAAAAGGATTGCATTCCTTCACTGCACTCGAGTCGACCTGTTATTGTTGTTGTTGTTTTTGTTGATGTTATTGTTGTTACTATTGTTGTTGTTGTTTAAATAATAAGACAGCGTGGACGACATTCTCTTGGATTCTAGTTTGCTAACGGCTAATATTGCGCATCGAAATCATCGAACTACGTCATCGCTTGTCTCCAGAGCGATCAACGCAAGACCTCAATGAGAAATCTTTGATAACAAAAAATTAAGTACTGTATCCGCCAAACATGAACAAACGAATCACAAGGAAAAAAAAACACGACGCGTTTCGACCTCTTAGGTCTTCTTCATGCAAGATAAACAACACTCAGAACAACAAAAATGAAGAACGAGCAATCACTTATCTCATTGAATTCGGCGCAAGATGGTCATTAAACGGCCCATCTTCCGCCGACATTCAATGAGATAAGTGATTGCTCGTTCTTCATTTTCGTTTTTCGTTGTCCTGAGTGTTGTTGATCTTGCCTGAAGAAAGCCTAAGAGGTCGAAACGCGTCGTGTTTTGTCTTGTGATTCGTTTGTTCGTGTTTAGCGGATACAGTACTTAAATTCTTTTAAAGATTTGTTTAGATCTCCACCTGCAGTCGCCTCACTTTGCAACTAACACAGTTAGAAGGTAAACATGGCGTAACTCGCTCGCCATGGAATAGCAGGCACCGTTACTGAGCTGATAACATCAGTTCCTTTCAGATGAGGAATTCAAACCCCAAACGTCCAACATGTAAACGGGTATTTTTTACTGCCCGATTTAACTTGTCGTCCTGTAGGTACAGTAACACACACACGCACGCACGCACGCACACACTACATACATGTGCAACCCCAAAATAGGTTTAACGACTGTTCGGAAGGTTTTTTCTTTTTTCTTTTTTTCTTTTTTTTTTTTTTTTTTTTTTTTTTTTAACGAACTGTATGATTTACGGAGAGAATGCGAAGTCTCGATATGGCCTTTTGAGAGTAAATGTCATTATTTCAGCGAACTTAGAATGTATTACGACGGTTTTTTTTCTGACAATTTAAAAAAAAAAATGTTTTCCAAAATCTCCTTATGGAATGTCGCCTTTTATTTCATAAATTAAATATTTAGAAGATCTAGTTTATTTTCAAAATGTTTCTAACCCTACAAATGTGTCAGGATCTATGCAAAAACAAGCCTGGTTGATGGAAATAGTGGATTTATGAATTAAGAGCCCATTTCCCAGGTGTTTGATTGCTTGGTAAACCTACTTTTATTGGTTGGGACAGTATACTAAACTACTCTCCTCTCTCTCTCTCTCTCTCTCTCTCTCTCTCTCTCTCTCACGCTCGCGCGCGCACCACACACACACACACACACACACACACACACACACACATACACACACACACACACACACATGCACGCACTCGCAGAGTGCACACACGCGCATGCGCACCTACAACGAAAAAGGAGAGAAGAGAGAAAGAAGTAAAACAAAGAGTCAGATAACTCCTGGTTAAGACAGGGTGGTATTCTTCTGTCTTTATTATAAGATCAATGTCTGGTTGAGGCTCCCAGCTACGGCGTTACGGCGCAAAAACGCTTCACAGGCATACACACAAACGCATGCAACATAGCGCTGTGTATATGCGCATATGCATGCGGCGCGCGCGCGCGCGCGCCACACACACACACACACACACACACACACACACACCACACACAGAAAGGTTATGTGCGCGCGCACGCGTACACACACAGAATGAACTGGCAACTGGAAGAAAATAAGACTGCACCCACACACCTGTACATTCCGGGTAGAAGGTGACCACACCGAAAAGATCTCAGTCCTTGTTAGCAGAGATTCCGGAAAAGGGGAAACCATCCTGTTCTCCTTTTACCCCCCCCCCTCGCCCCTCCCCTCACCCCTCGCCCCTCCCACCCCCCCCCCCCCCCCCCCCCCCCCCTCCCTCATCCATCCGCTAAGATTCCCTCAGCCCTCCACAGCCCAGCCTTCCACTTTTCTCTACCCAACTTGGTGTCCCCATCCACCTCCACCTCCCCCCTAAACCCCCGCCCCTTCCCCTCCCAACCCTCCCTCCCGATTCCGCGGGAATTTCATGGCGCATTGAGCAGACTTTCCGCACAAACACCTCGCCATTTGGGGTCTGATCGCCATGTTGTTTTTCACGAGTCTGCTTTGAATGCTGTCATCGCACCGTGTAAAGGAGCCCTTAGGCCCTCACCGATTTGTCTGCCGAATCGCAGTGAGAGACGTGTGTGTGCGGTGTTGTGTGTGTGTGTGTGTGGGTGTTGGTGTGTTGTGTGTGTGTGTGTGTGGTGTGTGTTGTGTGTGTGTGCGGTGTGTGTGTGTGTGTGTGTGTACGTGTGTGTGTGTGTGTGTGTGTGTGGTGTGTGTGTGTGTGTGTGAACACGCGTGTCCGTGCGACTATGGTGGATGGAAATTCTTGTAGTGACAGAAGTAATGGGATTTTGAGGGTGTGTTTGTCAGCGGCTGCTCATCTGTACCAATGCAAGCTTGCGTGGCTACGCGCATAGAGCCTGAATGCGTACGCGTGCATGCAGGCCTAAATACAAGTGCCCGTGTTTATGTGCTCGAACTCCATACTGGAGAGAGAGAGAGAGAGTGTGCGTGTGTGTGTGTATACATGTGAGAGTGTATAAAAGTCAAATCAGAGTTCGACACGTGAGTGACGCCGTGATCAGATATGACCCCCAAACCTAAGGCGATCAAAGCGCTCGAGCTTTAGCCCGCGCCGCCTGCGACCACCCCGCCATGGCCACACACCTCACTTGGCAAGAGTTCACGCATGAGCAGTGGGTTGTGCGGTTTGCCAACATCTGCATGACTATAAATGGCACAGCTCTAGACGTAGACGAGCCCTGTGTGGACTTTATATTAGTCTATGGCCCACATGACAGGGTTAGTAAGGCCTTGGTATGGTTTCACATGCAGTTAGTAGCCTGCACTGTACTGTGTGAGATTCGCTTTTCCTTCAGGACAATTGGAGAGAGAGAGAGAGAGAGAGAGAGCCTCGCAGAGCTCTACAGATGCGGTATCCATAGAGTTGTTGTGCCAGCACACTCATCAACGCACGTCCCGCACCAGCAAAAGCTTGTGCTATGTAATTGAGTTAATGAGTGATGAGGGTGAGTGAGAAATTGCTGACGTAATTAAGTGAATTTCACGTCTGCTCGGTGCAGTGTGTCCTCTCCACGCAGACCTGAGCAAATCCGTAAAAAAAAAAATTAAAAAAAAACGGTTGAAATGGGAGTCTGAAAGGTCTCCGGAATGACCACTTAGATTTTTTTTTTAATGCTATGTATCTGGAGTGTTTGTAGTAGTAATTGCAATTGTCTTTAGACAGATAGACAGACAGATAGATATGTAGACAGGTAGACAGGTAAACAGACAGGTAGACAGACAGGTAGACAGATAGGCCCAGACAGATAAACAGAGAGATAAATAGACAGATAGACAGATGGACAGATAGATAAATAGATAGATTTGTACATGCGCGCGCGCGCGCGCGCGCGCGTTGTGTGTGTGTGTGTGTGTGTGTGTGTGTGTGTGTGTGTGTGTGTGTGTGTGTGTGTGTGATTTGTGTTTTGTTTTCATCATGCAAAGCATTTAGCGACGCAAAACCAGTCAAAACATACCTCATGCAAAAAAACAAAACAAAAAAACAAAAAACAAAAAAAAAAAGACGAAGAAAAGAAGTTTAACCGAAAGAATTTTCCAGTCCAGGTTGCTTTCCCGCGGTTTGCTTTTGTTTGTGCGTTGTTGTTTGTTTGTTTGTTTTTGTGGGGTTTTTTGTTTTGTTTTGTTTTGTTTGTTTTTTGTCGCGACTGCTGTGAGATGTGTGCAATTGCCTTTGCACTTTATGGGTGGAAAGGTCAGAGTACAAGACGATCTCTGCACTGTGCCTTGTCTCCTTAGGTTTTGTTCCATTCCGCCGTGGATCTAACTCTGTCGGGGAAATAATTTACCATCAGTTCGATATTAACTGCTTTGAAGTCGCATTACATGGCCGGATGCCGAGTCTGATGAAAGTCATGCTGACGAAGCAGTGCTGCCCTGAAGAACTGAAGTCCTTTTGTAGCAGACGAGCGCTGACATTGTGGAATTCTTTGGCGGCAAGTTTCGTTTTTTTTTTTAACTGTTTTTTCATGTATTCTAGGTGTCATGTGACAAAACGACGAGGTTGACCTACAACTCCGCTTAGCCGACGAAAAGGTCTCCGGCAAGTCAAAATCTTTTTTTCTTTTTTTTTTTTAAACATTTGTTCTCATTCTTGTTCCGACAATAAAAGTATAATGAATGATTTTATCAGTAACTAAATTTCATTTGAAAATGAAAACCAGGAGTTTCTGAACTGTTTGAACTTAAACTTCATGCTCCGTTCTTTGCTAGGTTAAGTCTGTTATGGGGAAAAAAAAACAAAAGGAATACAAGACAACGTTTCCGGAGACAGCATCTTTGAACGGGCGGAATCTGAATGAGACAGGTCTCAGTGTTATGGAACTGTACCAGTGTTAACTCCCCCGTCTCTTTCGGCTCCGGTGTTCTGTACTCAGAGAGCGGGAGATAATGTTCGATCACAACTGCCGACAAAATAAATAAATCAATGAATGGGAATAATACATAATAAGAAAATAAGAATTGAAAAAAAAAAAAATGGTCAGTCTTCACATCTCGGCCATCCTGGCGCTGAGACTCAGTCTGGACAGCTATCAAGTTTCCACAACTCTTGGAATCCCAAGCCCCTCCGCCTCCCTGCCCTTCTCATCCCCCACCCCTACCCCCCCCCGCCCCGTCCCCGCCCCGAAACAACAACAAAAATGATGATGACAATCGTAAACACTGTATGCGAGAATCGACTATTGTGCTTTCTAAAGGTTCGCCGTTAACCGTTGTGAAAACCCAGCGGAAATGATTCTTTCAGTTTAGCTGACTGGAAAAATCGCGAAGTTTGACTGGTAATTAGTGAACGGCTTTGTGATGCAAGTGACAAAACAGCTGTGTACGACCAACATACAGACAGATGATGACACTGGTGAATTGTAGCTTTACATTCGGCAAATAAGCTGTCTACCATCTGATCACTCTCACAACACTCTCGGTGGCCTCTTTTCTTGAGGCGTGTCACCCTGCCATAAACTTGACCGGTCAACAGCAGTGTCCTGTTTGAGGTCATTACCACGTAAACCCACTATCGGCATAAAAGTTTTCTCTCTCTCTCTCTCTCTCTCTCTCTCTCTCTCTCTCTCTCTCTCTCTCTCTCGTGGCCTCCCTTGTTCGGCATCCGGCAGGACGTGTTTCAGCCGCTCCAGTAAATTTGTACTCGTATCAACAGCAGTCGTCCTGCTGAAGGTCTCCCATCCACTGTAGAAGCCACACTCACGGCTGCACTGGAAGAAGTGACATTGCCGTCGTTCAAAATAGAGGGCAGGAGGAAAACAAACTGTCGTCGTTCTGCGATTCTCTTCAACTACCGAACAGCCCCCTGTCACGCAAACTCCAGGCCACAGCATTGCATGTCGTCGCAAGAGCCCTTCACAGCTGAACAGGGATAGGCACAGAGCAGAGACCTACAGCCATGTTCAAATAGAGGCGAGGAAAAGATACTCTGTCCGGTTTATTTTTACTACCGACACCTTACCCTAGCGCATTATTCGTCGGCAGAACCTACGAGAGCAGTGTAGCAGGAGAGATTTTCAAGTGTGACACCATCTCCCTCCGTCTGTAATCAGCCTGCAGAAGAAACACAGCACAGTGACAAGCAAACAGAGATCGACTTGGAGCAGTGTGACAAAGAATCTGTGACAGTTGCACACGATGAAGTGTCGGTCTTGGATTTTGGATCAGTGAAGCCAAGCGCTGATAAGATTGTGTTGATAAATATTTTGATGTGGTTTGTGATCCGGACAGGCCTACGGCGAATGAACAACAGAACGACCTCCAGAGAACGTGACTACCCGTGAGATTATAGCATACCTACAGGGAATGATAAGAAACATGGAAAGCGCTCATTCTATTGACAGAGACAATGCGCAACTGACTTCCAGCGGCAAGTCAGTGTGGAGAACGGAAATCTTGTTGACAGTGGAAAACTTTTTGGAAGCCTCAATGACAATCACATCGGTGTTCAAAGTTTAATTATTTCCATGATTTGGTTTCCTCACCGCGATGTTGTTTTCTGACATTCATTGTTTGTGTGCATTCCTTGACATTCATTTTCGAACAGCCCCACCCCCATCGTAACCCCTGCATGAGAATGGGCTTTGTAAGCTTACCTCATTTAATCATTCGTTCTCTCTCTCTCTCTCTCTCTCTCTCTCTCTCTCTCTCTTGCTCGTTCTCGTGTGTGTGTGTGTGTGTGTGTGTGTGTGTACGCGTTTTTGAAGTTAAAATTTTAGACTTGGGAGGTAGGCGGGAGGGTGGGGAGGCGATGGGTGGTGAGGGGGAGGAGCAGCGGGGGTTGGGGGGCAACGCTTGACGAGGGTCTGATCGACAATCAAGGTTTGTCATACGACACGATTCATTGACTGGCAAGATCGGCCGTTATGAAAACTTAGCGGGGAACATCACGGGCCTAAAGGTGACACGCAGTTTGACTGGTTAGTGTACGCCCCTTGTCGTATGAGAAATTGGATTTCGCCAGGGCGTGGTAGAAGGTCCTCGCTCGCGAGGTTTGGTGGAGGAGCTGTGGATTAGCTCCGTGTCAAATTACAGGATTTTTTTTCTGTCTTATCCCCCCCTTGCCACCCAGAGGCATTCCTCCGATGTCGCTTATCATAGCTCCCCTTACACAGCCACACACGGGCTTGTCCCGTCGCAGACTCGTATCGGCACCGACAGTCCGTGGGGAGCAAGCAATTTCGAGTCGTCGTGAGGCAGCCCACCAGAGGAGATTCTTCTGCAGCCACGAGTCGCTTCGGTGGGGTTCAGTGGCGCTTGTTCAGACACAACCCACGCAGGCTCCACCTGCTATGCCCCCCTACTGACGTCAATAAGAGGCTCAGTCGCTGAGTCAGCGTGGGTGAGCGTCCTCTTCTAGAGGGCGCCATCACGTCCGTTCAGTTTGCCGAGACTGACGACATCCAATTTCAGCCCCATGGAGCACTCAGCTTTGGTTAGGAATCTGCCGATGTATTAATTTTTAATAAGAGAGAGAGAGAGAGAGAGAGAGAGAGAGAGAGAGAGAGAGAGAAGAAGAAAAAGAAAAGAAGAAGAAAAACCAAAAAGAAAGAAAGAAAGAAAGAAAGTCTCCACAACTAATGCTTTATGTAAATCGAACCCCCGACCTCCCAGGCCGCAAAATCGAAACGCTAACCATTGCACCAGGGCGCCCAGTCTAAATTACAGCCCTCTCTTCAGACGGAAGAGTTACTGTTGCCTGTTAGCAAATATGCTGAAAATGGCATCGTCTACAAATAATTCAAGAAATAACTATCTCTGGTGAGTGTGAAAAAGACAGAGTTATTGTTACCTGTTAGCAAATATGCTGAAAATGGCATCGTCTACAAATAATTCAAGAAATAACTATCTCTGGTGAGTGTGAAAAAGACATATTCCGGTGTCAGTTTTGTAGCATTATCGTTGTCATAACTTCTCATGTGTCGCTTGTGTTACACCGTTTGTTAGATTTTCGGTATTTAGTTTTACCATATCATTATTGTTTTTGAACCAGAAGTTGTCAAAAAGTTCAGCTGTGGGAATCCCAACGAAAAAAAATACTGCTCAATCTTCAATCAAACATTTTATATGTTGCTTCATTGGCGACCCCGACGTGGCAGTTTTTGTCTTGACATGCCTGGATTTGTGGTTCTTCTCTTTAATCAAACACTCCGTGTATTGCTTCAACTTGAAAGTCGTGATGTCACATCACGTCGCCTCTCTCATTTGCCTTCTCTCTTCTCAAGAATTATTCTGGGATTTTTTCGCAATAAAATGTCACAAGTCTGTCACTGTATGTGCTGGCATGTGTGACGTCAATCAGACCTTTAACGACAGCATCTGTAGCCGCAATATAAACTGTATCGATTCTGCGTCCAGAATCAGAAAATCCGCTGGTCGGAAACAGCCGAGGAAATCAACTTTAGGGTCCTGCCAACTCTTTGTCGTTTTTGGGACATCCCGCCTTCGTTCATCTCGCGGTAAGGTACCTCAGTTCTGTCTGATGGTTAAGAAACACGATGTGTGTAAAACCAGCGCACACTGCTGGGGATGGGGGGGGGGGGGGGGGGCGGGGGGGGGAGCGGGGTGAGGAGAGGTGTCGTCTGTTCCAATCTGAGAATGTGTGAAGGAGAGGACCAGCTGACGACCAGTCCCGGCAATACATGCCTCAATGCCCAGGGAAACAGACTGGGAATTCCCACTCATGCCCTGCTGTCTCACATCTATCCGGCATACTACGTCTTTGATTTTCCTCCCGACGTGGGCAATAAGGCGGTGTTTAGGAGACGCTCCCACAGAATGGGACCTTTGTACCGTGGTGCATGTCCTCTTCGTCACAGCAGTCAAGGTACAGAGACAACTCTGACCTGCTCACCTTCATTCCTGACTCTACCGTTGTGTATACGTGTGTGAGCGGGTCAGTCTGTCACTCCACTAACCCCCCCCCCCCCCCCCCCTACCGCCCTCCCCCTCCCACACACACACATGCTCCACACAAAGCCACTTCACTTGTATTTTCTTCACACGTTTTGTCACGCGGCGCAATACCATGTTTCAGCTCACATCTGCAAGTAACTGAGCGAAAAGATCTACAGTATGGATCTTTCCGGCCTCCAAACTTCTAATGCACTAAGCGGCAGTGGAAACCTGCGCCTATAAACTTCTGATGCACTAAGCAGCAGTGGAAACCTACGCCTATAAACTTCTAATGCACTAAGCAGCAGTGGAAACCTACGCCTATAAACTTCTAATGCACTAAGCAGCAGTGGAAACCTACGCCTATAAACTTCTAAGGCACTAAGCAGCAGTGGAAACCTACGCCTATAAATTTCTAATGCACTAAGCAGCAGTGGAAACCTACGCCTATTTTTGTTCAAGAATGGAAGGAAGTATGGTAAACTCCTGAACTACAATTTCGGGGGAAAACAACTAAAATAAATCACAATCCTATTCTTTCCATATTCTGGCAGATGATTTCAACTGTAACCTATGTTCGGCAACTTCACCACTTGGATCTATGCTATCATTGCTTAGGCATGAGTTGCATCCTTGTGGACGGGTAGGGAAGGGACAGCACGCACTTGCAACAACGTCGCCGCATGCCTGAGTGTGTTGGGTGGAACGTGCACGTAATCATGACATAGACACTGACTGGCCATCAGATACTAACGGTCCCCGTCGACTGGATCGTTCAGATTCGATGAGCATGGATATGGAATATGCGTCACACAGTTAAGTCCTGTGTGAGTGCCTGATCCCGATCCTCCTGATGAGAGAACAACGTCGCATGACAGTGCCCTAGACGGTTAGTAGTCAATGATTGGAACCTGTCGCAAGAAACAACAGTGTGACACACATACTTAATTACAAACTGGGAGTTTCAGAATCAGAGGGCGAAAGGCAGTGCGTGAGGAAAGCCCCACGATTCAGACTTTTTGCTATTGTTGTTTATTCTTGCATGTGGTAATAATAGTAGTCAGCAGTAGTCAAAGTAGTAGTCAATGTCGGATTAATTTTATTTTCATTATTATTGTCATTGTTGTTGTAATTATTGTGATCATTATCATTATTGTTGTTGTTGTTGTTATCATTGTTTATATGCCTAATCAAATGAACGCACTAGACGTTTACAATAAACACGAACACGCATCAAACTACAAATCAAATAACTAGAGCAACAGGCAAGACACAAAAATGCATCCCGCAGTCACACGCTCGCTCCACATCCACGGGAACCATCCCCCAGCCTCACCCTGTCCAACCCCTCTCCACCCTTCCCCCACCTTTCACACAAAAACTGTTACTATTAAATGAGTAAATACAGGCGTCCACACGCATATAATCCTCACTACACACATGCACACACACTGGCGCGCGCGCACTCATTTGCATTTCAGTCAGATTAGAACAGTAAAGGTTTAGAGTCTTTTTTTCCACAGAGGCAGAGTATCTGAGCTGATGTGGGAGATTCTTCCAAATGAAGGGAAAGTAAAACGCTGACTAACTAAAAGTTGAGAGAATACGGAAGAGATGAGTATCAAAAGAAGAACGGAGTTCCCATGGTGGGAGATACCTGTGAAACAAACTAGTCCCATATTGAAAACAGGAGGATTCAAAGGATTTATGGCAGACTAAGACTTTGCGTGTGTTGGACCTAAACAGGCATTACCGAACACCAGTGGAGTGGCTCCATGGCCTGCTGTGGAGTAGTGTGCATTGATTGGGCAGCAGAAATGAGTGGTCTGAAAGTTATGCCACTGACAGTGCACGGAAGATGAGATTATCCAAACAAATGTGGATTATGCGTGCACGGAAGAAGCCGATGTTGGTGCACATTGTTTGTTTTGTTTGTTTGTCTCTTTGTTTGATTGCATCATCACAAACATCGATGGCGGAAACATCAGAGATACGGGTTCCACTGTTAGCCTCTGGAACGGTCCGCCATTGTCGACACTGTATAAGAAAGGTCGCTGATGAATATGGAGCAAAACAGTGCATACAGTGTGACTGGCCATTTTACGCCTGTGTCCGATGAAAAGTGAACTATACTGCTCAAAACAATTTAAGAGCCACCTGCATTTTTCATATGGTTTAGATAACGCATTTTAGTGTATAGAATTCAAAGCTTTTGTCCAATTTTTGCACTGAAAGTGTGACAACTGCTTCAATGCAAAACTGGTTTTGTCATGTGTTCAGTTGAATCCGAGTCTAGTGGGTTGAACGAGTTCACGAAAGAAACACCGAAATCACGAAAACATGGTCGCGGTTTGCGAGCGCATAGCTGAGGCAGCAGAGTTGGGCTGACTGCAAACCGCATTGCACGTGCAAGTCGTGCCTTTACTTAACACATGGCAACCAGTTTTGCTGACCAGTGGGTATAAAAAAGCTGCTTTTGGGGGTGTTTTTAACCATGCCACCAAGACGGAGATTAAATGACACTGACCGGGAAGGGCTGTTGCTTGGCTTCAAGAAGGTGTAGGCGTCAGAGAAGTTGGTCGTCACCTTCAAGTGCATCATGCTGTCATCCAAAAACTTCGTGACTGCTTCAACGCCACCGGTAGTACTGCTGAACGAAGATGGTCTGGCCGGCCTAGGTCCACCACCAGACAGCAGGACAGACTGCTGGTTCTGATGGCGCTGAGACAAAGAACTGCCACTGCAAACAACCTCAGGCGACAATTGCGTGCTGCAGCGAATGTCAACATTTCCGACCAAACTGTTCAGAACCACCTGAGAGAAGTTAACCTCCAAGCAAGACGGCCAGCTGTTCGACCCGTGCTGATGGCGGTTCACCGTAGGGCGCGACTGATCTGGTGTCGAGCTGATGTGGCCTGTACGAGGCAGCATTGGGTCCGGGTGATGTTTTCTGACAAGTTGCGTTTTGCTCGGCTCTTCCACGATGGTCGCATACGTGTCTGGAGGCGGACGGGGGAACGCTACCAAGAAGCCAACATAATCAAGCGGGACCGGTATGGCGGGGGGTCTGTCACGCTGTGGGGTGGCATAGGAAGGAACTTCATAACCCCCCTGTACCGAGTTGAAGGCAACCTAACTGGTATGAGGTACAGGGACAACATTCTTCAGCCTCTGGTCCTGCCTGCCCTGCAAGCCCTGGACCCTGACGCCATCCTCCAGGACGACAACGCCCGTCCCCACCGTGCCAGGGTGGTAAACGTCTTCTTGGAGGAGCAGCAGGTCAACCGCCTCGACTGGCCAGCGTCCTCGCCCGACCTTAATCCGATCAAGCACGCCTGGGACGTCCTGGGGCGCCTGCTTCACGAGAACCACCCTCCAGCAGTGAACCTTGGCCAGCTCTTCGACTTCTTGCAGCAGGAGTGGAACAACATCCCCCAGCTGACTCTCAGGAGGCTTGTGGACTCTATGAAGCAGAGATGTCTAGCTTGTATCCGCGGTCATGGCGGCCATACTAAGTATTGACATTGATTGTAATTTGATTTGACTGTTCTGATTTCAGAAATGAAGGTGTTCATCAATTAAGCCCATGAAGTTGTTTTTGAGCAGCTGTTATTCGTTTATTTCTGTTGTCATTGTATCGTTCCACAGATGAAATTTCAATTGAATTGTTTGAAGAAGTTATTTTGTTTTTCGGTTGAATTGTGTGTGAATGTTTTCAACTGGCTCTTAAATTGTTTTGAGCAGTATACAACAGCCTGGATCTCCAACACACTCGGTCAGGGTCTCTCTCTCTCTCTCTTTTCTCTCTCTCTCTCTCTCTCTCTCTCTCTCTCTCTCTCAAGCAATCAGTTTATCGATGACTCAAACGAGTTCCTCTCTCTCTGTCTCTCAATCAATGAATCCATCAATCAATCAATCGATTAGTCAAAACGAGTTCTTCCGATTTAAGCCTGTGGAGAGAGATAAGGACGCCACATCCGTGTCGCCACCCATCGCTGCCTACAGGAGCAGGGTCATACGACGCCCGGGTTGATTGGTTATTGTACGCTCACGTCCGGGTGGGAAATGGAATGGGCTGAGCCTCCATTGTGTGTCCGCTGCCCCGGAAATGAACCACGTCGTACGGCAGCGGCTGATTGCCATCGGCCCCTTGAAGACGACGGCATCAACGACTGGTCCGCCTCACACATCCCGTGGTGCTCTGTCAGCACGACCTGAGCCCGCCTTTGCCACCCAGCGACCTACTGCGATTGTGATACAGTCCCATCAGACATCCCCAGACCCCTCGGACGAGCTTGACAGCACTGTTCAGCGTGGTGCAAGCTCTCAACGAACTGACAGCGCTGGCGGGGTACCCCACTCCCAGCCCCTCCACGCCTACACCTTCGCTGCACGCCCAGAACACGGCGTCTCTGTGGAGACCGCCGACCGACTAAGCAGACAGTGCTTGGGGGGCTGGACAGTGCTGACGATAGGACAGACAGACAGACAGACTGACAGACTACCCAATGACAGGTGACACAGCTCATACCACACTCAGCTCCGGTTGGGCCGAGACGGCAACGGCCCATTGCAAAAGTTGCATATAACTAAAAACCTGTCTGCCTGCACACACCCTGTCGTGTGAAAGATCAAAACCCACAGCCACACTAGCTCTCTGATTGTGGCAAAATGGATGCCTGTATGAGTGAGAACCTGACCCAAAAGACGTTTGATGAGAAGTACATCCACTCCCTCCTCCTGTCTCCCCGAACGGAACACCATTGACTCGCCCCATTTCTGACAAACGTCCTTCTTGTGACAGTCCACGACGTTGACGGAGAGGGTAGGCAGACCCCTTCACCCGCCTGAAACGAACCAAGAGAAACACTCTTGCCTGCCCAAGCCTGGCGGACTATAATGATGGCTGCTAAATGGCCTGGCATGCTCTGCGAGACAGAGGCTGACCTCCTAACCTCCTCCTCTCTACAGTCTAGGGGTGAAAGGAATAAAAAGAAAGAACAGTGCGAAACTCTTTCGGCAGATCCAAAGATGAACCGGAAACCTGTCCCAGAATCCTCATAGTCTTGTCTTCATAGATCACCCAATGACCATTGAGGACGGGATTACAGGATCAGCAACGCTCCTGTCTCTGGGCTTGAGGACGGGATTACAGGATCAGCAACGCTCCTATCTGTGGACTTGAAACTGGCTGACACTCTGCATGGTGTGAGAACAGTCTGTTCTATGATCCCACTTGGACCCAACAGAATCATGATCGACTGCCAGAGCCATCCGTGAAGAGCGGACACAAGTAGCGGCACGGCTTACCAGATGCGATCCGCCACAGTACTGACCTTCACAGATGGTGAGGCATCCGGGATCTCGGGTCACTTTCGCGGCGACGAAACTCCCCTCGCTGAATGTAACCCAACATTTGACCGAGGTGAGACGAAGCTATAAGTGCCCTAAAATCGGCCAGTTACACAAATTTGCAGGAAAGTGTAAAAAGAGGTTCCGCTTGTGCGTCGTGGCTAGAAATGGTTACTGCAACGAACGAGCACGCCATGCATTCGTCGCTGTCGTTGAGCACACCTACAACAGCTGCCCAGTTCTAAGGGCGGTGAGCTACATACCTTTAGGCTTTTGTCTCCAAACAGGCCAATCTGGTTCTCGTCAACCATGCCCAGGAAGCAAGGACGGATCAAAATGGACATCAGCTGCCACGGAACAACTGGAGAAGACATTCTGCTGAAGGGAGAGGAGCTACCCTTCGATCGTAGCCAGCGTGCAAGCTGAAGAAGGCGTGCCCCCGGCCCCAAACCAAAAGGAAGCTATGTACAAAACGTGAAAGAAGTCGGCACACGAACTGCCACAGCAGACGGACACACATTGAGGCTGTGATTCTGTCTGACTTCAAAAACAGTTATCCAAGGAGCTTAGCCAACCTCAAATTGTTACTGACGATGACAACCAGGCTACAAAGCCGCTTATGGACCGATGACTCCAAAATATGGTGTGTGTGGGGGGGGGGGGGGGGG
>CM065717.1:80088173-80118173 GCA_033310375.1 Conus canariensis | reverse complement strand
AGGGGGGGGGGGGGGGGGCTGGTGGTTTATAAACACGTCGTTCAGGTTATCCAGGACGGAGAAGCAATCAGGCTCCGCCACAAAATGATGGTGAAGCATGTTGTTACTGGATAAGTAATCAGGCTTCATGACAAAATGATGGCCAAATAATGTTACAGAAGTATTCGGCCTCCACAACAAAATGACGATGAAAACATTTTGTTTCATAGAAGTATTCAGGCTCTGCTGCAAAATGACGGAGAAAACATGTTGTTACAGGAGAAGTATCCACGATCCACAGCAAATGATGGCGAAAACATGTTGTTACAGGAAAAATATTCCGAATCCACAACAAATGACAGCGAAAGCGTGTTCTTACATGAGAAGTCCACAACAAATGATGGAGAAAACATGTTGCCACAGGAGGAGTGTTCAGAATCCACAGCAAATGATGGCAAAAACATGTTGCTACAGAAATATCCAGGTTCCACAACAACGTGATGGTGAAGACATGTAGTTAGAGGAAAAGTATTCAGACTCCACACCAAGATGATGGCGACGACATCTTGTTACAGGAGAAGTATTTGGGCTCCACAACAAAATGATGGCGACGACATTTTGTTACAGGAGAAGTATTTGGGCTCCACAACAAAATGCTGGTGAAACATGCTGTTGCAGAAGAAGTATTTGGGCTCCACAACAAAATGATGGCGAAAACATATTGTTATGGAAGAATTATTCGGGCTCCACTACAATGATGGTGAGAACATGTTACAGGAGAAGTATTCAGGCTCTACAAGAACTGTTGGCGACAATATGTTGTTACATATATATATAATGTATGGATTTTATATAGCGCAATTCTTGGGATCAACTCATTGCGCTCAACACACACTCAAACACTCGACCTAACATGTGTTCACACACACACACACACACACACACACACACACACACACACACACACACACACACACACCCCCTGCCGACACAGGCGCACTTATCAAGTTCATCGGTTCAAGCGTAAACAATACAGTTATGCATGCAGTACATAAAAAGTCAGGTCAGAATAATAGACACAGCATTCCGATATTATGGTTGAAGAAGGCTTTCCTAAAGAAGTATGTTTTTAACTCTGACTTGAATTTAGATAATGTAGGCAGGTCACGTAAGCTGTCAGGAAGAGAATTCCAAAGAGTGGGCACACTAAAGCTAAATGCTCTCTCACCGACTGTCTTTAACGAGCGCCTAGGAATTTTCAGAAGTTTTTGAGAAGATGAGCGAAGAGACCGAGAAGTTTGATAGGTGGACAGAGAAGCAGAAAGATACTGTGGGCCTAGGCCTATATGCACACATAATATATACGCGCGCGCGCGCGCGTGTGTGTGTATGTGTATGTGTAAGCAGAGTCTTTTTGAGTACAGCAGGGAAAACGCGAAGTGGCGTCGTCAGTTAGGGTGTTGGCGGATCGGTAACAGGTGAATCGGGAATAAACAACAAACCGCGATCGGGCGAATGGGAATGACACCGGCTGTGAGACGTGTGGCGTTAAGTGAATGGAGGCATGCCTCTCTGGACCCCGTAATGGAGCACCCTGTGTTCAGAGGTCATAAGCACTGATTTCGCGCCATCTTCACACCAAAACTGTGAGTGTCATTGATAAAGCAGACAGCTGTCATTTCTGATTTCATGGAAGAAAACGAAGTTTATCCCGTGAATACATCCCATCATCACATATGAACAGTTATTTTGCCATCGTCACTTATTTTCACAGTAATAAACGTTCATTTTTCAGTACACAATTGGCTATTTTCACATGACTGACAGATTACGGCTGAAAACAACAATTATCACAGGTAAACAACTATTTTCACGTAAAAACGGCTAAATATCATGGCAAAACAGTTACCTGTGCGCGGAAACAGCTAATCATTAAGATGTTTTTTTTACACAGAAAACTATTGTTTTCATGTAATAATGAACTGTTTTCCCATGACTAGGTTCCACTGTCGGCCGGCAATCGGTCTTCAAGCGTGACTATTCCCCCAAATGCCCCCATGGGCTTGGTGTGGCTGTAGATCCAGTGACCCTGAAGAGGAACTGGAGAGGAACTGGAGAGGAACTGAGAGGAACTGGAGAGGAAACAAAACAGGACAGGACAACAGCAATGCACTCAGTCTCCTGCCGTTGAGGAGTGATGCTACGAGACTCAAACCACACCACCACCAAGGGAACCAACAGCACGTCGACCACACCGGCAATCCCAGCAGAACAACTGTGACTTGAAACGCTACTGCGAACCCTGGCAGAGTCTGGGGGAAAAAAAAACAACTTGTCATCAACAGCTTCAGATATAGAACGAAAATCTCACCATTCACTGAGAGACCAAAACCAGTTTAGGGATAGGAAGATCGTGGAGATCGCATCACTTGATGGTCTAAGGTTTGTGAACTAAAAGTTTCACTTCAGAAGAAATGTCTTAATGGATGTTTTGGGTGCAAGATGGTTTCAAAAAGGAAGAAAAAAAAAACTCTCGCCGAACTGACTGCTCTGTCCTTCACATGAACAAAACAATGAAGGCAGATGTTTGCACAGCGTGTTGTTGGTGTGAGCTGTGAAAAAGCGAAGGAAAAAAAAAAGAGAAATGAAAACGGATGGAGAAAAGGACCTCCCCCCCCCCCCCCCCCCCCCCACACACACACCACACATACACACACATGATCGGATGATCGAAAACAAAAACACCCGGATAAACTGCTACGTCTGCATATAAAAAAAAAAAAAAAAACATCAACATGCAACCAACCAACCACACCGAAACATAATAATAATAAAACAAACAACCCTGAATGAATATATCCCTGACGAGGCCTCAGTGGCCGGGGGAGCTACCAACAACGTGACTATTACAGAACTAAATAATGAAATAACGAACAAGTAGGATAAGTCTTCCTCCCATGATGTTAACCATTTCATCATGGGACCAAGAGCTAACCTACTTGTTCGCTATTCACTATTCCCTGCCTCATTTAAGCTTTGCTAAATAACGAAAGCCGCGCTGTGATCCACATTGCCGTCGTTATCACTGATAAGCATGGTAACGAACATACAGAATGTCTGGTTACCCACACAACACAAGAACGTGGCCAGAGGGAGGCAGCAGCGGAAGGCTGGTGACATGTTTTTCATTGCAATGTTGGCCGGAAATGACACAAGGAACAGGATTTGAACCGCTCAGCCTACACCATCAACAAGTTGCACGGAACTGTACAACTTTGCTCGTCGTTTCTTCTCCAATTCCTCGAGTCTGCCATCCCCACATACCTTCCACAAACACACGCGCGCGCGCGCGCATACACACACACACACACACACACTCCTCCTCTCTCTCTCTCTCTCTCTCTCTCTCTCTCACACACACACACACACACACACACACACATACTTTCACACTAACACGCACACACACACACACACACACACACACACACACACACACACACACACACCACTCTACACACACACGCACAGTCATGCATACGCACAGTACACAAACACACGCACACACACACACACACACACACACACACACACACACACACACTCACACACACACACAACACCGCGCGCGCGCGCGCGCGCGCGCAAACACAGGCACAAATTCTTACGCAGCCCGTTTTATTATTTTTTTTTTTTTTGGTTTATTTTTAGTCTAATATCACCATTGTTGTGAACAGACGTTAAATTAAATCAATCAATCAACACACACTCTCTCTCTCTCTCTCTCTCTCTCTCTCTCTCTCTCTCTCTCCTCTCACACACACACACACACACACATTCTCTCTCTCTCTCTCTCTCTCTCTCTCTCTCTCTCTCACACACACACACACACACACACACACACACATACTCTCTCTCTCTCTCTCTCTCTCTCTCTCTCTCTCTCTCACACACACACACACACACACACATCTGTCTCCTTAACCTTCTCTCTCTCTCTCTCTCTCTCCTCTCTCTCTCTCTCTCTCTCTCTCTGCGCCCCCCCCCCCACCTTCCCCCCTCCACATTCTCTTTTTTCTGTCTTCTTTCCTTTCACTTGATCATTTCACTGTGCCTCTTCTTTCGCCTGTCTCTTTCCCTCATTCCTTTCCGTCACTTCCTACCTACCTTGTCTGTCTGTCTGTCTGTCCGTCCATCCGTCCGTCCGTCCGTCCGTCCGTTGTCTGTCTGTCTGTCTGTCTGTCTGTCTCTCTCTCTCTCTCTCTCTCTCTCTCTCTCTCTCTCTCTCTCTCTTTCCATACCTCCCTCCCTCCCTCTCAATTCGATATTCTCGTCTCTTTAAGAGACGATAAGTCTAGGAAATTTCAGATACCATTACAATAGAAGCATGTCAGAAAACGCAGGGTAACGAAGAAATCTCACCGTCAGTGAAACTGCAGTGGGTACAGGGAAGGGTGGGGTATAGGGAAAGAGGAAGAGGGCAATATAGGGACGAGAAGTGAGAGGGAAGGAGCAGGGAAGGGGGCGTCACTGTCTGAACTTTTGTGCAGGCGGCCGTGACAAATAGACAGGTAAGCAAGCACACATATATACAGAGACATGGTGGCACCCCGTCCATTTTGAAAGACTGTGGAAAGACGCTGACATCTCGTCAGACATGCTGGCACCAAGACAGGATGCCTAGTGAACCAGAACAAACAGCAACGCGTTGTGGATATGGCCCGAAGCGCGATCGGTCTGTTTGACGAAACCGACGGAAACAACCGAAACTAGCCGAGACTGGCCGAAAACTGGCCGAGATGTACCGAAACAGAGTTTAGTTTCTTCAGCTGCTAATTTAGGCCGGCCTTGACTGAGCCGAGCTGAGTTCAGACTTTTTATGATGTCGCAGGACTCGTCAGTGATTGACCAGAGAAAACAGACGGTTGTCATTTGCTGACGTCAAATACACTGGGACAATAAAGACGAAGAAAGTGGAGACAGAGAACAAGAGGAAGAAGACGACATAGATGTATGATTTTACCCTTTTTAAGGGAACGGACAGAAGATCCATAGACACGAAGGACCGGATTTATCATTCATATCATCATATAAACATTTACCAAACATATTATCCTATTTTTCATATCATCATATAAACATTTACCATTCATATTATCCTATCATCCATATCATCATGTAAACATTTACCAAACATATTATCCTATCATTCATATCACCTATAAACATAGTCAACCAGTAGAAAACTGCATCTCTTAGAACATCCAGATTCAGCCTGAGACTATTTTACATAATTCTTGACTGTTACCAGTACCGCTTTAATTGACAATTCTTGGGTCATTAAACAGTGGAGTCGACCCATTCAGCCTGTTGGCACATTCTGACCTCCCTTTACATCATTTGGATTCTAAAGGAGAAACTCAAAGACTTCCTTTTACGATGAATAAAAAGAAGGAAAAAAATATATACATTGTGTGTGTGTGTGTGTGTGTGTGTGTGTGTTGTTGTGTGCGTGTGTGCGTGCGCGCGCGCGCGCGCGCTCTTAAAATATCCCCAATTGAACACACTGGACACCTCTCCATAAGCTTGAAATGTCCACAGTCTGATGCAGGACATGCAAAAATAGAAATAATCATAAGACCTTAGCGAAATGCCTCGACCTTTCAGACAGGGAATGAAGCAAACATTAAAATCCATTCTGGTTAAAATACCTAACTTTGAAAGGCAAACTTGTGTGTAAGAAAAAGGGGGCATACGAAGAAATCCTACTCCAGTGAGAGCTCCATTAGTTTTGTTTTTCCTCAAAAGGCGAGATCAACAGGACCAGCTGCTGTTTCGCACTGTGAGGAGCTCATCAGGCTTTTTACTGGATACCAGTTACCTGCAGAGTGAGAAACTTCGCCATAGAAACTTTGCCATATAAACAAAAATATCTTTTCTGCATACGTGAACAGTGTCTCTGGAAAGCAAATAAGAGCGCTCAGTAAAGGGTAATTTTCTTTAATTTGAAAAAAAAACTTGTGTAAAATTCAAAAGCCGGAAACGTAAAAGGTACCGTCTTTGGGGGTCCTGTAACAAGGGATAGAAATCCACAAGGATCGAAGATTTCTCTAAAACAAAAAAAAAACAAAAAAAAAAATTCCGTTACACGACTGGACAGCAGCTCACAGACTGATGCAGGATATGCAAAAGTAGAAATGACAGTAAAATCTGGGCTCAAATGCCTTAACATCCATCCGTTCTAGTTGAAATAAATCACCATAAAAGACAGATTTATGTTTAAAGGGAAAGGGGCATGAGAAGAAGTCACACTCCAGTAGCGCTCTCAGTTTGTTGTTTCTCAGGAAGGGAGGTCTTTATATTAACAGCAAAGGAGAGGAAACATCGCAGGCGCTGGTGGTTCAGAACAGGGCATCTCTCCACGTAACTCCGTCCAGTTGAAAACTTTAGCCAAGTAATAAGCAAAACTTTACTTAAAAGGAAAGAAAGAATTACTGCCCACCAGTTTCAGGCAAATTGAAAGAAAGGAATACGTCCTGCTGGCTCAAGGGAAAGTACAATGTAGAAGATTTTTTTCTGCACCTCTGCATTTGTTTTGCCTGGACAGGTTAGGTTGTTGGGGTCCGAACTCATGTCCTGTGTTGTGCTTACAGCATTGGCCCGTCGGGTCAATAGTGTCCCTTCCGGTTTGACTTGCAAGGAGTCCCAAACGTAACCCTCCGACAGTTGGAATGACAGACTAGACTTCTGTACCGCCTCCCACGGCGCATGGCGCCATTGGCTGCAATGTACCCGCAGGGTCTGAGGGCTATCAGCGCAGACGTCTCGCTGGACTCCCCGTGACCTCTTTCTTTGCCTTGGAAAGAACAGCGCGTGCTCTTACCTTCCATACCGGCCGCGCTCCTTATAAGATCCTCGTCTTCTCCCGCACCTCTACCCCTCCAAGCTGAATGCAGCGACACTAAAGAAGAGAGAGAGAGAAGAGAGAGAGAGAGGAGTTTAGCATGAGAGAGAAGGGGGTTGATCATGAGAGAGAGGGGGGGGAGGGGGTTGAGAATGAGAGAGAGAGAGAGGGGAGTTGATCTTGAGAGAGACAGAGAGAGAAGGGTGTTGATCATAAGAGAAATGGGGGGGGGGGGGGGGGGGGGGTTCATGAAAAAAGGCAGCGACAGAGAGACAGAGACAGGCAGCCTGAGAGAAGGAGATTGATCATGAAAGAGACAGAGAGAAGGGAGTTGATCATGAAGGAGAGAGAGAGAGACAGACAGACAGACAGACAGACAGACAAGACAGAGGCAGGGACAGAGAGACAGACAGACAGAGAAAATTGGGGTTCCACCAGAACGAATATACTTTGAGATGGTCGGCGAAAATGACATTATTGATGTTTGGTCCCAGCCTGATTCGAACTCACAACCTGTGACTGTGAACTCCGTGCTCTACCAACTAAGCCAGTCAGAACGTAAAATTCACCTTCTATCAGAGAGAGAGAGAGAGAGAGAGAGAGAGAGAGAGAGAGAATGGGTTTGGAAGGGTGAAAAGTGGCGGTGATGAGGGAGGGACAGGGCTGAACGACTTGCCCTTAGGAAACGCTCGGACTAAATAATACTTGAATTTCGCCATTCACCCAAGAGAGTGGGGAGAGAGAGAGAGAGAGAGAGAGAGGGGGGGGTGGGGGGGTGGAGAGTGGTGGTAGTATGGAGAGGGGAGGACGGGGAGAGTAGGGCGGAGAGTAGGTTCACTTTCAAAAGTGTTCACTTTCAAAATGAAAATCGCTTCGCTTGGCGCGCCGCTTACAGCTGATTTCCAGGTTTTTAATCCAGTCACATCTATTCTAAGCCGTAAAGTTTCCGGGTTAGAAAATATGATGAACACCCTGGAGGTCAACGTGCCTCTAATTTCGCTTGAAGGTGTACAAGGACAATTAGGCGTTAACATTTCATTCTACCTGGGTAAATGTGTGTGTGTGTGTGTGTGTGTGTGTGCGTGTGCGTGCGTGCGTGCGTGCGTGCGCGCGTGCGTGCGTGCGTGCGCGCGCGCACGCGCGTGCGCGTGCGTGTGTATGTGTCCGTCTGTGTGTGTGTATGCATGTATGGATGCATGTGTGTGTGTGTGTGTGTGTGTGTGTGTGTGTGTGTGTGTGTGTGTGTGTGTGTGTGACAGACAAGAAAGCGAAAGAGAACGAGAGAGGAGATTTAAAACATGCATATTATGCGAAACGTGCAAGGAAGGTGTTTTAAAAAATGATGATACAGACGTTGAAAAGTCCGATCACGACACACTCCGTCCAACTTGACCGAATCAAGGGATGCTCCATGTTTGTGGCGAAAGGGAGCGGTAGCGGTGGTGGTTATTCCGCAGGTCGGAGAGCCGGTTCTATGAAGTGTTTTCATTGGCTGCAGGTCGGGAGAGCCGGTTCTATGGCGTGTTTTCATTGGCTGTGCTGGAGGCGAATTCGCTGGGCCTCGTCGGCACGGAGCGAAGGGTCTTTCCGATTTGAGTTTCAGGGTGGTTTTTTTTTTTGTTTTTTTTTTGTTTTTTTTTTTGTTGTTTTTTTTTTTTTTTTTTTTTGTGTGGGGGGTTAACTGCAAGCAAGGTAATGATGTAAGAAAAATCAGGGTTTGAAGAGAAAAAAAAAATCATGCTTTATGCGATACTCAGCTGTATCAAAATGTGTGGAAAGATCTATGGATTTATGGTAGTACTTACCAGACAAGACAGAAGAGATGACTATCCAATGCAAGGAACTGGCTCAACACTGCATTCACGCCACCGTTAAAAGTCTCAGTACGCGTTCAAAGCTATTTTTCTTCCCCACTACCTCAACGTCACACGCCGGTCAGTCATCGCCGTCACTACATGGAAAGGCAGCCTTTCTTTGCAGCTTCCTCACGCCTCCGGCAACGCTCTTTAGAAACGCCCACTTCAAAACGGACCCCCCACCCCCCACCCCCCCTCCCCCCCCCCGGGGTCGGAGGGCTATGGACACAAAAGCTGGTACTCGACCGAGAAGTCATTGTTGGCCCTGAAAAGAACAGCGCGTGCCACTGACACCGTGGAGACCTGTGCTACGCCAGGTGCGTCACAATGATAGCCACGCTTGTTGCGTCATCATCGCCACCCCTCGCTCCAGGCCATGCATGTAACGAGAGAGAAAGGGAGAGAGAGGATGGTGGTGGTGAGGGAGGGTGATGAAAAAACGAGGGACATGAAGGCGAACGGGGGAAAGGGGGGGCGAGGCTGAGGTGGGAAAGTGGGAATAAATCTGTAAACCCATTTTCAGTTTTGAAATGGGCAAGCTGACATTACAGTTCTTAAATTATTTATTTATTTATTGATCATTTGTATTGTGCAGCACTAGGTTTTCTGTTTTGACAGAGTTCCTCTTAATTCTGTTTCGCCCGCTTTCATGATCCAGCATTCATAATCATTTGTTCTTTTAAGAAAAGAAGGAGGAAAGGGGTGGGGGGGGGGGGGGACAAACAGATAGAAAGAAAGGAAAACATGGAAAAGAATTCTTCAAATACGAAGTTCGAATACATAGTAAAACGTATGAGCCAAAATGAATGAAATTCGGGGCGAAAGGGCAGAATAAACGCCAAAAATTGATAACTGCGATGAGAATACCTTCATCTGGACTCCTTTAGCATCCTTAGCAACACGCCCCCTTCACTGACGTAGCCGGAACAACATCAAACCCCCTTCATCGGAAAAGCCTTCAATGACGTTAAACTTCTTCGATCAAACAGCCGTCAATAAATTCCAACCCGTCGAAGACACAGCTGTCAACAACATTGAACGCTTTAAACGACACGGCCCTCCAGCGATTTTTAACGCTTGAAATGACTCGGCCTTCAACGACACTGAACCCCTTTCCCAAAGACACAGCCTTAACAACACTGACACCTTCAATGACACAGCCTTTAACAACATTGAACCCCTTCAATGACACAGCCTTTAACAACATTGAACCCCTTCAATGACACAGCCTATAACAACATTGACACCTTCAATGACACAGCCTTTAACAACATTGACACCTTCAATGACACAGCCTTCAACGACATTGACACCTTCAATGACACAGCCTTAACAACATACATCTTCAATGACACAGCCTTTAACAACACTGACACCTTCAATGACACAGCCTTTAACAACACCGACCACCTTCACAATGAACACACAGCCTTCAACACAACTCAGCTCGTTCAATACAACAACCTTCAACGACATTGAATCCTCTCAATGACACAGCCTTCAACACAACTCAGCTCGTTCAATACAACAACCTTCAACAATATTGAAATCTTCAATGACACAGCCTTCAACACAACTCAGCTCGTTCAATACAACAACCTTCAACATATTGAAATCCTTCAATGACACAGCCTTCAACACAACTCAGCTCGTTCAATACAACAACCTTCAACATATTGATAATCTTCAATGACACAGCCTTCAACACAACTCAGCTCGTTCAATACAACAACCTTCAACAATTGTAATCTTCAATGACACAGCCTTCAACACAACTCAGCTCGTTCAATACAACAACCTTCAACAACATTGACACCTTCAATGACACAGCCTTCAACACAACTCAGCTCGTTCAATACAACCAACCTTCAACACAACTCAGCTCGTTCAATACAACAACCTTCAACAATTGAAATCTTAATGACGCAGCCTTCAACACAACTCAGCTCGTTCAATACAACAACCTTCAACACAACTCGCTCGTTCAATACAACAACCTTCAACACAACTCAGCTCGTTCAATACAACAACCTTCAACATATTGATAATCCCTCCAATGACACAGCCTTCAACACAACTCAGCTCGTTCAATACAACAACCTTCAACAATATTGCACTAATCTTCAATGACACATGAATACCATTCAAACACAACTCAGCTCGTTCAATACAACAACCTTCAACAACATTGAAATCTTTAATGACGCAGCATTTAACGACCGTGAACCCCTTTGATATCACAGCTTTCAACAGCATTGACCCTTCAATCACCTTCAAAAAATAACACAGCCTTCAACACAATTAACACCTTCAAAAGCACAGCCTTCAACAGCATTTAACACTTCAATAAACACAGCCTTCAACAACTTTAACCCTTCAAAACACAGCCTTCAACGGATTCTGAACCCCTTCAATGCACAGCCTTAACAACTTTGAACCCCTTCAATAGCACAGCCTTCAACAACTTTGAACCCCTTCAATAGCACAGCCTTCAACAACTTTAACCCCTTCAATGACACAGCCTTCAACAACTTTGAACCCCTTCAATAGCACAGCCTTCAACAACTTTAACCCCTTCAATAGCACAGCCTTCAACAACTTTGAACCCCTTCAATAGCACAGCCTTCAACAACTTTGAACCCCTTCAATAGCACAGCCTTTAACAACTTTGAACCCCTTCAATGACACAGCCTTCAACAACTTTGAACCCCTTCAATAGCACAGCCTTCAACAACTTTAACCCCTTCAATAGCACAGCCTTCAACAACTTGAACCCCTTCAATACACAGCCTTCAACAACTTTGAAACCCCTTCAATAGCACAGCCTTTACAAGCATTAACCCCTTCAATGACACAGCCTTTAACAATTGAACCCTTTCAATACACACTTCAACACATTTCAACCCCTTCATGACACCAACATCTTTCAATACAACTTTGAACCCTTTAATAACACACCTTCAAGCAACTTGAACCTCTTCAATGACACAGCCTTCAAACAACTTGAACCTTTCAATGACACAGCCTTCAACATACCGAACCTTTCAATGACACAGCCTTCAACAATACCGAACCTTTCAATGACACAGCCTTCAACAATACCGAACCTTTCAATGACACAGCCTTCAACAATACCGAACCTTTCAATGACACAGCCTTCAACAATACCGAACCTTTCAATGACACAGCCTTCAACAATACCGAACCTTTCAATGACACAGCCTTCAACAATACCGAACCTTTCAATGACACAGCCTTCAACAATACCGAACCTTTCAATGACACAGCCTTCAACAATACCGAACCTTTCAATGACACAGCCTTCAACAATACCGAACCTTTCAATGACACAGCCTTCAACAATACCGAACCTTTTAATGACACAGCCTTCAACAATACCGAACCTTTCAATGACACAGCCTTCAACAATACCGAACCTTTAATGACACAGCCTTCAACAATACCGAACCTTTAATGACACAGCCTTCAACAATACCGAACCTTTAATGACACAGCCTTCAACAATACCGAACCTTTTAATGACACAGCCTTCAACAATACCGAACCTTTCAATGACACAGCCTTCAACAATACCGAACCTTTTAATGACACAGCCTTCAACAATACCGAACCTTTCAATGACACAGCCTTCAACAATACCGAACCTTTCAATGACACAGCCTTCAACAATACCGAACCTTTAATGACACAGCCTTCAACAATACCGAACCTTATAATGACACAGCCTTCAACAATACCGAACCTTTCAATGACACAGCCTTCAACAATACCGAACCTTTCAATGACACAGCCTTCAACAATACCGAACCTTTCAATGACACAGCCTTCAACAATACCGAACCTTTTAATGACACAGCCTTCAACAATACCGAACCTTTCAATGACACAGCCTTCAACAATACCGAACCTTTCAATGACACAGCCTTCAACAATACCGAACCTTTCAATGACACAGCCTTCAACAATACCGAACCTTTAATGACACAGCCTTCAACAATACCGAACCTTTTAATGACACAGCCTTCAACAATACCGAACCTTTCAATGACACAGCCTTCAACAATACTGAACCTTATAATGACACAGCCTTCAACAATACCGAACCTTATAATGACACAGCCTTCCAACATACATACTGAACCTTTCAATGACACAGCCTTCAACAATACTGAATCCCTTCAATAACACTGCTTTCAACAACATTAAGCCCCATATATATAACGACGCAACCATCAGCTACATTGACCCTCTTCAGTGTCACAGCTTTTCACGACACTTCACCCTTTTAGTCTTCAACGACGTTGAATCCCTTGATAGACGCAGTCTTCAGTCACAATGACTTCGACACTGACACAATCATCAACGAAACCATCCCCCGTCAGTGACACTGGCTCTCCTCACTGACACAGTCGTCAATGACACTGATCCCCTTGTTGACACAGTCGTCAATGACACTGATCTCTCTCACTGGCATAGACATCAATGACATTGACCATCCCCACTAACACACTGACAACCCCATGACACTGTCATTAATGGCATTTACCCTCCCCCTCCCCCCCCCCCCCCCCCTCGCTAACACAGTTCTCAAAGGCACTGGCCCTCCTCACTGACACAGACTTCAGTGACACTGACTTCCCTCAGTCACACAGCCATTCATGACACTGACCTCCACCCCGCCCCTCCCCCCCCCCTTTCACTGACACAACAATCATTAACACTGATGCCCTCATCGACACCGCCTTCAATGACACTGACCACCCTCGATGATCACCTTCACTCCCCCTCCCCCTTTCCTCCAGTCATTGACAAAGTAATCAACAACCCTGATTCCCTCACTGACACAGGCGTCAATGACACTGACTCTCTTCACTGACACAGACATCAATGACACTGACCACCCTCGATGATCACCTTCACTCCCCCTCCCCCTTTCCTCCAGTCATTGACAAAGTAATCAACAACCCTGATTCCCTCACTGACACAGGCGTCAGTGACACTGACTCTCTTCATTGACACAGGCGTCAGTGACACTGACTCTCTTCATTGACACAACCATCAATGACATTGACTCTCTTGAATGACACAGGCGTCATTGACACTGACTCACTTCATTGACACCAGCGTCAATGACACTGACTCTCTTCACTGACACAGGCGTCAATGACACTGACTCACTTCATTGACACCGGCGTCAATGACACTGACTCTCTTCATTGACACAGGCGTCAGTGACACTGACTCTCTTCATTGACACAACCATCAATGACATTGACTCTCTTGAATGACACAGGCGTCATTGACACTGACTCACTTCATTGACACCGGCGTCAATGACACTGACTCTCTTCACTGACACAGGCGTCAATGACACTGACTCACTTCATTGACACCGGCGTCAATGACACTCACTCTCTTCACTGACACAGACATCAATGACACTGACTCTCTTCATTGACACGGGCGTCAATGGCACTCACTCTCTTCACTGACACAGACATCAATGACACTGACTGTCTTCACTGACACAACCATCAATGACACTGACTCTCTTCACTCACACAGGCGTAGGTGACACTGAGTCTCTTCATTGACACAGACGTCAATGACACTGACTCTCTTCACTGACACAGGCGTAGGTGACACTGAGTGTCTTCATTGACACAGACGTCAATGACACTGAGTGTCTTCATTGACACAGACGTCAATGACACTGACTCTCTTCAATGACACAGATGTCAATGACACTGACTCTCTTCACTGACACAGACATCAATGACACTGACTCTCTTCACTCACACAGGCGTCAATGACACTGACTCTCTTCAATGACACAGGTGTCAATGACACTGACCCCCGTAACTGACTCAACCATCAGTGACACTGACCCCTGTAACTGACACAGCCATCAATGACACTGACTGTCTTCAATGACACAGGCGTCAATGACACTGACTCTCTTCACTGACACAGGTGTCAATGACACTGACCCCTTTTATTGACAGCGCCATCAGTGACGCGATTCCACCCACTGAAAAAGCCATCAGTGTCACTGACAACCTTCATGACACAGCCTCCAAGGACCCTTGCTCTTCTTACAGTCACAGGCATCAGTGACATCGACCCCCGTAACTGACTCTGCCATCAGTGACATTGACCCCCGTAACTGACTCTGCCACCCCGTAACTGACTCTGCCATCAGTGACATTGACCCCCGTAACTGACTCTGCCATCAGTGACATTGACCCCCGTAACTGACTCTGCCATCAGTGTCACTGACAATCTTCATGACAAAGCCTCCAAGGACCCTTGCTCTTCTTACAGTCACAGGCATCAGTGACATTGACCCCCGTAACTGACTCACCCATCAGGGACACTGACCCCAGTAACTGACTATGCCATCAGTGACACTGACCCCAGTAACTGACTCTGCCATCAATGACACTGACCCCTGTAACTGACTCTGCCATCAGTGACACTGACCCCCGTAACTGACTCAGTCATCAGTGACACTGACCCCTGTAACTGACACAGCCATCAGTGACACTGTCTCCTCACTGACACAACAATCAGTGACACTGACTCCTAACTGACACAACAATCAATGACACTGACTCCTCACTGACACAACAATCAGTGACACTGACTCCTCACTGACACAGCAGTCAATGACACTGACTCCTCACTGACACAGCAGTCGATGACACTGACTCCTCACTGACACAACAATCAGTGACACTGACTCCTCACTGACACAGACATCAATGAAACTGACCCCCGTAATTGACACAGCCGTCAATGTCAGTAAACCGTGTCACTGACATACCCATCAATATCACTAACACCACCACCACCCTCTGACACAACCGTCAGCGACCCTGTCGCTGACACAGCCATAAATAACACTACACACACACACGCACACGCACACACACACACCACACACACACACACACACACACGCACACACACACACATAGACACACACGCACGCACACACGCACGCGCACGCGCGCGCGCGCACACACACACACACACACACACACACACACACACACACACACACACACATAGCCATCAATGACACTGACCCGCCCCTCTCCCTCGCGCTGACACAGCCATTAATGGCATTGAAGTCTGTCACTGCCACAACCTTCAACCACTCTGATTTTCCAGACTGTCACAGCCGCAGGCTGGCAAGGGCCCGCTGCCCAGGAATCCTCAGGCTTCCCCACGACCTCATTATCCGCCATGACAAAGAACAACCGCTCTCTCTCTCTCTCTCTCTCTCTCTCTCTCTCTCTCTCTCTCTCTCTCAATGTCACAACAGATAAATGGCACAGAATAAATTACGCAAGATTCAGGTTGAGAACTTTAGGTTTTGATGCGAACAAAAGATGGTTTGAATGTGAAACATCCACAAAATCTCCTTGTCCTGCATGTAGACACATTATTGACGACGAAGAATACTTTCTGTTCCACTGACTGCTTACAATGAAGTGCGGACAAGTTGTTCATTTTTCCAGTTAGATATAGCGAAAAGACAAGATGTCGCTGTCGTGTTATCATCAGATGATGAACTTGTAATTAAATCGGTTGCGAAATTCATCGCGGAAGCATTGAAAATTAGACAGATGAAGGATAGTGAAATTTAAGATATGCATTATAAGAGATATATGAATGGATGATATAATTCATCGCATGTGGAAGAGATCAGTAAGGTACAATGTCATTGTCAGTCTTACGATTTTTTTTAACCTTACTGCATTACTCCTGTGCGTGAGGACATAAGGAAATG
This sequence comes from Conus canariensis, assembly GCA_033310375.1. Taxonomy (NCBI): domain Eukaryota; kingdom Metazoa; phylum Mollusca; class Gastropoda; order Neogastropoda; family Conidae; genus Conus; species Conus canariensis. The sequence continues at coordinate 80,101,615 of CM065717.1, read as the reverse complement.
TTACGATTTTATTTGTTTTTGTTAACCTTTGATTTGATACACACTGGGAACGAATGTGTTCTATTTGTTTGCAGGAAAGGAAGAGAGAAATGTTATTTTTCTGTAACCCCCCTCCCCTCTTGTCAACAGACCTCTTTGGTAATGACAATGAAATATCAAAGTGTCAAAGTCTCAAAAGTCTCTCTCTCTCTCTCTCTCTCTCTCTCTCAAATTATCTTTTATACGTACGGCAGAAAATCGACCTAATTCGGTCTATAGCGTGGCCTGACACGTTTTGACATTCACAAATTTAAAAAAAAAAATCGATTTCTTAAAAAAAAAAAAGTAAAAAGTAATATAAAATGACGCAGCGAGCTCCATCGACGGTAACGCCATCCGATTGGTAGACACTAAGATGGGCATTCTCATGTCCATAGCCGCGTGGACTGTAATTACCAGCCACGCTTTTTGGGTCATCTCCACCCGCCTCCCCTTCCTCCGTCTCCTACCCCCAAACGACCTATTGTCCCAGGCACCAGGTGGGCCATCGCGAGTACCGGCCGTTCCCCCTCAGGCACGGAGCGGAGCAGCAGGGAAGGAAGGTGAGGTTGGAGGTTGGAGACAAGGGGGTGCACGGAAGGGAGACGTGGGGCAGTGTCCTATTGTGTTCTACGGTCCCACTCCTGGGAACTTTGAGAAGGAAGTGAGTCTGGGGAAAGATGAGGATTTCGGTGCTGAAGGGTGTTAGGGCATCACTCCTGACGAGTTAACTGGCCACAAAGAGCTGCCGGCACGAGAGTCGAGTAGTTGGAGATCTGCTGCATTGACTGTTGATGGGTTCGGGTGGGGGAGAAGGGGAGGTGGGGGTGGGGGAAGCAGGGGCGCATAAGAGAGAGAGAGAGAGAGAGAAAATGAGAATGAGAGAGAGAGAGAGAGAGAGAAAATGAGAGAGAGAGAGAGAGAGAGAGAGAGAGAGAGAGAGATCTCGACGATGGGGGCAGCTTGGTGGGGGTCCTTCCCCACTCCAAGTTGAGTGTCTCCTACCCTACCAGAGAAAAAGTCCGGGAAGAACAATAGGCAAAAGTTGGTTACCGTTTGAGTGGGGAGGGTGGCATGTATTGACAATGACATCGAGCTTTGGGGCATAGGGCTCTGCATGCAAACTGTTGACCCACTTCCTGGTTTGAGCACATGTACGCGCGCGCACGCGCGCGTTTGTGTGTGTGTGTGCGCGCGTGTGTGTGTGTTTGCATGCGTGTGTGCGTGCGTGTGTCTGTGTGTGCGTGCGTGTGTCTGTGTGTGTGTGTGTATGTGAGAGAGAGAGAGAGAGAGAGACAGAGAGAGAGAGAGAGAGCAGGCACGTTAAATCCCATTCTACCTCTCAAAAAAAGAGTAGGCCATCGTGTACTGGTAGTATAAACGACACACAAACAAAACACATACACACTGGTGTCATAGTTATGCAGCATCCTGGAAGACGGAATGTGGTTACTTTAGTGGATTAAAAACGGTCGCATACACACGAGAAAAAAAACCTCCACAATTTTGATCTCGGAGTCCTTGGCGATGAACAGAAGGAAAAAGAAAAACCGATCAGCTGAGGATTGTAGGACATACCGTGTTTGAACGCAGAGGAGATTTTCGTCATGGAAAACGAATGACATGGAAAGCTCACACAAGCATTTCAATGACAGAAATTTTGATGCATGGTATGGGTTTGAAGACTAATCCGAAGGACAGGAGGCGGGAATGGGAAGGGGGGGGGGGGAGGGGGAGGATAAAATGAAATCTACACAGACGCTTCCAGCCTAGCTGTTTTGAGAGGGGATGATCGAATCCCAGAGCTTGGAACTGGAGTCTGACGCGTTACCCACACGGCCAACCAGGCCCCTTAGCTTATTTTCTGTAATTTAGTCAGTCAACGGGTATGCATTGAACTAGTAGTTAACATTCTGCGCTCTGGAATGCTTTCAAATTTCCCTTGGACATCTTAAGATGAATACGCTAGGTTGAATGGAAGAAAAAAAAACTTGATTTGAGGACGAAAACATAACTGAATCATAACAGAATCACATATTCGAGTTTGTAAAATTCCAGGGAGATCGACCCATGATATTCCTAATGAACGCCTTCGGTCTCTTCTTGCTTTAGCTTCCCGAAAGTTTTCATCGCACTCTTTTGTACAGCAAAACACGCAGCGTGTTTCAAGTGACAGCTTATCCATTTATCGTCTTCCCTCCCGCCACAGCTGAAGCTGAGGGAAATAAAGCTAATTATGCAGCCACTGAAGTGAAAGAAAAGAAAGTGAGGGGGGGAAAGAGGTGGTATGTGTGTTAAAAATGAAATGGAAAATAAAAACAAGGAAAAGAATAGAGAAAAAAACAAAAAGACTGCGTACTTTGAGTATTCACAGAAAGGAATGCAATTTTCTTCCCTCAAAGTCATAGTCCAGTTTAAACTGGTGCATTCAGTTATGCATGCGTATATTTATAGAATGTGCCAGTGTCTCGCCCTTTCAAAAACTCTTCGTTGCTGAACCACAGGTTGACCATAAATAAACGATTCAAAATAAACAAATCAATATTCTAAAAGAAGAAAGTGAATAACTAAAGGAAGAAAAGAACCAAACAAGCAAGCAAACGGAGAGAAAGACATCGACGCCATGGTTTTACGAGCTACCATGTTTCCAAACTCAGCTGAAAGCGAAGAAAGAAATGAAGCTGTTAAAAAAAAAAAAAAGAAAGAAGAAGAAATAGAAGAAAAAAAGAAAGAAAGAAGAACGAAAAAAAAAAAAAAAACGAATGTAACCAAGCGCGTCTGTATGGACTGCATCACCTAAGCAAATCACAGCTGTTCAATGCCCAAGGCTGTCACGACAGTGATTTTCTCTCAGCTGTGGTGTTCACCGAGCCATAACTACTTGGACCAGCAACAGTCACACCATGCCCACGCTTCGTCCACGCTTCTCACCGGACAGTGTGAATCGCCGCCTTAACCCACTGGCCACACGCCACGATTAGGATTTTGCTCTAAAACACTACATAATCCACGTAAGCGTTTTGAGGCTTAACATAAGTTTGAGCCAGTGTTTGAAAATAAACTGATAATTGATCAAAAGAACAACCACCCACCAATTATTTCCCTTGCTTTGGGGATTTTCACTGAAGAAATCACATACAATCTTCAAATACATGACCTTCCTCTTAGTTGACGTCACATTTCAGGCCTTTGCACTCACCCGTGACCCTATCTTTGCGCCAGCTTGAAACCCCAAAATAATCCCATGCCTTTCATTTTAGTCTATCTGCTGGGAACCACATGGCTTGTGCCTTGATCGCCATACGAAAGAAAAGGACGAGAATTAATTTTCAGACACAATAAAAAAAAAAATTCTCAAAACAATCTAATTGCACCAGTCTATAAATACTCGACTCCTTGACCAAGGCCTTGGCGCATTCATTTTTGGTGTGCAGCCACCGGACGGTCCGTCGTCATGCGTGCGCGAAGCGCGACCATTTTTGTTTGCGCGTGCGAGGTTGTTTGCTCTGCACTTCAATAAAGCGACGAATTGACACCTTAGCCAACTTGACAGTTCCTTAAGAAAAGTGAAGCACAGGTTCTATCGCTGGCGGCTATGCGGCCTTTAACAAGTACGTGTGAGGGATCGTTTCTTGGGCTGGTGGGTATTGTTGCCACGGAGGTCTAATCGAGCCCTCGTGCTTGGGTACCAGGCCATTTACTACTCCTCTGAAGAGGTAATTACGGAGCTAATTTCCAGAGCAAACTGTGCCTCCACGGACCTTCGAAATTTCTGAAGGAACGAGTTTTGTTGAAGGAGACTAATTCGTAAAGAGCCCACGCTCCATCCACCCGCTGTTTGTACACAGCCTCAGGGAATACTCTCTCTCTCTCTCTCTCTCTCTCTCTCTCTCTTCCTCCTCCATCTCTCTCTCTCTCTCTCTCTCTCTCTCTCTCTCTCTCTCGCTCGCTCGCTCGCTCTCTCTCCCTCTCCTCCTCCTCTGTTACCCTCCTTCCATCTTTTTGTTTCTCTCTCTCTCTCTTTCTCTCTCTCTACCCTCCTCCTCCTCCTCTTTTTCCCTCCTTCCATCTCTCTCTCTCTCTCTCTCTCTCTCTCTCTCTCTCTCTTCTTTCCTTCCCCGCTCTCCACCCTCCCCTTCTGCCCCTACCCCCCAATCACCGGCGCGCCTCCTCCACCCCACCTTGCTCGCTCCTCCCTCCCCCTCAACACACACATTCGTCGAACCTTCTTACCCCCGACCAACCAACATCAACAACGTACTCCTCCCTCCCCCCTCCCCCTGCCCCTCGTCCCTTTCCTGTGACTATGTCTTTCTATCCCCCCCCCCTCCCCCTTTCCCCCGATCCTCCTCCACCTCCCTCCACAAACACACATTTCTAAAGCCCACTCCAGTCTGACCCACCAACATCACAAACGCGCACACATACACAAGCACAAACGTGCACGCGTGATGCTCAGTCGCGCGCTTGTACAAAGAGACAGACAGACAGACAGACAGACAGAAAAAGACAGAAACAGAGACAGATAGAGAGAGCGCGCGCGCGCGCACGCACGCACACACACACACAACACACACACACACACACACACACACACATAGAACCAGACAGACAGAGTTAACCAGACAGACGGACAACAGAGAGAGAGAGAGAGAGAGAGAGAGAGAGAGGAGAGTCACAGAAACAGAGAGAGAGAAAGGGGGGGGGGGGGGGACAGAGAAACAGAGACAGAGACAGTCAGACAGATGGATGGTTGGACAGAGAGACAGACAGGCAGACAGAGACAGACAGACAGACAGACAGACAGACAGACAGACAGACAGATACAAAGGCAGAGAGACAGAGACAGACACAGACAGAGACAAAGAAAGGGGGATAGGTAGACAAACAGACCGACAGATAGATAGACAGACAGAGACATAGAGAGAGAGAGAGGGGGGGGGGGGGGGAGGGAGAGAGAGGGGGAGAGAGACACCAAGACAGAGACAGCGACAGAGAGACAGAGACAGACAGACAGATAAACAGAGAGAGAGACAGAGAGAGACACCGAGAGAGAGACAGAGAGAGAGACAGGCAGGCAGACGGAGACAGACAAACCGACAGGGACAGAGAGACAGGCAGACAGACAGAGATAGATTGGGACAGAGAGAGGGGGAGACAGACGGACAGACAAACAGACAGAGACAGAGAGAGAGAGGGGGAGGACAGACAGACAAACAGACAGAGGAACAGAGACACACAGACAGACAGAGAGGGAGAGAGAATGAGAGAGAGGGAGACAGTTTCAGTTTCAGTTTCATCAAGGAGGCGTCACTGCGTGCGGACTAGTCCATATACGCTACAGCAATACCGACATAGCACTTCTATCACAACACTACCAATACAGCACTACCATTACGGCAATACCTGTAGAGCGCTACCATTACGGCAATACCTTTAAAGCACTACCATTATGGCAATGCCTGTAAAGCACTACCATTACGGCAATACCTTTAAAGCACTACCATTATGGCAATGCCTGTAAAGCACTACCATTACGGCAATACCTTTAAAGCACTACCATTATGGCAATGCCTGTAAAGCACTACCATTACGGCAATACCTTTAAAGCACTACCATTATGGCAATGCCTGTAAAGCACTACCATTACGGCAATACCTTTAAAGCACTACCATTATGGCAATGCCTGTAAAGCACTACCATTACGGCAATACCTATAAAGCACTACCATTACGGCAATACCTGTAGAGCGCTACCATTATGGCAATGCCTGTAAAGCACTACCATTTGGACAATAGCTTAGAGCACTACTATTACGGCAATGCTTATAGAGCACTTCCTTTTGGGCAATAGCCATAGAATACTATCATTACGGCAATGCCTATAGAGCACTACCATTACGGCAATACCTATAGAGCAGTACTGTTTGGGCTACACCTATAGAGCACTTCCGTTTGGGTAATGCCTTTAGAGCATTTCCGTTTGGGTAATACCTATAGAGCACTACATTACGGCAATACCTATGGAGCAGGACCGTCACAACATTACCAATAGCAGTACCGTCACGGCACTACCAGTATTACATCTCTACCAGTACAGCAGTACCGTCATGGCACTACCAATATTACATCTCTACAAGTACAGCACCACCATCATGTCACTACCAATATTACATCTCTACCAGTACAGCAGTACCGTCATGGCACTACCAATATTACATCTCTACAAGTACAGCACCACCATCATGGCACTACCAATATTATATCTCCACCAGTACAGCAGTACCGTCACGGCACTACCAATATTACATCTCTACCAGAACAGCACCACCATCACGGCACTACAAATATTACATCTCTACAATACAGCACCACCATTACGGCACTACCAATATTACATCTCCACCAGTACAGCAGTACCTGTCACGGCACTACCAATATTACATCTCCACCAGTACAGCAGTACCGTCACGGCACAACCAGTATTATACACTGCAACCTGTCTCTTAAAGGTGTTCATAAATCATCTTCAATACTCACCCAACGAAACACAAATGTCGAAGACCTTTGTGCTTGTTGTCCCCCCACCCACCTACCCACCCACCCTCCTCCCTCTAACTGAGAGCTACTTGCTCCGTTCGGGCAATTCCATAAATGTGGCCTCCACCAACTTCTTCTTCTTCTTCTTTCTTCTTCTTCTACGTTCCAGAATCATGATTCATATTTCCAGACCAGTTTGTTGGATGAAGGTTGCTGTTGTCTTCAGATCCTCCATTGTGCCCCAAAGCTTTGCCGCAAGCGTGGCTGCGTGTGGCCAGCGCTGTATCCGTGCATCCTGGTAAAGGGGGCAGGACTGAAGAATGTGCTCGGGGGGGTTGCGGGCCTGTCTCACAAGGGCAGTCAGGTGTGTGCGATAGCCCAGTACGATGGAAATGGGCTCGCAGACGGCAGTGACCAGTTCGTAGTGTGAAGATTGTGGTCTGTTGGTATCGCTGTAGTTGGGGCAGCTGATCATCAGACGGGTGTCTGTGTTCTTCTTCCCAGAGTCTTTTGTACTGGCTTTTGATGACAGTTTTGGCCTCCCTGTAGAAGATGGGCGGGTTTGTCTGCTTGAGCCTGCTGCCACATTTGGCAAGCCTGTCTGCCTTCTCATTTCCTGCCAGGCCGCAGTGGGCAGGGATCCACTGGACAGTCACCTGCGCTCCTTGTGACAGGTCTTTAAGCTGTTGCACTGTCTCTCTTTCCAGCTTCTCACTGGGCGACTGTAAATTCGGGATAGCGGATTTACAGTCTGTCAGGAAAACGATGTGTGAAGGCGGGTGTTCTTCTGCACTAATGAGACTGGCAGCTTCTCTTAGAGCAGTACGTTCAGTCCTGTAGTTTGTTGATCTTCGTCCAGCAGGCAGAGACTTTGACAGGGTTCGTCCATCAGGGCGGGAGATGAGGATCCCTGTTCCTCCGTTTTTTCTACAGCTGCATCGGCGGATCCATCGGTGTAGATGTGGGTCCATAAAGAGGCGTTGTATTCTGAATGCAGCATTTCCAGTGTCAGGGACCTGAGGATGTAGTCAGGTTGGCCTCCTTTCCTGGTCACTCCTGGAATGTCAGTAACGAGGGTAGCATGGTCTGTGGTGCTCCACTCTTCTGCGTCATGGAGCATCTCTCGTTCTTCAGGAGTGCTTAGTAGGATGTCACTGTGGGTCCTCATCAGTTCCTTTGCCCGATGATTGAAGCTGCTTCTTTTCAGTCTGTGTGTGTGTGTGTGTGTGTGTGTGTGTGTGTGTGTGTGTGTGTGTGTGTGTGTGTGTGTGTGTGTGCTCCTGCATGAGTTGGTGGGCTGCGTGAGAGGGCAGTCTTTGCAGCTTTTCATGCTGGGTGAGGACCCTCTCTTCTCGTCTGATGTCAAGTGAGGGGAGTCCTGTTGTGGATTCGAGGGCATTGATAGGTGTTGTTTTTAGCCCTCCAGTGATGAAGTCGCAAGCCAGCATTTTGAACTTTGGCCAGTCTGCTGGTGTTGCTCTTGGCAGCTGTGGCCCATTTTGCTGATCTGTACTCCATCACTGGTCGGATGCTGCCTGTGTACACCTGTCTGAGGATGCGGCTGCTGGCTCCCCATTTGGTGCCAGCCAGTTTCTTCATAATGGACAGTCGTCTTGTGGCTCTCTTCTCCATCTCCTTGATGTGGGGATTCCATGTGATCCTCCTGTCGAGTTTGATTCCCAGGTAAGTGTGAGTGTCATCTTGTGGAATCTGTTGGTTGTTGACAGTCAGACTGAATTTCTCTCGAGTGTTGGAGAGAGAGAAGCAGGTGGCCACTGTCTTCAGACTGTTGATGGTGACACACCAGTCTTTCGCCCATATGGAAGTGTTGTTGAGGGCATCTTGCATCCTAACTGTTGCAGTTGCAATGGACTCTGAGGCGTTCCACATTGCAAAATCGTCAGCATGCAGGGCTCTGGAGATGTGTCTGGAGAGGCCTTGAGTGATGTCGTTTATGAAAACAACAAAGAGAGTGGGAGAGATGACACCTCCCTGTGGGACCCCCTCTCTGACCTTTACTCTGGTGCTCAGGTGGCCGTCGAGCTTTACTCTTGCGGAACTGTGGCACAGGAAGCTCTTGATCCAGCTGAACATGCATCCAGACAATTCCTGACTTCAGTAGTTTCTGGAGGAGGCCTTCTTTCCATACCTTGTCAAAAGCTTTTGGCAGGTCAAGAAAGGTTGCGATGACCTTCTTTTTCTCCTTAAAGGCATTTTCTATGGACTGTGCCAGGTGAATGAGCCGGTCTTCAGTATTCCTGTTTTCTCTGAAGGCTGTCTGTTCTTTGGTTATCAGGTTGTTGGTTTCCAAATGCCACATTAGTCGTTTTTTGACCATGCGCTCGAGAGTCTTGCCAAGGCAGCTGAGCAGGCTGATTGGCCTGTAGCTGGTTTTCTTTTTTGGATCTTTTCCTTTCTTGAGGACTGGGATGATGACAACTTCCTTCCAAGCCAATGGAAAGATGCCTGACTTCCATGACAGGTTGAAGAGCTCAAGCAGTTTTTTTTTTTGACAGAGAGCCCAAGGTGCTTGATCATTTCGTTGCAGACTCCATCTTTGCCTAGGGATTTCTTGTTTTTGAGTTTTCTGATAGCGTCGTTGAGGTCTGCCATAGTGGGATCTGATGTCAAAGGCGCAGTGAAGTTTGATTGCCGCCGTGTTTTCTCTTGAAGTTGCTGTTTTACTTCTTTTCTTCTTTGGGTGGGTACCCTTATTTTGCTTTCCTCTTCAAAGACACTTGCAAGGAGGTTTGCAGCTCTTTTCCCCACATGGAAGCCATCATCCTCTACCAGTACGGTGGCTCCGCGGGTACCTGTGACATCGTCGTTCAATGCCTTGGTCAGTTTCCAAAGCCTCCCAGTGCTGTTTTCCAGGCTGAGTGCTGAAGTTGTTTCATGCCAGCACTGTTGAATTTCTTTTGTCTTGGTACTGTTGAATTCTTCTTTCAATTCATTGTGCCTAGCTGTTGTTTGTGCACAAGGGCTTTGCTCCATTGCTTCTCTGGCTTCTGATAGCTGTTGGTGAAGGCTGGCCAGGGTTTCGGACCAGTATGGCTTGTAGTCCTTACTGGAGCCACGTGGAATGGACCCCTTTGCCGCCTCTAAAATGGCTGCTGTCATCAACTTTACATTTCTGTTTATATCTCCTGTGAGGGTGATGTTGGAAAAGTCTTCTGCAAGGAGCTGGAATTTGTTCCAATCTGCTTTCTTTAAGTTCCAGCTTGCCCCTTTCCTGATGTATTCTGTAGAGGTTGTTGTGTCAGCAACAAGTAGGGTGATGGGCAGATGGTCACTTCCACCTAGTTGGTTGTTGACAACTCTAGTGGTCCGCTTCTGAATGTCCTCTGTGGCTAGGGCAAAGTCTGGAGTGGATGTTGTCCTCCAGGCTCGGGAGTAGTATGATGGTCGGTCTTCAGGTTTGTTGATCAGCACTAGGTGGTTGTCCATCATGCAGTCCTGGATCTCTTCCCCTCTGGTATCAGTGGAGTCGTATCCCCATGCAGGCGAGTGTCCGTTGAAGTCACCAATGATGAGGTGTTTCTCTTTTGATAGCTGGAGGGTATGGAGGTTCAGCTTGCGTTTGGGAGAGCTGTAGCAGTTTGTGATGAGGAGGTCTTCACCTTGGAGGAGAATCTTGATGGTGACAGATTCAAGATCTTCATCTGCTGACTGGGCCACCAGGGCCGTTGGGATGCCATGCTTGACGAGGGTTAGAATACTTCCTTTGGATCCTGTCTGTCTGTCTCTGCGGCAAATCTCACATCCTCTGACGAAGAAACGGTGGTTTTCTGTTAGCTGGGTCTCCTGGATGCAGATTATATTGATTTGGTTAGTTTTGAGGAAAATCTGCAGCTCTGGTCTTTTCTGCCGGATGCCTTCAGCGTTCCACTGCACTACCCTTAAAAGGGCTGTTGCAGGGAGAGAGGTGTGACCAGTCGCTCTACTCTGCCTTCCCCTGGGTCCCAAGTCGACAGAGCCACCAGTCGCTGAGGCGGGCCCCTTTGAGGCTGAGGGCCCGGCACCTTCCCCGCCTGGCATTGGTCCACGGGGACGACACCACATCGTTATATTAGTCTGGGTGAAAGTCATGATAATTTCTGGATACATGTGTGCCCGTTTACCAGATACTGGTTCCCCACACTGTGCTGCAAGAGTACAGTCGGCATCACTCCGGTTTCGTTGGGTGGCCAGCAGTCGAAATCCACGGGCTATGGTGTGGCTCGGCCCTGGCCATGTCCTGGATGGCCGTCGCATTTGTTACATCCATGCTGACGCCCTGCACTGTCCAGGCAGCTGCTGTGTCTATGATGCCGGGTTGTGGGCATATCTGCCCTTCCGCCATCTCCGACATGTAACCCCTTAGGAAGCTTCGATGAGAGCTCCTGGGGGCTATTTGACCCATAGCTGGGGATGTCATTTAGTCTGGACCTTCACCCCCGACCTGCCCAGCATGATTGAACCTGCCTGGTATAGCTCTGGGGATCATCAGGCCACACAAGCCCAGTCCACCACAGCAAGGCGACATCTTTGGATGGGCCTCCACCAACGATGATCCAGACAGACGATTTGCCCAAATAGTCCATATTGTCAGATGGTTAAGGCAAAGCAGGGCATAGAAGGGGGAGTAATTAACTTCTTCACTCGGTGGTGATCGTCATGCTCTAGTCATTCAGAGTGGCGAGGTTTGCGTGAGTTTTGTGTTGTCTGTCCTCTCCAGTTTTTAAGACTCGGTGCGGCCTGCATCGGTGATGTTCTGTTAGGATTGGTGGTAGGGTGGAAAAGGGTAGGGGATGCGGGGGAGGGGAGGGGACAGAAAGGGGAGATGAGAAAAGGGAGGGGAGATGGGGGCTGGGAAAGAAAAGTATGAGTGAATGCAGAAGGGATACGGGGTGTGGCGGAGAATTAAACCCACCACCACCATCACCACCACCACCTCAGTCTTACACCCCGTACCCTGCCACGCCCCCTAATCTCCTTCTTCTCATTCATAATCAGAGAAAATGGATCCGAGTAAACAGTGTTTATATTTTTCAAGATCAATATGCATTAAACAGCAGTGGGGTGTGGGTTTACATTCACACACTTACATGCACACAGACACACACACACACACACACACACACACACACACACACACACACACACACACACTACCACGCGCATGCACGCACGCACACACGCACACACCGACACACACACACACACACACACACACACACACACACACACACACACACACACTCCACCCTGACACTCAGACTGCCCACTCATAACACCCCCCACCCCCACCCCCCACCCCCCTGCCCTTTCCTAGGTCTCCAATCCTCGTCACCCTCCTGCACATCCAGCCTCACTTCTTCCGTTCGGGTTGTCTGTAGTTTGCTGACCGGTATCGCATTTAAAAAACAACAACACAACAACAACAGCAACAACAACAACAACAACAAAAATCGCCCCCACCCCTCTATTTCCTCCCAGCCTCCTCTTTGACTCCCTTCTGATGGACCAAAATTTCCCCCGTTCCTCTGTGTGTGTGTGTGTGTGTGTGTGTGTGTGTGTGTGTGGTGCGTGCGTGCGTGCGTGCGTGCGTGGGCGTGCGTGTGTGTGTGTGTTTGTGTGTATGTGTGTGTGTGTGTGTGTGCGTGCGTGCGTGCGTGTGTATGTGTGCGTGCGTGCGGGCGTGCGTGCGTGCGTGTGTGTGTGCGTGCGTGCGTGCGTGTGTGTGTGTGTGCGTGTGTGTGTGTGTGTGTGTGTGTGTGTGTGCGTGTGTGTGCGTGCGTGCGTGCGTGTGTGTGTGTGTGTGTGTGTGTGTGCGTGCGTGCGTGCGTGCATGCATGCATGTGCGTGTGTGTGTGTGCGCGCGCACGTGTGTATATTTATGTATGTGTGTGCTCCCTCCTTGCTCCCTTTTTGCTAGACAGAAAATGTTCGTCTCTCTCTCTCTCTCTCTGTACATGTGTGTGCGTGAGAGAGAGAGAGAGAGAGAGAGAGAGAGAGAGAGAGAGAGAGAGAGAGAGAGAGAGAGAGAGAAACGACATGAAACGTCCCATCCGTATATAAATCCAGAGCACGCGCGCGCAAGCGCACGTGAAAGAGAGAGAGAGAGAGAGAGAGAGAGAGAGAGAGAGAGAGACAGACAGACAGACAGACAGACAGACAGACAGAGACAGAGACAGAGAGACAGAGAGAGACAGAGACAGAGAGAGACAGACAGACAGACAGACAGACAGAGAGAGAGAGAGAGATCCCGTATGATATGTCCCATCCGTATATATATCCAGCGTCTAAAACGACTCACTTCCGCAGAAGAAGAAAGAAGAGGCAAAAGAAAAAAAAATACACCACCACCACCTTCTTTTTCTTTTCTTTTCTCCTTTTTTCCTTAAACATAACCAAGCTCCGGTCAGCTGATTTCAAACTGGACGAACGAGTCAACGCCAACGTGACACAAGATTAACCACGTCTTTTGACGTAAGTCGATCGAGTTCCAACTCCCCCAACGCCGTCTCCATCAGTTCCCACGCTGTCTTGACTGCTTTGAGGACCCAGACAGGCGAGTGTCTTACTCACTGACGCTACTACTACAGCGGATCTACCATGGTCGCAAGTCATAAATCCCCCGTGCAGCGGAAAACAAAATCGTGCGCTATCGACGTACGCCGAAAGTGAGGCGTCGTTCGGCACGTAGCTGAGAGGTTTGAGGACGACAAAATCACATCTATCGCTCGGTTCTTACGGAGTCCGTAAAGCTCACTGACTTACATGGCCTGCCTGCTACACTCATTGTCTCTACCCGTCGTGGTGAGTTACGGGATGGCAGTGTCAGTGTCTTTATCCGGTGTCACAGTCTTCACAGAGACCTCACTTTTTTTTCTTTCTTGTATT
>CM065717.1:80075673-80078173 GCA_033310375.1 Conus canariensis | reverse complement strand
CTGACCGTCATCGTTAGTGGTAGCATCGACAGTTCTATTGGCGAAATATGCAGTGGGTCAAGCAAACCATATAATTGCAAATGCCAGGAAAACTGCGATGGTTTGAATTCACACACACACACACACACACACACACACACACACACACACACACACACACATGCACGCACGCATGCACACACACGCGCGCGCGCGCACGCACACACACACACACACACACACACACACACACACACACACACACACACACACACCGGTATATATACGTGGCGCGTGCAACCACGCATTTCATCTGCCACTTCCACCACTCTCATCTCGCGTAAGTACGCGTGCATGTGAATGCGCACAACACACACACACACACACACACACACACACACACACACACATGCAAGCAGACAAACACCTGCGCGCGCGCGCACTCTCACCCCCCCCCCCCCCCCCCCCCCCCCCACACACACACACACACATACATGGAACATATAGCGCGCGCAACCACACATTTGATCTGCTATTACTACCACTTTCAACTCACATAAATACGCATGCATGTGGATGCGCACAAGACAGACACCAGATTCTTTCCATCCATCCATTCACACCTGTACACTCCCGGGCATCCAAAACACACGGTGACCAGGCTGAGGTCCCCATCAATGAGTTATGTATCCCAATATGTATTTCTTTAATGACCTATCAGCAACGCACCACCCTAGAAATATCAACAGATAAACAAGAAAAATCGGTTGGTCAAGCAAGAAACAGTTGCAATTAAATGTTCGCGCACATCTATAGGCAACACACACGCGCACGTACACACAACATAAACACAAAAAGCCAGCAAAATGCAATGAATAGTGCCTGCTTGGACGATGTGATTAGCTGCATCACTTACTCGAGAAATAAGTAAGAAAAAAAAAAAATTGCAAACCTACTCATAGCGGCTAAATCTTTACCAGATGAGACAAAAATAGAAGTGTGCGGCGTATTCCATGGGAGACAATTCCTTATCAGCCAACATTTAAAAAACTAGTGAACTGTAGGTTGTGTCCCTTTACCCTTTTGACACCGTGAAGAAATATGGGCCATCATGATTTGACGTTTATCTACATATTTCATTTCTGAAGGGGGGAGGGGAGGGAGGGGCACGTCATCTGGCAACTTCAAGAAATATTAGACATTTTTACAGACTGATACGTCCTTGTTTTTGGCAGCTTCAAAAAATATGTGACACCGGCTGCTGTATTTAGTCACACATACATCAGCGTAAAACGTCGGTATCCGTTGTCTACGGCGAGAAAATGCCTACAGCCGCTGAGCTGCACAGAGAAAAGGGGGACAAATAAAAACAGTGTTAAGCTGTCGGCTTCTAGAAATCCCCGGTGGCGAATTATGTTCCATTCTCTAACAAGACCACCTGGTTTGCAGTTCGCTTCAATGGTGACCAATCGACAAGATAGGACCCTCCCTCCCTCCCTCCCCCTTCCCCTCCCCCGCAAAGTAACCAAGGGTCTACAATGGGCAAGGTACGATTATGCAAGGACGAAGACATCTACGCACATATGTACAAATACGTGAGTAGGCACGCATGCACACGAGCGTGCACAGGCGCGCACGCGCGCACGTTCGCACAGGCACACACATGCACGCATGCATGTCACACACACACACACACACACACACCACACACACACACCCCACACAGGTGTGTCTGGCACGTAGTAAAGCAATACCGGAAGCCCCCTCCCCCTCCCCCACTTTTTTTTTTTTTTTAATTAAACATCCTTCTGTGTCAGTCTGCTGCAGAACCTGGGGCTGTATCGCCGCCATTGTTTTGACTTCATAACTTTGGGCTGTACCGCCGCCATGGTTTTGACGTCATAACTTTGGGCTGTATCGCCGCCATGGTTTTGACGTCATAACTTTGGGCTGTATCGCCGCCATTGTTTTGACGTCATAACTGTGGGCTGACACGCCGCCATTGTTTTGACGTCATAACTGACACCAAGTGCCGCAGTGTCTTATGTGCGTACCCGGGACAATCACAACCAGTTCCAGTACCGCAGTCATTATTTTGACGTCATAACTGTGATACCAAGAACCAACTGTCGCGCGTGCTTGTCAGAGACAATCACGACCAGTTTCCTCCCGTTAGTGCTGCCAGAGGGCGGTCCCCCATTGCACGTCATGTGATGGTCAACTCCGTGTGACATCGGTATCAATCAAACTGTCAATGTGAATTGTCGTCTGTCTGACTTCGCGACTGTCGATGTCTGGCGTCTAGACAGGAGAGTGATGGTTTTATTGGTACCGATACAGGTACTGAAAATGTTCCAAACGTCCGCTATCAAAATGACTACAGTTGTCTACTTAGCTTTTCTTCTTCTTCTTCTTCTTCTCAAATTTTGAAAATTAACTGCGCGCTGTACGAAAAACTGCTTTTCAGTTAGGAGACAGCATTATAAAAACCGTTGATCAAATACGAGAGAGGAAACATTAA
>CM065717.1:80023173-80060673 GCA_033310375.1 Conus canariensis | reverse complement strand
GTGTGTGTGTTTTAGAGAGAGAGAGAGAGAGCGAGTGTGTGTGTGTGTGAGAGAGAGAGAGAGAGAGAGAGAGAAGAGAGAGAGAGAGAGCGTGTGTTGTGCTCCTATACCAGCAAAATGTTGCCTGCCTCTTTATCTTTAAATGTCTCCTTTTCGTACATCTCTAGAACGAAAATAGCAATATCACAAAATCACACTGACTTCGCGTCTGTTTCCTTCCATGCTTGGTTTTAAAAAAAAAAGCATCTGTTATAAACATAACTCTACTGTACACAATGTATAGATGCATCCTTTCTTCAATTATAAGGAGCGGACCGGAGCCAGGGAGTGGGAGGTTGTAGCAGACAGAACCCCCCCCCCCCCTTCCATCCTCACTCCCTTCCGTCCCCAACAACCCTTCTGAATGAATGGGGCCTTGAATTAAAAAGGAAGAAAAAAGAACTATGAACGAAAATTTATCTACAGCTATTTCTGTTTTGATTATCATCCTGCTCGTGTCACTGTGGTGAACCGCGCTATCAAATCAGACGTCCTTGATGGTAAAATGTTTCTTGTAAGAAAAAGGAAGGAAGGAAGGAAGGAAGGAAGGGGGACCGAGGACGTTTTTCATTCTGAATTTTGTTCCTAAACTATGGATGGGCATCCTGTGGGCTCCCCTCCGCCTCTGCCCCTACCCCTTCTCATATCCCAGCCCCTCACACACACACACACACACACCACATACACACATACACACAGACACACAGACATACACACACACACACACACACACACAACACACACACACACACACACACACACACACACACACACACACACACACACACACACACACACACACACACACACACACATTTGTCCTCCGTTTCTCCCCCTTTCTTTACCTCTCCCGGTTCATTGACTATTTCCCATTCAGTATGCAGTGAACTTTCCTACAGAATTGACCAAGATGTTGATAGGGTCCCCCACCCCCCATCCCTTCCTTTTCCTTTTCTGCTTCAATGGACGTCCTACACATACAGTACATGATGATGTTCACATCTCAGCTCAATCACTAGACATCCTGGTTCGTCCGAAAAATGGATGTTACCCGCTCCTCGCACACTTTAAGGAACAGGTCATTCAATGGATTACCAAAAAAATAAATAAATAAATAAATAAATTTAAAAACCCACCTAGACTACACACACGCAAATACACAACGTTTAACAACAACAAAGAGCGTGGCAACTTAAAACAGTTTTCCTCTTATCTTGTCTTCCCCCCCCCCCCCCCCCCCCCCCCCCCCCCCCCCCCCCCTCCCTCCCTCCAACCATGCAAACCCACAAGATCCAAAGCTTCGCTGATTGTAATGGTGAGCCTGCCAAGGATTTATGGGAATGGAAGGGAGAGAGGAGTGAAACAGGAGGAAAAGGCATGAGAAAAAGACTGATGATCAACGAATGTATTCGAAAGTCACAGTGAGAGAAGAGGGAAGACAGGAAGGAACAGGCAACCAAAACACACATAATTATACACACAAACACTCGTAGTGAATCCACGGAGAATCGGAACAGCTAAGGGGACAGCATGGATACATCTCGGAAAACCTATGTCCTAGTGCTGCAACCCCGGGGTGGAAGAGGGGTAGGGCATGTTGTGTGGTGTGTATGCGTTTGTGGGCGGGGGGAGGGAGGGAAGGGCGGAAGAGTGCATTATAAGTATTAGTAGAGAGTACATTTATAGCGCCTGTCCTCGGTTAAAGACTAAGTTCTAAGCGCTACACTCTAAGTTTACACTACGGGCTGCCTGCATGAGAGTACATTTATAGCGCCTGTCCTCGGTTAAAGACTAAGTTCTAAGCGCTACGCTCTAGTTTACACTACGGGCTGCCTACATGAGAGTACATTTATAGCGCCTGTCCTCGGTTAAAAACTAAGTTCTAAGCGCTACGCTCTCGTTTACACTACGGGCTGCCTACATGGGTAGCGCCGATTAAAGAGCTGCCCGCTGGCGCAAATCATTTGTTTCCCGCGTCATTCAGGTTTTCACTCGTTCTTTCCATTTTTCACACAGGATGCATGCTGTCAGTTTTTCATTCATTCTTTCCATTTTTCACACAGGATGCATGCTGTCAGTTTTTCACTCATTCTTTCCATTTTTCACACAGGATGCATGCTGCGTGAAAACACGTGTCGTCCATACCAACGGCCAAACTGGCCAGCTTTTCCAAATGCTGGTGATGGGGGTTTACGCAGGTGCAAAATTTTATGCGAGCGTTCATACACGGATTTATGGTCTCATCCGAAAGACGAATGAGGTGTCGCTAACAGGAATCACCATAGTTGACGGGTATAAGACGTTTAGTTGCACAAATCTGACCTCGAATTGATCAGTTCATAACTGATTGGTACGTCCTTTTTCTGCAGCAAAATCGTTGTGACCGCGATAAACAAAATGGATCAGAGGAATGCATGAAATCCAAGTTCAATCATAACTTTCGGTCTATAATGTTCTATTTTGAATGTTTACATAAGTTTTGACGGAGAGGAAAAAAAAAACCGTTTAGATCAGTTCAAGCTATATTCAGCTTAAAATGAAATTAGAGTTACGCAGTTAAATATTTATACGTGTACAGTTCTGATTCGCTTGTGTTTTCCGTACGCACGTTCCGATTTGCTTTCGTATTGCGACGGAAGCCGTGAGCAACTTCACAAACGACCGTCTCTGCCAAGAAGTGCGAGCTAGAGAGGACAGAAAAGGACGTAGCAGGGCCGGGAACATAAGCTTCCGGGATCCAAGGGCAGGTGTGGATTTTGGTGGCGCCGAGGACCACTGGTCGCAGCTCTCTCCCACATGCCGGGATAATCTGCTGGAACTACTCCTGTCAGCCAGCCCCCAGTCTCGGGGCACCGATCTTGGAGGAAGATACCTGCATGGCGAAGGCGGTGAGAGATGAACGGGCCACAGGCAGTAGGCATGCTGAGGCAAGGGGAGCAGGAATACAGGCGAACAGGCAGTCCCGGGGCCCAGGGTTCAAAGAGAAAACGTTCAGCGCGCTAGTGTTATGGCGGATTTACTGAAGGGTTGCGGTAACATGCATGAGCGTTCAAGAACTACAGCACATCCTGGTGGGAGGGGGTACACAAGGAGAACGATCGATCCACAGTTCGGCAGCGATCACGGACAAACCCCGAAAAGCGGGAAATGAATACAAGGCACACACACACACACACACACACACACACACACACACACACACACACACACACACACACACACAACAACAAGCACATCCCAGGCCACATAAACAAACATACGACAAAGACATGCACACAAGCATATAGAAGGACTGCTCAAGTCTCTTCGGCACTGAGGAAGTATATTCTCCCCCCCCCCCACCCCCCCAAAACACACACACACACACACACACACACACACACACACACACACACACACACACACACACACACACTTAATATGCGAACGTTATAGGCCCCCTCTCCCCTTGCCTGAACGCCCGCAAATAAATCTTGCTCACGGGAACAACCTGCCACCTAGCTGAATGCCCTACAGCAAGCTAGTGCACAAATTCAGAAGAAGAAAAAAATCAACGCCAAAAAGAAAGACAGGAGATTTTATTCGGGTTTCCATGTTACTGCCTCCACCTTCTACCACCCCTCCGCAGCTCCCACCCCAACACCTCTCTCTCTCTCTCTCTCTCTCTCTCTCTCTCTCTCTCTCACACACACACACACACACACACACACACACACACACACACACATACTCGCGAACACACACATACACACACGCACACATCTCCCCTCCTTGTTTTTCCTCTTCCTTAGTTTAAGCTCAGAACTGAGATGTATAATACTGAAACTCCACAAAAAGAAACTGTAACAGACCGCCATTTTGGCGGACAGAGGATGGGCTGTGGAAATGGGGCAAACGAGTAGCTTCCCACCCCACCTCACTCCATCCTACCCTCCCTCCCTCTCCCTCTCTCTCTCTCTCTCTCTCTCTCTCTCTCTCTCTCTCATAAAATGAAACTATTATCATTACTATCCAGTCGAAGACGCCGCCTCATTCACAATAGCAAAAAGACATAGACACGCGCACATACATGCTTTTGTTTACTTACGCTGACGTGTGTAGGTCTACGCAGAGACGCGAACCTGTGTACAACGTCCACCGCAGTGGACTTCAGACATCGACTACATGGGTGGTACGAGAACGACGATGTGACATTCGAAGTATGTTAGCAGTTAGTTATTTTATCTAAAGTCTTTTCATCGTGTCGATGATTTTAGACTCTAGCATCAAAAACAGCACACACAAAAATTTAAAGAGAGAGAGAGACACACACACACACACACAGACACAGAGAGAGTTACAAGAAACGTGCAATAGGACTGCATAACGAATAAGTAGCCAATCTAAACATTGAAATGTACCAGCCGCCGTGGCTAAATGGTTAGCGTCGCTGACTCTCGGTTGGGAGGTCGTGGGTACGATTCCCATCAGAGTCATGTGGGATTTTTCTGCTCTGACCGGCTCCTACCCAGAGTTAAGTTTGCTACGGGCTCAGTTGTTACACGATACACGATATTTCATTTGTCCTCATAGTATACAAGGAAATTTGTTTGTAGTGCCATCATCAAAAATTTACATATTACGACAAATTATAATAATAATAATAATAATGAATACTTATATAGCGCCTATTCTCGGCTAGAGACCAAGCTCTAAGCGCTTTACAATCAACACTCGCTTACACAACGGGCTGCCTACCTGGGTAGTGCCGACTGAAGAGCTGCAGCTGGCGCTTCATCAGTCGTTTCCCGTGTCATCGAGTCAGCATCGTTCAATATCGTTCACTCAGTTTCTTTACTTCCTTCATTCTTTCCATTTCTTACGCAGGGTGCATGCTGTGTGTAACGTGTCATCCATACCAACGGCCAAACTGGCCTACTCTTCCGAAAGTTGGTGATGGGATTTTACGTGTGTGCAAGATATTATGCGTGCGTTCACACACGGAACCTCGGTTTATAGTCTCATTCGAAGGACTGTATGGGAAATGGAGTCAGAACTAATGTTAACTCCGAGGGAAAAATCCCCCTGTACCGAAACGCCCCGGCGGAGATTCGAACCCGCAACCTCAGGATCACTAAGATTACGAGTCAGGCGCTCTACCAACTGAGCTATTCCGGCTCAGTTGTATATCATTAAAAATATTCCACTCTTTCCACTGTGCTCAGTCATTCCTTGTCAATTCATTTATCCATCTTGTGTCCTTCTGTATATATATATATATATATAAACACATGCACGCACACATCCTACCCCCTCCCCCACCCCACCACTCCAGATACACACACACCATACCAATACAGAATCACACGCACACACCCCGCCAAAATAGAGTCACACAGAGGCGCGCACATCACCACCACAAGCCACCATCACATATGCAATATTAACACCACACTTAAATAAAACATTCCAACTGTAAAACAGAACGCTCCAATATAAGCTCAAATTTCAGTATAAAAAAAGGAAGAAAACAAAAACAATAGCACTATTCAAAAGATCAATAATATTGCAAAATGTACGATTATTTAAACTGTAAAAACAACCTGCAGAGTTAAATGCAAATCAAGAATTAAAAGATTTACTGCTGAGTAAGATGTTTGAAGGAGAAGAGAGAGAGAGAGAGAGAGAGAGAGAGAGAGAGAAGGGAGATAATTCATAGGGGTGTGAAAATTGGAAACAGACTTGTATGAACATTTTAACTATAAAAACATAACATTCCCTATTAAACCAAGTACGGAATAAAAGAGCAAAAATATTCAATGTCAAGAAATTATGTCACAGTTGTTTAAACAGTAAAAAGAATAAATCAAGTAAAGATATTTGTAGTAAAAATGGCTTGGATGGGGGGTGGTCCTACACACACACACACACACACACACACACACACACACACACACACCACACACATGTATATACATACATATAAATATTAACACATGTCTGTATATGAGCTCCCTTCGGCCACCACGTCCGTCCAGCGACAGCCCCCAATGGACTCGCCGATACCGGTGACCCCCACAGAACTATATATATACAACATGACATTCCCTGTTAAGCACCAAGTTGGGAAGACTGGGACCCACACAGTCGAGTTTCATCAACTGAATGGACGCGTGGACGCGTGGATGCGTGTATGAGAATGTTGCTCAAATTTCCTGACCAACACAGCAGATGTCTGTATCTCTCGGGCCTGGTTGACGCCGGAATATATTATGAAAGGAAGCGTAGCGTACAGCCCTGTCATGCAGTCTTACACCGGAACGGAAATCCGTAGCATCATCGTAATCATCCTCATTCTCATCGATCAGCATAAAAAAGGTCTCAAATTCTGTGGCCCTTCTCGACCTCAGTTTCGATGTCCTCTTCCTCTGTTTAGTTCTGTGGGGGTCACCGGTATCGGCGAGTCCATTGGGGGCTGTCGCTGGACGGACGTGGTGGCCGAAAGGAGAGCTCACTCAGCTCACTCACGCCGGCTCCGCGACGAAGTAGGGGGCTTAGTAGGTGGTGTCCTGCGTATGTTGGATTAGAACAGGCGCCGCCATTGAACACGACCGAAGTGACTCGGCAGCAGTGCAGTGTCTCCTCCGGTGGGTTGCCTCTCATGACGACTTGACATTGACTGCTCCCTGTGGATTGCCGGTGCCGGGCTGCGGCGGGAATGACCGGGCTGTGGCTGTGGGCGGGGTGTCGGAATGAGCGGCGTGGGTGCAATGCCACTGAGGTGGCACAGAAGTCGGACAGCAAAAAAAAAAAAAAAAAAAAAAAAAAGGTTGGAAAGATTCAACTGATCCCAAAATAACATAACATTAGAAACAGGCAAAATACATTGTACTTCTGGAGGTAGGAAAGTTTTCATTGAAGCACATTTTACCAGTATGTTCAATTGTCAGTTCTGCAGAGCAGTACACACACTTAATGTATTTACAATAATTTGTCGTTAAAGCATCACAACAAGGTAACAATTATTAATCTACTTGCACATGGAGCATTCAATAATGAAAATAATTTAATACTACTTTGTCCCAGAAGAGAAAAAAAAACGTCGTATCGTTTCATTTTCTATTATGTTACACATTTCTACTGAAAGATAGGCAGTTTCTCGCCCCATTTTTGCGAGATGGTCAGCATATTCATTTTCGAAGTCTGTACCTTGTCCAAAGTGGTGATACCTTTGTAATGTGACCACTCCTTCAATACGGTGACGAATTAAGACTGAAAAACCAGGAAAAAAAAAATTTATACGACGACTAGTACTTTTAGCTTTGCCCGGTCCATGACCCCCTTTATTGCATCTACTCCCTCCCCCCCCCCCCCCCACTCCCCCCCCCCCCCCCCCCCCCCCCCCCCCCATCCACAACATGACAGCAGCAATATCAGTGTTATGGCTTCATGAACCCCTGCCAAAGACTATGCTGATGATCAAAGGAAGGGAAAGGGACACAGTGAGGGAGAGAAGGGGGGGGGGGGGGGGGGGGGAGGGGCAGGTGAATCCACAATTCAGTGACAGGGAAAAATGTGAGGCGGGGAGTGACGGACAGACATCACTATCCCTGAACATTCAGCTGGAGAAAAAACTGACTATAAGAATGAGGAAGCAGAGGAGACGCAGGGAGGAGGGGAAGAAGAAGGATTGATGCGAAATATTGATGAGACGACTGACGTGTTTACGCTTGGACAGTTCAAATTTGATCTGAGCTGGTACCGAAGATCTTGTTTACGTAACTTACTGGAATGCGCAGTCATTTTTATGTGATGCTGGCACAAAAATCCGCCCATGTAAGGCTAAACACTATTTTAAAAAGATTGCTTTTATGATCAGATAAACATGTAAGCATATACAGGCGCGCACGCGGATAAACATACATGCACATGGGGTATTCAAACACAATCATGCATGCATATGCGCACACACGCAGAGAGAGAGAGAGAGAGAGAGAGAGAGAGAGAGAGAGAGAGAGAGAGAGAGAGAGTATGTGTTTGTAGTTGGAATCCATAAATGTATCGCACATTTACAGATAGGAAAGCAAACGTAGACACCTACTACCAGAACTTTATTAGTTAACACTAACCAGACAATAAGTGATCCGTTTGTATGTGTTTATTCCTATGACAACTGCTGTTGATTTCATAAAAGAAAATGATGACTTATCGACGAAGCACGCTTTTGCTTGTTTTCCACGTCTGAAATGAGTCTTTTATCAGTCAGATTTCAATGGCCCATTTCAAAATGAAATGGAAATGTTGAGTCTGTGTTATTGGAACCTTAACTGCACACACCGATTTCTGATCTTGGTCAATGATCAGTTAATGGCTTCCATTCAATGCTCTGATGCGAGATCAAAACAGTAGTGATTGTATGTAACTGTGGGGCATGCACGCGAGTTCCTTTGTTAAAATGTAAACAATCAAGACTCTAACTCAGGTTCCTGCTGTTGAAAATCAGCTTCACCTTCAGCTCAGACAAGGTAACTTATCTGTAGTGGCTAGAAGTCGTAATGAACACCTTTTCCTCATGAAATCGCTCCTTTTTCCGTGAAAAGTAACATTCTATGATTGGTGCATGGATTTATCTCTGTATTGCTGTGCTGTTAAGATCCAGGTCAGTCTGACTCTTTCACCGTAGAAATGAACTTTTGGCCGCCAAGGAATCGTTTGACTCTCTCACAGTACAAATGAACTGAAGACCTCCAAGGAATAGTTTGACTCTCACTGTACAAGTGAACTGAAGACTTCAAAGGGATAGTGATTTGACTTTCTCACAGTGCAAATGGCTCTCCAACGGTACAAATGAACTTTTGACCTGCAAAGGATAGTTTGACTCTCCAGCAGTATAGATGAACTTTTGACCTCCGGGGGAATTCAGAGTAAGCTACGGACAGTCCCCCTCTACTGGTCCTGGCCTGACTGCGTTCATCGTAAGTGTGGAGTCACAGTCTCGTCAAAACAGCCGATCCCTCGCAAGATGAAGGAGTTTAGAAGATGGGCCAGTACTTTATATTGCTTTGTTCAGTGTCAGTCAAGTCGCGTTTTTGTTGTTGTTGTTGTTGTTGTTTAGGCAGTGCAAGGTAAGGCATGGAAGGGTGTTACGGAGTTTCTGAAACCTCCACCTCTTCCCCTGCCCCCCCCCCCCCCACCTCCCCCGTCAACTCCTCTCCTCCATCCCCCGGCTGGAAGAATGACATTTGGGCCCCTCAGCCCCGAATGAGGCAGATTCCCCTTTGACCTCCCCCAGTCCCCTCCCTCTCTCAACTCTCATCTCACCCACACCCTCCCGCTCAACAGATTCGGCCCTGCAGTGGGAGGGCCGTGTGTGATCGACTGGGCTACAACAAAACTAAAACCCGAAATGCGCCGAGTATGATAATACGTTAGTTGGAAAGGCAAATTGCCTCTCGTGTTTTTCAAGCGCATTTCTGTAACTCATCCAAACAGGACGCAGACTAGACGTTGTTGACAAACCCCCAGTCTCGAAGCACGTGTTCTCTCTCTCTCTCTCTCTCTCTCTCTCTCTCTCTCTCTCCTCTGCCCCCCTCACACACACACCACACACACACACACACACACACACACACACACACACTTCAGGTCCCTGAACTGCGTGCAAGTAGTTACATATGTACAACAGTCACGAGCCACATTTTCACGTATCTGTTGAACTGCGACGGTTTCCATGACTTATGATGACAGGTTTTGTTGTGTTAATCAATTAATTTTGTATCTTGATCCACTACGACTTGCGTTTAGAAAGGAATTACAAATCTTGGAGTCGAATACAAAGAGGAGTTAAATAAACACAGTTAAAGGGCATGAACGTGGGCAGATACGCCATTAGATTAGCCGTGTACTTAACGCCGAACCGAACGACATCAAGCCATATGTAAAGAAGACCTAAATTCTTAATCCTACCTCCTTTGAAAATTGCGTAACTCAGTTAATATTCACTTTGAGCAAGATTATATTGAAAAATTGGGAGATGAGACGAATCTCATTTTGTCTGGCGCTTTTTCTGCATTTATCAAAAGCGGCTGCATGCATATACGTTTTATCATAATAAATTTCAGCTCCCTGTGACACTTTACAATGCCAAGTCGTCCCATCCCTGTCTGGACGTAAATGAAGGAGTTTCTTGTCGTCTGCTTGCACCTCTGTCGTATGTGGCTAGGGTGAATCGTAAAACTGTGAATGGCGCCGAAAGGAAGAAAGGGTGCACAGGTCAAGACATGGGCTGTCACTCCGGTGTAATGCGCTATAAAGCTACTCAGCCAAAAACAGTACCAAGGGAAGTTATTCAGTATGGTTTTGCTCAGGTTGCCCCAAGTTCAAAACTTCACCAGACCTACATAATTTCCATTGAAAGTCGGCTTCTTTGGGTTAAACATTAAGGCTTCTTTGGGTTAAACATTAAGGCTTCTTTGGGTTAACATCAACATTAAGCAATAACTGTGTCCAACTTTTGTGTTTATTAAGCGTTTATAGCACATTCGGGTGTTTTCTTATTTAAATTCACTGTCGTCCTCGACAGAAAGAAAAACAAGGGAGGGAAATCATGTTTGAGGGCGAGTGAGCGGTAGCTCTTCCTGTGTATAATTCCGTAGTGTTGCACCAGCTCTACATGTCCGGTGAAAATGACCTCGTACACCCACTATGCATCACGTGTCTACTTTGTTTTCCAAATAAGATTTTATTTGTTCTTGAATTCAAGTTTACGTGTTGCGTACGACAAGAACACAAACATAAAAAAATAGGTAAGATTAGGCTCTCATTTCATGAAATGCTGGGGTCCAGTATGAGTTGACCAGTGAGGCACTATCTGTCAAATATTTCTTATGATATTTTTTATGTACTACGATGGGAAAAATGTACACACATAACAGCGCTTTGGTGGCATTGAATTACATATTGATAGATAACGACCACTTTTTTCTTACTTGCATTTTTACTAGCATATCTATCTATATATCTATCTGTCTATCTATATATATGTATGTATGTATGTATGTACTATCTGTGTGTGTGTGTGTGTGTGTGTGTGTGTGTGTGTGTGTGTGTGTGTGTGTGTGTGTGTGTGTGTGTGTGCGAAGTGCTTTAATTGTCTTCCATACAGGCCTAGTGAAGTGCTTGTGGGAGAGTTAACAGTGACATAAAAGATGACCGACTTAAGGTCGAAATGCTTGTACTCTTTGTTCTTTTCTTTCCCCCTGTTTACGCAAATGAAATGTTACAGGCAGCATAATAAAGTCAAGGTTTTACAAAACAAAATGTTATTGCCGCGTCCAAAGAAAGAACAATTGTCGTCCGGGAAGAGATACGAAATGTGTACGCGTATCATTTAAAGAGGCGCCCTCAGTCAGAGTAAGAGATAGTACAGCTTCGGAAGTGAGTTCGCGCCACTTGGGTCGGATTTCATGGCTTGAGATCCCCCCCCCCCCCCCCCCTCCCCCCCCCTCATTCCACCCATCAGTAAATGGGTAAGCCTATTTGATTCAGGTCAAGGAAGGTTATATGTGGTGGAAGGAGAGTTTTCATCTTCGCTTTCCACAGTACGTACAATAGATACGGTGAATACATACGATCCTCACTGCCCTTACAATCATTAAGCTTTGAGACTTCCAACACGAACTCCCCAACTCCCCCTTTTCCCCCCCCCCCCCTTTAACGAATAATTGATGTGGCTGGGATTAGGTGAAGGATGATACGAATAGAGATGTGTGGTGTTGTGTGTGTGTGGGTGTGTGTGTGTGTGTGTGTGGTGTGTGTGTGTGTGTGTGTGTGTGTGTGTGTGTGTGTGTGTGTGTTTTCTTCCCTTATCCTCTTCTTACCTCCTTAAAATCGTATTCTTATTCTAATATAGTCTATTCTTATCGGTCCATCATCACACTATTCAAGGTTAATCATCTGCATAATGTACGATGATTTCTTGCTTTTGATTCGAATTTTTTCCACAGCAATAAAGACATAAACCTACAAAACACACACACACACACACACACACACACACACACACACACACACACACACACACACACACCTCTATTCGTATCATCCTTCACCTAATCCCAGCCACATCGATTATTCGTTAAAGGGGGGGGGGGGGGGGGGGGGGGGAGATGGGGAGTTCGTGTTGGAAGTCCCATTATCCACAAGAATTACTTGCCTCTTTACGTGTCTAATAAAGAACGAAAAAAAATTAATGCTCTGGATTGTCTAAACTTTTATGCCTCCAAAATACTCGAATCACATTTTTTTTTTCTCAAAAAAGGACTAATTTTGAAAGTATCATCACAGTAGGAAAAAAATCGGTTATACTTTTGGGTGAAATTTGTATTTTGTGACGTAGTACTTCCTTTTCCTTCCCACACGTCTGTAATGTAACAAACTTTATAACGTATTTATTCCTTCTCTCTCTCTCTCTCTCTCTCTCTCTCTCTCTCTCTCTCTCTCTCTCTCTCTCTCTCTCTCTCTCTCTCTGTTTTAAAAGAAATTTTGATGATGTTAAAAATTTTACAAAGTTTTGTTGTTTTTGATGTTAGAGTCTAAAATCATCGACACGATGAAAAGACTTTAAATAAAATAACCAACAATAACAGTAAGCCAAAATGCTGCAGAAATGGATCAACAGATTTGATGTCGAAATCAACTGGCAAGTAACATTTTTAAGAGACAATGAATGCGAAAAAATATATCAAATGAATAATGAAATACATAAAATGAAATAAATAAGTAAATACAGAAATACATAAATACGCTGAAATAGTTTCAGATGAGGATATTACACAGAACTGTAAGAAAAATGTAGTCTTATCATCAGTTGGTGTAAAAAGTAATAAAAATGGAAAAGAAAAAGCTAAAATGCCTTCAGATAGGAATGAGACACACAGAACAATAGGAACTATACAGTCCCGTTATCAACTTAAAATGCAACAACTGATGACAACAATTTCTTCTTCTCGCGGAAAAAGGACAGCATAGAAGATAACGTTTTGGGGGTGTATTCCGTGAACCGATTTTAAAGAGATTCTGTGAATGCACTGAATAATAATTATGTGCACATATATTACGTCCTGATCCGTAAATTAAATCCTGGTTATCCTTATCAACTACAGAGTATTTTAAACCGGATAATACCTTTGCCTTTATGCTGTCATCCGCAAAACTTTATGGGAGTAACTTAACTGGCAAATGCCTGAACCGGACATATCTAAAAAGTGTTTGAAAATATGATACGAAAGAAGAAAATACACTGAATGTACAAACCTCAACTGTGTCAATTTTCACAGCAGTAGAATTCCTATAAACGTTTTATTGAAACAATTTATAGAGAAAGCAATATTTCACTGCTCATGGCAGACCATTCCGATGGGGATGGGAGGCATGCTCAAGATTTAATGCAAATGTGAATAAATGCGTATAGTATAACAGAATACGTGTTTGTGCGTTGTAGTAGAGAAGTACTAAAAGATATGAAAAGATGATAAACATAATCTCGGAGGCTAATAGCAATCGGACTCTGATATAATGTCATATAATGAATATGTATGTGCTGCTGTCCCCGTGTTCTTATTGTATGCAATATACAAAGATGGGATAACGTTTTCTTTTTTCTTTCTTTCTTTCTTTCCTTCTTTCTTTCTTTCTTTCTTTCTTTCATCACTGATGTAGTATATATAAAACGATGGATGAAAAACCATAGATGTAACTTGGCGCAAGGCCTGTGGAGTTGAATTAACTTCTGTTTCGTTTCCGTGGGGATGGATGCTGGCAGCTCTTTCAGTACAAATAGATCCTCCCCCTCCTGGAAGTTGTGTGCAAATAACTTCCTCTTTTCTGCTACTTTCTTTGACTTTGCTAGCTTTTTTTTTTCAGCCTTTCTTTTCTGCAGTGTTACAGGGATATTTTCTGCCTTTCTTTTCTGCAGTGTTACAAGGATATTTTCTGACTTTTTTCCTGCAGTGTTACAGGGATTTTTTCAGCCTTTCTTTTCTGCAGTGTTACAGGGATATTTTCTGCCTTTCTTTTCTGCAGTTACAGGGATTTTTTTTCTTTCTTTTCTGCAGTGTTACAGGGATTTTTTCTGCCTTTCTTTTCTGCAGTGTTACAAGGATATTTTCTGACTTTTTTCCTGCAGTGTTACAGGGATTTTTTCTGCCTTTCTTTTCTGCAGTGTTACGGGGATAGTTTCTGCCTTTTTTTTCTGCAGTGTTACAGGGATTTTTTCTGCCTTTCTTTTCTGCAGTGTTACAGGGATAGTTTCTGCCTTTTTTTTTCTGCAGTGTTACAGGGATTTTTTGTGCCTTTCTTTTCTGCAGTGTTACGGGGATTTCTTCTGCCTTTCTTTTCTGCGATGTTACAGGGATTTTTCAGCCTTTCTTTTCTGTAGTGTTACAGGGATTTTTTTTCTGCCTTTCTTTTTCTGCAGTGTTACGGGGATATTTTCTGCATTTCTTTTCGGTAGTGTTACTGTTTTTTGTTTTTTTTCCTGTGTTTGTGGATCATTCTCCTGTCTTTGTTCTGGAATTTCCTATACCTTTTTTTTCTAATTGCAATTTGTGACATATCGGCTATTTTTTTTTAAATCCCGCAAGCAGGGGGGCGAAAGTTATACAGGCAGCCCTGAGTGGGGACTGGCTGTCCATTCTGCTGTCTGTTTGCCCATGTCTCTTTTTTAATTATGAGAGCAATAAATTAAGGGAAATGTCTGGCGCTGTCAGAGTAGGCTAATTTTACATGCTGTGAGACGTCTCTACTTTAGCTATCATGTCATGGCGGCTTTTGTCGTTTGTTTCTTTTTCAAGATATGATTTTTTTTTTTTTTCGATCGTCTGACGTGTTCATGGCATGACTTTTTTTCCTCTCTGTATGACTTTGACACCCCGCAGAAAGGATCTGTGTGTTGGCGGCGCTATAATCATTAAAGCTTTTGAACTTGAACCTCAGTGTCATTACGTGCAACTACCAAATTGTGTTGCAGACATTTTTCATGGTATGTTTGGTTGGTTTGTTTGTTTGCTTGCTTTGTTTGTTTGTTTTTCACGGAGAGATGTTCCTCGTTGTCATTCTGACTTTTGCTTATGTTATCCAGGAAGTTTGACATTTTAGTCAGAAAGAAACCTCCTGGGTATCTGTCCTAAATGTCCATTTTGATCAAAGTCAACAAACTTATTTCAAAGAAACTTTTATGAATATAAGATTTAAAAACAGCTACTTTGACCTTGAACAAATGTTAAGATAATGACCTTGAGCGCAAGGGAAGATGAAAAAAAAAAATTTCAACGATGCTGTTCCACATTTATTCGTGCAAAGCAGGTTAGAATTAGTCTGTCTTAAGCAAGGTAATAAATAACTTTCAAGTAGGCTAAGACATAACGTCTGCTGTTATCATGACCAGAAACAGGTTCGAAGGTCAAAACAATAAATTTTCTTCTCTGAATTTTAACAGTTTATTGCCGTAAATACAAAGACTCTCAGAAATAGCGGGTAATTTTACGAAGATACATGTTGCACGGAAGCTGAAGAACGGGTCCGTCATGTTTTACGCTCCAAACATTGCGTTCGTGTAGTGTTTCTCTTCACATGTGTTGAACTGTTTCCCAAAAAGAAAGACAGGGAGAATGAAAGATTAAAGAAATAAATACAAACTGTGGAAGAGATGGGTTTGACTTTGTTATCTAGAACCTAAATCAACGTGAAGGCAGTTAGTCATTTATAGTAATAGTTCCTTGATATCAATACAAACTACATCAAACCTGGTTCGAAAACGTGTATGAAATCACCTGCACTTGGCAATAGACTGGACTCAACATGCTTTGACCTTGGCCTTGATCAAGGTTACTCATGACTTGTGACCTTACAACCGACAGTTTAATCCGGGTCGTAGTCTTCCTCTCTGATTGAAACGCACAAAATACACCTGGAACATACCATAGTGTATTCCAGACTGACGTTCGACATCATAAATGTCGACCTGACTAGAAAAGAAGTGATGCGTGTATTACACAAAACTTTGTTCCAGTATGAAGGACAATATGCCGTTCACATGACGAGTGAGAAATGTAGTTACGTCATTTTTTTTTGTGTGTTTGTTTGTTTGTTTTTTTGTGTGTGTGTTTTTTTAATCACAACGGTCAACAAGAACATCAGTCAATATTTCCTTTCATGTATAGACTAGGTTATGGAATGGTTGAAATTAATGATTTGCGTTATTAAAAAATGTCTTTTTTCATGTTAATCATCACTATTTGATATATGGCTTTCCATGTAGCAGCGTGTCTGTGTAGTTTTATATGGGAATAACTGTGTATGTGCCGATGGACCTGACGGGAGAAAGGCGCTTTAAGTATCTTCCATGCTCATTATCATAGAAAAGGGGGTTGTTGCTGTTGTCTCCAGCAAGATTAGAGGTGCCAGTGATTCTTGGCCATTGTTCTTTGTGTCCCTCATTTCAGAACAGCTCAGGTAGGAATTGTCATATTCAGGGCTGCCCTACACCACCCCCATCTGTGTGTGTGTGTGTGTGTGTGTGTGTGGTGTGTGTGTGTGTGTGTGTGTGTGTGTGTGTGTGTGTGTGTGTGTGCGTTCGCGCGCGCGCGTATGTGTGTGTGTGTGTGTGTGTGTGTGTGTGTGTGTGTGTAAGTGTGTGTGTGTGTGTGAAAGAGAGAGAGAGGAGAGAGAGAGAGAGAGAGAGAGAGAGAGGACTCACGTGACGCTAGACATTAAACGCTTTCCAACAGAACTCAGAAAGACCACGTTCAAAGCTGTTCTAGCAGACATGATTTTTGAGTTTCCACAAAATATGAATATTTCTAATTTCATCCAAGATTTTGTGGGAATACATCCAGCTTTAATCCGTTTTAGATGTGTTTAGAATGAACGTTTAATTTGTTTCCTTGTTTAATTATTTATGTATCAAATCGAATCCGACACGGTAAGTAACGCTCCTGATATGGCCGCTTGCGGTCGGCTTGGCGACAAACATTAGCAAATGAAGATACAGTTGCAAAGTGAGGCGAGTGCAGGCGGAAATCTAAACAAATTTAAATGTAATTAATGGCGAATCGCCAAGAAAACGCAGACAAACGAATCACAAGACAAAACGCGACGCGTTTCGACCTCTTAGGTCTTCTTCAGGCGAGATACAAAGCACTCAGGACAACGAAAACGAACGAGCAGTCACTTATCTTCATTCACTTCAGCGCAAGATGGGCGTTGAATCTTGCGCTGAAGTGAATGAAAATAAGTGATTGCTTTCTCATTTTTGTTGTCCTGAGTGTTTTGTATCTCGCCTGAAGAAGACCTAAGAGGTCGAAACGCGTTTTTTTGTCTTTTTCGTTTGTCTGCGTTTTATTAGCGGTTCGATATTAATTACATTTAAAATTGATTATGAAATAAAAATGTGTGTGTGTGTGTGTGTGTGTGTGTGTGTGTGTGTGTGTGTGTGTGGTGTGTGTGTGTGTGTGTGTGTTGGGGGGGGGAGGAGGTGTCTGTGACTCAATTAAGTCATCAAACTCTCCGAAGCAGCAAAATGGTAGATCGTCTGGTAATGATGTCTGCAGGATGTTGCTGTGCGAGACTGCGGGACATCTGTTGGATTATGCAGAAGGACCGGTGAAAAGCGCAAGAGAAAACAGACAAATAGCCGTTGAAGTGTGGGGTGAGAGAGACGTATCATAAATCACCAGCGTGTCATGTTGGGGCTTGTTTGTTTATAGGTACCTCATCATCCTTGGGCGTTTATTACTGTCTTCGTCTTGTTTACTTTGTCGTTCCCATTCCTTCTCCCCCCCCCCCCCCCCCCCCCCCCCGCTCTCTCTCTCTCTCTCTCTCTCTCTCTCGCGCTCGCCGCTCTCTCTCTCTCTCTCTCTCTCTCCCTATCTCCTCTCTCTCCTCTATCGCGACGAGTGAGTGAGTGAGTGCCACCCCGCCCAAACACACAGCCGCATGCACATGCATATTATTCGTAGACTATCCTTCTCCCCCAAAAATAATCAGCAGTAGTTGAGTTTGTTTGTCTTTGTTACTGTTATCGTTTGGTCTTAATAGAAGCTGGTGGCCTGAAGTACTTGCCAAGGATATTGCAACTCTGTTGTGGATTTGCCAAGGATATTGCGACTCTGTTGTGGACTGTCTCCGTTTACGCTAAGAATGAAGCAAATGGTTTTCAGGTCAAATTCACAGCCGAACGCGAGAAAGAAGAAGTCGACAGAAAGAATCGAGAGGACAAACAAAGAAACTGAATAAACAGCTGCATGGTTGTCTCAGCGTGAAAGCTTACTATTTACAGCAGACTGCAAGTTACTACGGCAAAGATACGTGCATGTGTGTATAGTACATTATGACGCTTTACGTGAAGCCTGCAGTATTATCAGATTATTAGTGGAGTCTAGCTGGCGTGGTGGATAAAGCGTCAGACGCGTGTTCCAAGGTCTGGAGTTCGATTTCAACTCCAGAAAGGCAGGCTGAAAGAGATTTTTCTCTTTGGAGTTAAGATCTGGGCAGATTACCAGCCCTTCGAAGCAGACATAAAGTGACGTTCCGTTCGTGAACGCAGACCTGAAACATTTTGTGAGGGTGTTCATTCCAAGGCATCTATTGGAGAAGAGTAGGACATCGCGTACGTGCTAGTGAGAAGGTGGTCACGAAAACAAACACATGCACACTGGTGTCGAGTTCACATATCATCCCCGAAGACGGAACGTGGCTATCGTCATGATGCCATTGTGACGGTCGCATACGCAAAGATTTCACCAATGGTGAGTTCTGTCCGGGGAACGATGAGAGAGAGAGAGAGAGAGAGAGAGAGAGAGAGAGAGAGAGAGAGAGAGAGAGAGAGAGAGAAGACAGACAGACAGACAGACAGACAGACAGACAGACAGACAGACAGAGACAGAGACAGAGAGAGACAGACAGATCCATCTTCCATCTTCAAGAACGTGTTCAAGGACTACTGGACTTGGGAGACAGACAGACAGACAGACAGACAGAGGAGTCCATCATTAAGAGCGTGTTCAAGGAACATTGGATTTAAGACGGAATAACTTCTGTTGTTGTTTATTGTTTTGTATTAGTCAGCATTTTGTCTTCATGGAAGTCAGGCTGCTTTTCCTTGGGTAAGCCTGCAAACATACTCAAGTACCAATCATCCTTCTTCTTTTTTTCATTTATGCGCGAAATAATTTGCCGCCTGGAAAAGTGTGCTTATACATGGAATTTGAATTAAATCAGCTCATCCAATATACTACCCACCCAGGCCACCATTCAAGGTCTGGTGTTGGAAGTGAGAAGAATCCGACCTATGTGTTACTGGAACCTCCGACCTGAATTTTCTTCGAGGAACAGGAGGGAGGGATGGGGGGGGGGGGGGTGAGTGAGGAGGGTTATTCGGTAGAAATTATATCCTCATCATCTTGAAATTCTATATTGCTTCTACTTTTCCCTTTTCTGCGATCTCCTCTCTCTCTCTCCTCTCTTCTCTCTCTCTCTCTCTCTCTCTCTCTCTCTCCCCCCCCCCCCCCCCCCCCCCCATCTTACTTTACTGTCGTCTACTGTTTTTCTGCATGTGTGGGATGCAGGGTATGATCGAAGCGGTTATTTGACTAAAGCTATTGTCTAACGAGGAAAAAGAAATCTGGACTTTCATATAAAAAAAAAAACCCATACAAACTGTGTCACCATCTTCTAGAAATATGTACCTAGCTTCTGAACATTTTGTGCCAGTAGTTTCTCCTTTTCTTTCACTTTCTTTGACTACCTTTTGTTCCCCTTAAGTTTTTTTATTTTCTACCTTCCACTGGTTGGTGACTTCGTGTGCCATTCAGCAACCCAATATCTGTTAATTTTATTTTTCATCATTACACTCTTTGTGCCCCTTTCCTTTTTACCTTTTTAACAAATCTTAAATAAATGTTAGCGAACCGCCCAGAGAAACGTGGACAAACGAGTCACAAGACAAAACACAACGCGTTTCGACCTCTTAGGTCTTCTTCAGGTGAGACACAAACGAATAAAATAACGAAAATTCACTTAGCTTTGATCGCTGCAGATCGCTTCAGAGTTCAGCGCAAGGAGGAAGGCGTTTTACCTTTTTAGTCATTTAAAAAAAAAAAATAAACATCGTTTTGTTGGGGTTATTTTTTTGCAGTTTGTAAGATTTGACTACATTTGTTGTTGTTGTTGTTGTTGTTGTTGTTGTTGTTTCGCTGTACACGGTTATACTCAAGTTTGTTGATTGATTTTAGCACGGAGTCGGCTCGGTGCTGCCAGCTGAGGAATAAATAACAGTAAGCAAACAGATAAACACGCACACTATAGTAAACAATATTTCATGTGAAACTGGCTGTCATACATTGTGTCTCGGGTGTAGCCCGGATATTCTGGAGTACTGCGTATATGACCGACTTGTGTCTGGTTTGATGATGTTTGTACAACCTCCCTCCACCCCTAGACCCACACCTATCCCCTCTGTGACATGTTCTTGATGCAAGTTTCATGTGTTCTTCTCAACCTACGTCATTTCCGGTACCTTTTCTGTGTGTTCCAACGCAAAAGAAATGGGGAGGGGCGAGAGAAGACGCGCTGAACAAGCTGACGATGATAAGTGTGCGCGTGTCCCAAAGAACTTTCATGTCCGTTATACTTTAGCCACCGACAAGAAGAGTTCCCTCCCTTCACCAGACGCAAAAGCTCCGCGCCCAAGGCCCGTGTGTCACTGCGTCAGCCAGTGCCTGTCGCCTGACCTCCCTTGCCTGACAGTTTGAGCGTTATACATATTCATGAACTGGGCCCACCCGCCTTAGAGTTTTGACACGGTGCAGCGCCATGTGGAAATCGTGTGTGTGTGTGTGTGTGTGTGTGTGTGTGTGTGTGTGTGTGTGTGATCTTCAGTTTCGAAAGTCACGTCGTCTCGTTAGACCTGTAATAACTCGCGTACGCACACTGAACCAAATTCTGGCCTTTCATTCTTCAGCTGTTCAAAAAAAAAAAAAAAAAAAAAAAAGAAAGAAACCACTGCCTGCATATTGTCCTTTCGGTTTTTCAAATCAAGAACTGAATTGACTGTTAATCGCTATCTCCAATTTATTCACGGGTTTTCTGTCAGGCTTTTTTCCCCTGCCTCAACTTCAGATTTCCTCAATGGTGTTTAACCCCCCACGCTGCTCACTTCGTGCCCCCCCCCCCCCCCATCCCCCCCTCCCCGCCCCCACTCCTCCCACACACACAACCATACCCACTTCTACTGAGTCACTTCCTTCGTGTTCAGTAATGTCGATTTTGACGCAACATCCGCAGGACGCCATATACTAAGCCCCGTTAGCACTGTTGTTCTTGGCAGAGGTCGAGCTCGGTGCTCTATGGCTTCATCACATTGCCGGAATAATAATAATAATGATAATAATAATAGGTAATCCGGAATGATGGTGCTTGTACGTCACGTTTCGGTTGATGACCTTTGTCTTTGGCACGGATTTTCATTTTGGTTAATGACCTTCCGGGCCATGTGTCTGGGGATTTAGTCATCTGCTTGATGTTTGTCAAGCTTCCGGTGTCGTCTTCATGCGGGATTAAAGGTAATCTTCTTCAGTTGTCCGTCTTTGGGCCCTGTGGTTAGTAAAGAAAGAAAAAAAAAAAGGGGGGGGGGGGGAAGGGGGAGAACAGTGTTTAAAATGAGGGGATGGAGGGCGATTTTGCGTAACAGTTAACCGTGATTTAATATATGTGTTGACATTTCTTGTCATCCTGGTCATACTGAAACAAATGAATGAAATAATGAGAGAGAGAGAGAGAGAGAGAGAGAGAGAGAGAGAGAGAGAGAGAGAGAGAGAGAGTTTTGCGTGTGCTTTCCTCAGACCCACCAATATGGTAGTCTTAGATCAAAAGATTATCAGTTAAAAAAAAAAAATTTCTGAGCAAGTTGTATGGGAAAGACATACATAAACAGCGAATTCCAAATTTAGATCATCGCTGCGAAAGGTGGCGATTCTATGGATTTTGTTGGGTGTACTGGAAATGGAGAACACGTACTAGTACCTGGTGCAGGAGATGTAGGGCTACTAAGTTTGTGTCACAGTTCAATATTGACGAGAAAACAGAACTACTCAACTTTGTACGAGGCAAGCACCCAGCCAGCTTTACCCCATATATTAACTCAGCTGCAAAGCACAGACCAGCATAAGCATCTGGGATTTAAACTTGGAAGTAATTGTAAGTGGGATAGACATGTTGACAGTAAAGTCAACAAGGTATCTTAGCTGCTTTCTTGTATTAACAATTATGAATATGAAAATAAGAGCCCTAGAAATCATGTGCAAAGCTTTCATGTTACCTGATTTTCATTGTGCAGATGTAGTGTAGGGTAACTGCATTGAAATCTCATGTGATTCTCCGAAGATCCACATCTGGATGCTGTAAAAACAACTGTGGTACAAGTCACTAAAAAATCTTATGAATCGATCTTTTGTTCACATAAGGAAATCATATATTAGCATATAAAGGTAACTGATTTGTGTCCTGATTATTTTTCCGATCATCTGACTCGTCTTGTTTAGGACAGGCTCGTCCACTACAGGCGAAGATTTCAGTTGTAATATTCTAATAGTAATACTAAAATGTATCGGAACTCCTTTATTCCTTCTGCTACATTTTGATGGAATTGTCTTGCAGATCACATAAAACCAGTCATTCATTGAGTGCAAGCTGACGATCTGGTAGTACCGTTTCGATTCTGTCTTGTTGAGAGAAAGGATCAAGTTATCCGTTGCCGCCTTCGTCATGGAACAAAGGATCTACAGATCTACAGCCATCTGGCTGATGACTGTCTGTGTGTGCAGTCATGGACTGTACATTTTGATGGAATTGTCTTGCAGATCACATAAAACCAGTCATTCATTGAGTGCAAGCTGACGATCTGGTAGTACCGTTTCAATTCTGTCTTGTTGAGAGAAAGGATCAAGTTATCCGTTGCCGCCTTCGTCATGGAACAAAGGATCTACAGATCTACAGCCATCTGGCTGATGACCGTCTGTGTGTGCAGTCATGGACTGGAACGGCTCAGCATGAATTGTTATTACGTTCTCGTATTAATGAAGCCCGTGCAAACACAGTTTGTTTTAGCTTCCAGCAGATGACAGACATGCTTAAACTGTAATAAGAGGTGGTAATGATCTGCGGACGAATATGTCAATGTTGGAAACTGTCAACAAGTTTATCTCTAGAAACAGTAAACAGGTGGGGTATTTTTTGCTCCCATAAGAAAACCTAACACAGAGTAACTTTTATTCAAGACTGGCACAGCCTTTTAAACTTGAATAAAGTCAGACAAATACACAGAAGAGTTTTCATATCTGTAACATATTTTCTTAATTTCATGTTCCCAGTTTCTCCATCTTCAAACTCCCCCCCATCCCCCCCCCCCCCCCCCCCCCCCCTCCTTAAGTCCAAATCTTTGCCAAGTCATTACTATGAAGACAGTTCAGTTGTTGGCCTGCGCTTGTTTTTTTCCCCCACTATTAGATTGTTCGTCTGTGTATTTGTCTGACTTTATTCAAGTTTAAAAGGTTGTGCCAGTCTTGAATAAAAGTTACTGTGTGTTAGGTTTTCTTATGGGAGCAAAAAATACCCCACCTGTTTACTGTTTATCGTTTACTGTTCCCTGCCTCATTTCATTTCCGATTTTATCTCTAGAAGTTACCGGATTTAGATGAAGTGCGCGTTAGAGGGTGCTGGGTCAACCAACAAGATTTTAGTGAAACTGTCAACATTATTTCAGGCGTTCAGAAGTCCAGTCTTGGAGATCAGTAATGACACCTGCGGTGTTTTTCTCTCCTAGTCTCCCTTAATTAATTTGGCAATCCCCACTTCATCTCTCTCTTTTTTTTTTTTTTTTTTTTACTTTACTACCTTTTTCATCATTTTTTTTATATTTGTTTACGTTATATGATTTATAAAGCATAGTGGTCAAGCAGCAACAGGCTGCTGTTATTGAATTGTGCATGTATGTTATTATGATTAAACAATTGTTTAAACCATTGTTTTGTTCCGCAGTCATTGGGAGAGAGAGAGAGAGAGAGAGAGAGAGAGAGAGAGAGAGAGAGAGAGAGAGAGAGAGAGAGAGAGAGCAATAAATTAGGTACACATATTTATTGTTCCTTTTACACAACACCACACCCTATCGTAACTCCCCGTGTTTGGAGATGTCTGTCACTTCTTCTCGCCCCTCTTGTCATTACCATTACCATAAACAAGATGTGCTGCCAGCCGACCTCCCAGCCAAACGGACCGTGCCAAAGCGTGTCCCCATTTTTTTTTTTCAACAGATTATGACATGACGGTCGCCAAGCAACAAGAAAAGGCAACTTGTTTCTCTCGACGACATGCACGAGTGACGGTCCTTGCTTTAATTCACATTTGTGACAACGTGGCAGGGAGGACCAAGGTGGCGCGGGCATATTCATCATTTCAGGAGGATGTGCAGTGAATCCCTAATGGGACTGGATGGGCGAGGGGAGGGGAGGGAGGGTGGAGACCGTTGTCGGACACTTCGGTGCGTCTACTCGCAGAACGTTCCACTCCCACACCCCTCTCACCATTTTGACCAGACCCAAATTAATGAGTGGACAGCTTTCGTTTAAAAGAGAGAAGAAAAAAAAGTAAAATTGCTGACACGCCGTATTTGTGTACACAACGTTTGCTATTCGTGAATTGGCGGATTTTGTATTTCAACGTAACTGACTGGCATGCGTCATGTGACTCATTTACTGTCTGATGTCAGAGAGGAAAACAGAAACTGAGTCATGACAACATGATTCCAACTCATTTAGAACCTGAGTCACTCTCTCTCCCCTCTCTCTCTCTCTCTCTCTCTCTCTCTCTCTCTCTCTCTCTCTCTCTTCTTTCTCTTCTCTTCTCTGAGAGAGAGAGAGATACAGACAGACAGACAGACAAACAGAGACAGAGAGAGAGACTTCACAGGAGAAAGGTTTGCCTGGTATTCCTTCCTTTCACGTCAGTTCGTTCTGATTTTGCTGACGTCATGAAAAGACAGGTGTGCCCTCTTACTGTTTGACCTGTTCTCCCATCTCCTGACTTCAGTGCCTGCAAACATCACGTTATAACGGGATTGCTGGTTTAAAACTAAAGCAAAAAAAAAAAAAAGAAGAAAGAAGATTCCTTACTGTTGGTATTTCAAGTCGTCACTTTGGCTTCACAAGGTGTCCATGGACTCTGGAAGACGTTGGCCAGTTCACCTGTGTTCCATTCTGAACTAGGACAGCGGTTCAGCAGAGAAAGAAGAAGCGATGCTCGCTGCGACTCTGTGTGTCATGACAAGATGCAAACGTCATGAGGAAAATCAGGTCCATCATCTGATGGGGACTCAACATTAACCGCTGACCGACGACCCGGAGAAAATCCACCGCCAAGCTGGACAAGTGAAGTCATTCTGAACTTGCCTGGGAGGGCAAGTGACAATTTTGAAGACCAACGCCACCACCCCACCCACCCCCACCCCCACTCCACCCCCACCCCCCTTTCTTTCTTGACCCAGATGCCGGTGCAACGGCCATCAGAAGGATTAAAGCTGACGACCATTTGTAGACTCCATCCGGACAGGCGTGGTGGCTGTGTGAAGGACAAGGAGAGTTGTGCTGCAGCCCCAAGCGACCTACCATTGGCTGTTATCATTAGAAGCCAGCGGTACCATCTACTGCTACACCTGGCTGAATTGAGATGGCGCAATTTTTGACCTGTGGCAGTTAGACTTCTATTTTGTGTGTATATGAGGAAAGTGGGGGGAGGGGGATTAATTGTGGTGAAAGTAACTCTTAAATCCGGTATAACAGCCCGTTCTTACCCCCCTCTGGAACTTAACCCGGGGTAAGTCTGGGCTAGCCTGCTTTTACCCCCGGGGGTCATTCTAGGACTAGCTAGAACTTACCCCCCTAGTTGGAACTTACCCCCGCGGGGGTAAGTTTGGGCTAGCCTGGATTTACACCCCCCCCCCCCCCCCAAAAGGGTCAGTCTAGGACTATTTGGAATCTTCCTCCACCCCACCCCACCCTTCAAACAAGAGAGGGTTATTCAGGGTTTTCCTCTGCCTTTTCCCAACACGCACACCCGCCTTTAAAAAAAATTGTGTTAGCTTGCATATTTACCCCTCCTCTCCCACTTCCTATATACAGTCAGTTGGTTTAGACAAAGTGCAGTTCTAGACTCTTCTCAATAGATGGACCTCCTACTTCCCCCCCCCCCCCCCCCCCCCCCCCCACACACACACCACCCTGGTTCACTAGCAGATACGTATTAACATTTCTCGCGCTAGTTTACATGCATGGGTCAATATTCGGGTGTGTGAGTACGCCCGTACATGCGTGGGAAAGAAAGACGGCTACATGCCAATGTGACCAAGTGCCAGTGTGACCAAGCGCAGTTGTGGCAAAATGTCGTTGTGACCACGTGTCGTTGTGACCAAGTCTCTTGAGTACCTGTGTACCTTAGCTTGTACAATGCAGATGACTAGTGGTCAGTGCCACTGGCCACCGGTCATTATGACGTAAATCGGAGATTTTAACTATT
Source organism: Conus canariensis (assembly GCA_033310375.1). Classification (NCBI taxonomy): domain Eukaryota; kingdom Metazoa; phylum Mollusca; class Gastropoda; order Neogastropoda; family Conidae; genus Conus; species Conus canariensis. Next base: position 80,034,033 of record CM065717.1, on the reverse strand, counting down.
TAACAGCTAATTAGTGTTTCCCGAGTGCTTGTGTACCTTGTACAATGTAGATTACTTGTGGTCAGTGCCACTGACTACTGGTCATTATGACGTAAATCGGAGATTTTAACTATTTCACGGCTAATTATAGTCTCCCGAGTACCTGTGTACCTTGTACAATGCAGACGACTGGTGGTCAGTGTCACTGACCACTGGTCACTATGGCGTAAATCAGATATTTCGAATATTTTACAGTTAATCAGTGTCTCATGAGTGTTTGTTTACCTTGTGCAATGCAGACAACCAGTGGTCAGTGTCACTGACCATTGGTCACTTTAATGTATATCAAAGATTTTAACTATTTTTACAGCTAATTAGTGTCTTCTGAGTGCCTGTGTACCTTGTACAATGTAGATGACTGGGGGGGGGGGGGGGGGGGTCAGTTCCAACTAGGGGGGTAAGTTCCAGCTAGTCCTGGAATGACCCCGGGGGTAAAAGCAGGCTAGCCCAGACTTACCCCGGGGTAAGTTCCACAGGGGGGGGGGGGGGTAAGAATGGGCTGTTACACGCGACTCTTTGCAATGGTATGTTACCTGGAAACAGTGTCATTTTACATGGGCCATAGTCCTTGGAGTGGCCGTCTAGGGAGGGGACGGAGAGGATAGGGATGTTCAGGGTTCATCGTTGACCCCACTTCAGGGAATATGGTCGAGAGGGTAACCCTCTTTTAAATGAGGGAAAGGGGACGCCGGAGGACGGCTGTTCAACGGTGACACTGACACTATCAAAACATTATTGTGGGCAGAGAGAATGGTGGATTTTATTACTTACTCGGGGAATCGATCTTGGAACTCTCAAAATTCAAGTTTGGTGCTCTTGCAACTCAATTGAACAACTGTTGCGTGTTTCAGGAACATCGGCGTGGGCCGTTCTTTAGCGACTTGCCATATTTCTGTTGGTGTGGACATCAACTCCAAATGTAAATTTGACTAGCCTTTTCTTCGTCTTTTTGTCTAAAATTTCGGGCTGAACTATAAATCGGAGTTTACAGGGCCCTCCATCCCTCCCTTTTTCGTGAGGTCGTTATTCCCGTCAGTTTGTTTAACTACAAAAGGCATAGAATAAGTTTTCATGCATTGAGCGTCCTATTTTGAGAGTTTACTCATACGCACGTGCGGGGGCACATAAACACACACACACGCGCGCGCGCGCGCGCTCACACACACACACACACACACACACACACAACACACACACACACACACACACACACACACACGCACACACACATACACACACACACGTGCGCGCGCGCACACACACACCCAGAGAGAGAGAGAGAGAGAGAGAGAGAGAGAGAGAGAGAGAGAGAGAGATGTACAAAGGATTCACTGTGATGCAGAGGATAATGGTACCTTCACATCCTCTCAACAAGGTCAGGGAACCTATTTAGTGTCTGTTGTTTTCTTCGCGCGTCAAATAAACACTGTGCCTTGAAAGGTGAAATGATGATAATGGTGTAACGTAATGCATATTTATGACCTAGCGATATTTATCGGCTTTGGGATGACAGTGCTAGAAATACGTCGGTTGAAACTTTTCTTCATCCGTAGACCCCTACTGCGTGACCTGGAAACGAAATGGTGACGTGTTGAGCATTATTAGTAGCTTTTCAAACAAAATCTTCTCTCTCTCTCTCTCTCTCTCTCTCTCTCTCTCTCTCTCTCTCTCTCTCTCTCTCTGCCCATTTCCTGCGCTTGTTTTCTTCGTAAGTATCTGCTTTTGTCTTTTGTGTGTGTGTGTGTTTAAACCCGTACCTTTGAATGAATAACGAGAGAATTTAGAAGCTTACTCATCTTCTTGCTGCGGCAAATGGAATAGCAGATACATTGCGTGGAAGGTGACATGGAAAGGGCAGACGGCAGGCTGGGGTTGTTTTTTTGTTTGTTTGTTTGTTGTTTTTGGTTTGTTTGTTTGTTGTTGTTGTTTTGTTTGTTTGTTGTTTGTTGTTTGTTTGTTTGTTTGTGTGTTGTTTTTTGTTTGTTGGTTGTTGTTTTTGGTTTGTTTGTTTGTTGTTGTTTTGTGTTTGTTTGTTTGTTTGTTGATTGGAAGCATCGCGAGATGAATGCTGGCGTTGGCGAGAGCATGTAACAGTCTCCGGGGTAGTGTGAGTGTGTGTGTGTGTGTGTGTGTGTGTGTGTGTGTGTGTGTGTGTGTGTGTGTGTGTGTGTGTGTGTGTGTGTGCGTGTGTGTGTGGGGGGGAGGGGGGCTTTTGTTTGTCTTTAATCCGACCCATTTTGGGCGGGGTTGTTACCGTGTTTCACATGAATCAGAAACTTGTCATCATGTCTCGATCTCATCATGCCTGAACATTGCTTCTCATCATGACGCAGCGTTCATTTCTTACAGTGTGACGTCGCTTTAAAGAAGAGTGGTTCAAACTTTTTTTTTTCAGTTTAGAGGAATTCTTTTCATAGAAACCGCTGAAGAAGGAGTCAAGTAGTCCCCCTTTCATTTTTTTTTTTTTTTTTTTATGAATGTTTATGCAGGGGCAGGGCTCTTTTTTTTTGTGGTCAAAATAATAGTTAATGTCAAAACCTCTTTTAAGCCATAAAATTCCGAACACAGAGGTTTTGTCTGTGTCTGCCCTCAATGAGAAGTTTAAATTCTGCGGTCCAGTTCGTAAGGAAGTAGGTTGGGGCTGGGGATGCAGGGAGGGATGGGAGTGAAAGGTCTTTTGGAATGGAGGGAGGGGGAGGGGGGAGGGGGAAGGGGCATATCCAAGACTGTGGTGAAAAATCTAATCCGCCACTGAACACCTGGAAGACACATACCTGATCACTGATGACACGGGGAAGTTCGATTACGTAGCAAATCAATTTAACAGGGTATTGGGTTTTCACATCAGCTTGGTCCATTACTGTGCGTGCGTGCGTGCGTGCGTGCGCTGTGTGTGTGTGTGTGTGTGTGTGTGTGTGTGTGTGTGTGTGTGTGTGTGTGTGTGTGTGTGTGCTTGAAGAGGAAGGGTTGCAGGGAGCAGGAAGAGGTTCCGGACTGTAATTCTCCACTCTCTATTATCCGAATCTCTCCCTTGTATACTACATAACTCAATAATTTGCTGGTCTGTGTCCTCGCGGAACTTGACTCAACCATTTAAATTCCATGGAGAACATAGGGCTATGGCAGCACTCCTACAGCAGACTAGGTTCTACACTGACTTCTGCAGCTGGGCCCATGTCATTCCGGCTGTCTTCATTTCAGAATACATGCACCGCCGCCAAATCTGTCGAGGTCGTCCCTTCTTCCTTTCGCCCTGTGGGTTCCACTCAAGGGCCTGTGTTGTGAGGTTCGTTGGCAGCTTTCTTAGTTAATGCCAGTCCCGCTCTCATTTTATTTTTCTGTATCACTTTGTTAGCATTTTGTTTGGTTCTCTCCACGATCTGGCGTGTGTGGTATGGGTGTTTCCCTTTTTTCAGTTTGAAAAATGTCGTCCCTGAAGAAAATATCAGGGCCCATTCACTATCTGTTGAGAAGTTGTCAAGGTCTAAGTCCACGATTGGCTCATCGTGAATCCCCGCCCTGCGGCTCTTCTCGAACAATGCATGGGTACACGCCTGCTACGCTTTCTTTTATGTAACAAATTAAACAGATGGATAAGTTCAGTGATTTCAGTGAAAGAATGAGCGAATAAGGAAGACTTCGTCTTTACGGAATTCCATCCAGCCTGGAAATGCTTTCCGATGTGATCCAGAAATCAAACAACAAAAGCCCTAAAAGATGCTGTACAGTCTGGAAGAAGCCCGGTAGCGAACTCCGGTGGAAAGTGGGTTGTCGTTACCGTCGTCAACTCCGTCATTGACTCTGTCGTCATAAGTCCATCACCGACTTTTTTTCACTTCCTTAATGTGCCATCACTGCCACTCTCGTCGATACCATTTTTATCAGAACCGCCGTGTCATTATCATCATCACGTCACCATTATCATGATTATCCTCATCATTGTCATCGACACCGTCGTCCTAACAATCATCGAAAACATCGTCGTTGTCGCTGCCAGTGCTGTCCTCGTCTGCGAAATGTGCTTCCTGGCATCATATCCTCTTCTGAAGAATACAGCTCCTCTTCACATTTTGTCCTCATCGTTACCTCATTTGCAGGATGTGCCCGTTCACTCATCGTCATCTCGTGTGCAAGATACGCCCGTTCACTCATCGTCATCTCGTGTGCAAGATACGCCCGTTCACTCATCGTCATCTCGTGTGCAAGATACGCCCGTTCACTCATCGTCATCTCGTGTGCAAGACACGCCCGTTCACTCATCGTCATCTCGTGTGCAAGATACGCCCGTTCACTCATCGTCATCTCGTGTGCAAGATACGCCCTTCACTCATCGTCATCTCGTGTGCAAGATACGCCCGTTCACTCATCGTCATCTCGTGTTCAAGATACGCCCATTCACTCATCGTCATCTCGTGTGCAAGATACGCCCATTCACTCATCGTCATCTCGAGTTCAAGACACGCCCATTCACTCATCGTCATCTCGTGTGCAAGATACGCCCATTCACTCATCGTCATCTCGAGTGCAAGACACGCCCATTCACTCATCGTCATCTCGTGTGCAAGATACGCCCATTCACTCATCGTCATCTCGAGTGCAAGATACGCCCATTCACTCATCGTCATCTCGTGTGCAAGATACGCCCGTTCACTCATCGTCATCTCGGTGCAAGATACGCCCATTCATCATCCATCTCTAATCCATTCTATGTCATCTCGTGTCAAGAACGCCCATTCCATCTTACTTCATTGTTCATCTCATGTCAGGTACGTCTCTACGTATCTTACATTCATTGTTTCTATTTCGCAGGCTACGCTCTCAATCTTTCCTCATCGTTATCTGTTTGCAGGCTACGCCTCCTAACATGTTCTCCTCATCGTTATCTGGTTTGCAGGCTACGCCTCCTAACATGTTTCCTCATCGTTATCTCGTTTGCAGGCTACGCCTCCTAACATGTTCTCCTCATCGTTATCTTGTTTGCAGGCTACGCCTCCTAACATGTTATCCTCATCGTTATCTTGTTTGCAGGCTACGCCTCCTAACATGTTCTCCTCATCGTTATCTTGTTTGCAGGCTACGCCTCCTAACATGTTATCCTCATCGTTATCTCGTTTGCAGGCTACGCCTCCTAACATGTTTCTCCTCATCGTTATCTCGTTTGCAGGCTACGCCTCCTAACATGTTATCCTCATCGTTATCTCGTTTGCAGGCTACGCCTCCTAACATGTTCTCCTCATCGTTATCTTGTTTGCAGGCTACGCCTCCTAACATGTTATCCTCATCGTTATCTCGTTTGCAGGCTACGCCTCCTAACATGTTATCCTCATCGTTATCTCTTCTACAGGACATGTCTCTCAATTTTTAAACATTATCGTTATCTCATTTCCAGGATATTCCTCTTGATATCTTAGCCTCATTGTTATCTAATTTGTAGGATATGCCCATTGACATCCGAATCGTCATTTCATTTGAAGGATATGTCTCCTATTATCTTATCCTTGTCGTCATCTCTTTGTTAGTCATGTCTTTGTCAGGATATGCCTTTTGATATCCTACGTTCATCGGTACCTTGTTTGCAGGATACGCTCCCTGACATCTTATCCTCTTCGTCTTCTCGTTTGTAAGATAACTAACGTCTCACCCTCATCGTTAATTCGTTCGCCGGATACGTCTCTGTATATCTTATTCTCGTCATTGTCCCCGTCTGTGGGATAGGCCTCTTGACATCTTATCCTCATCGTTATCTTCATCGGTGGGATCTTCATCTTGATATTTTCTCTGCATCTGCGCGATCTGCCTCCTGATATTTCATCTTCATCTGCAGGATCTACCTCTTGACATCTTCCAAACGGCATAAGCCTCTTTCCCGCCGACTGAACGATCCGTCATGTTCCCCAGACCCACACAATCCCACTGTCGTCTGCAATCATAGAACTCGGGCCTGTCAATGAAGATGATAAACTGGACAGACCGACGGTCTCGTGATGACATTGATCATGTTCATTCATCGTCGTCCGCGTCAGCTCAGTGAGTCATCGCAGACAGGAAAGGGTCAACGGGAAGCGAGGAGGTTAATACGGTGCAAGGCCGTCACTGGCTATTGTGGTTCCATCACTTTGAGCTGATTTTTGTCATGTCATTTTTGTTGTCTGTATCCACACTTTATGTCTGTGTGAGCTCACAGAAAGTACCTTCAATCACGTGTGTGTGTGTGTATGATGTATGTGTGTAATTGAGAAGGAGGGGATAGATGTGGGGGTGGGGACGGGTATGTTGAGGATAGGTGTGTGGAGGAAAGACGATATTCCTACATCCGTGTTATTGTTTCATTTCTTTTTTTTTTAACAGTTGATTCTATTCTAAATGGTAGTAATATTATGAGCTGTATATTTTAGAGGTACTTTAAAAATACGACGTGTGTTAAACTGTAAAATCTGCTGCGTTGTTTCATTATTTGCATCTGATAAATGTGTTTATTACTGGATCTATACACAGTTAATCTGTGTTTTTGTGATAACAGTTGCACTTAACTCAAGCTTCCTTTTTGGAGACAATAAGGTTGTTGTTTTTTTCATCTCTCACCCAGTTATCAACCAGTCTTGCCCTCTATGTGTTCTGATCAGTGATCATGTGTTCTTCATATGCAAAAATCATGGGTCTACTGGGTTGATATTACAAAAATTGAGCAGTTTTCATCCAGGAGTCCAAAGGTGGCTGAGCAGGCATCAATATGGTTCTGTTTAAAATACCAAACTCAGAGACTCCCAATGTCTCCAGTGAAGGATTTCATATGTATTTTTCAATGTTGTCTTTTTCAACCTTGCCAAACCCCCTACCAATCCATCCCCTTATATTCCAATCTAGGTACCAAAAAATAGTTTACCCACAATTGGTTTTCCCCACTCCACATATACTTTAATTGTTTGTTGGTTTGTCCTGCCTGAAGAAGACCTTTAGGTCAAGGCTTACTACTTCAATAATTGTTGTATTAGTCTGGCTGCTCAGTACTTCAACATTCGTTTTCATGTTTTGACCTCCGCTTGCCGTCAGTACACTTTGAAAGAACCCAGTCAGGAGCTCCCTTTCTGGCATGCATACCTCTGCTCAAAAGATCTTTGGAACGACTGGCAATCGCCCCGGTGCAAAGTGCAGTGGTCATTTGCGCTGGCACGATTTTGAATAGCAACGTTGCAGTCATCTGTATTTACGCTATTGCAAATGCTAATCGTGTATCACCCTGGGGTGATTGCTCACCTCCCCGGATCATTATCTGCTCCATGTTGTCTGTAATGTGTAAATCTCAAACATCCACTTCTGAGTCAGTTTGGTATGCCGTAGAATGCAGTATGTTTCAATCAACAGAATGTAATATGTTGCTGCCATTTTTTCCTTCAAATTTTCTGAACTGCATAGGTAAATGACGCTTATATTTCTCCATCATGTATCTGCTTTTTAACTCCCATGAAAATGTGTTTGTGTAAATGTAATAATAAAAAAAAAAAACGTTAAATAATTCACTCAAAAATTCCGCCCGCAACAGTTTAAACATGAGTGTCCCCCCACCCCCCACCCCTGCTCCCCCACCCCACCGCCACCTTCCCCTCCCTATGCAAGCGGATTAAGCATCGGTGTCTTACGTTACACAGACAACCTTGAGTACGGACATCACTGGAGGATATTCGCACGGTGTAACACCGACACGGCTCCGCGCACTTCACTGACAATGGGGGAGGAGCCAGTATGTTCAGGAGAAAACCTTCGAGACAGTGAAGGGTGGAGGAAGGGAGATAACCCCCCAAAAAAGGCGAGAAAGAGGAAGAAGACAAGGGGAGGGCCTTGTCAAGGGGAGACAGGCGGAGTGGGAGGAGGAGGAGGAGGAGAGCTGAGAGAGGGATGGAAGACAAGACAGAAATCTTGTCCTCCAGCTCTTAAAACGGTCCTGTCTCGCTTGGCCGAGTCACACGAAGTGACGGCTTTCTCAGCTCACTGGTTTGCAGACATAGGTCTTGTTCTTCCAAAGCCCCCGTCGCTGGAGTCGGTGGTATAGCTGGAGTCTGGAGCGCTGCAGGTCTGCTCTCTGGTTGTCTGTTGAAAGGTGAGATTAGAGTGAAACAGGAAGCCATTGATGCTGAGCGAAGAATGAATGAATTAATGAATGGAAACGAAGAGCAAAATGGACACACACAAAAATGGATTAGAGCACAGCGACTGTTTGGTAGAAAACATAAACGTAAAGAAGGGCAAACACTGTTCGACAGAGAACACAGATATAAACAAGGCCAACTAACTGTTGGATAACAGAAACGTAGAGAAGAGCAACGGATTACTGGACAATATTGATGTAGACAAGACCAACTGATTAATGGAGAATATAAATGTAAAGAATGGCAACTGATTCATGGAGAATATAGATATACAGAGGAACAACTTATCGATAGAGAACACAGATGTAGAGAAGAGTTTCTGATTAACGGAGAATATTATATGCAGAGAAGAGAACGGAGATGTAGAGAGGAGTAACGTATCGATAAAGAACACAGACATAGAGAAGACTGGCTGATCAGTGGAGAATATAGAATATAATGCAGAGAAGAGAATATAGATGCAGAGATGAGCAACATTTAAACATAGAACATAAAGAAGAGTAATGATCAACGGAGAATGCACATGTAGAGAAAGGCGACAGGTTACTGGAGAATATTGAGACCAGGGGCACGATTAACGGGAGAATAAAGATGTAGAGACAGCAACAGATACATGGATAATATGAATTTGGAGAAGACTGACAAATCGATGGAGAAGACGAATGTAGAGAGAAGCAACTGACTGGAGAGAATATAGACCTAAGGAAGAGCAATTAACAGAGGGGAAAGATACAACTATGAAATATGAATTCACTGAGAGGAAAAACTGGCCCGAGGAAGACCAGCCAATTGAAAGGAAAGATTGACGTAAAGAAGAGAGGGGGAGGTTGAGGGGGGGGGGGGGGGGTAAAGAAGAGCAGTTGATCCACCGAGAATGTAAACTTGAAGAATGGAAACTGATGGAGGAGGAATATCATCTAAATAGCAACTTATTAAAAGAGGAGAGAGATAGCTCATAAGAACAGCAATTGACTGAAGGAAAACAAAGACCTACAAAAGACAAACTGAGAGAGAGAGAGAGTGAGAGAGAACAGAGAGAGAGGATGAGAGAGAGAGAGAGAGAGAGAGAGAGAGAGAGAGAGAGAGAGAGAGAGAGAGAGAGAGAGAGAGAGAGAGAGAGAGGGGGAGTAACCGTTTGAGGGGAATTGTAGACCTACAGGGAGAAAATTGAAAAAGGGATAAGATAACCACCGAAGAGAATTGATAACTGAAAGGAAAATAACAGACCACTCTGGAGTAGAGCAAGAGATTCAGGAGGGAAGAAAGGCTGATAAACGTCAAAGACAGAGGAATGACAATCAATGATTTGGATCTCTTTTTGACATATGGAATAATGGTCTGAGAGAACAGATCGCTTCAAAGAAAATTTGCGGGAGAATAGGAGGTGCGGTAGGAGTGGAGGGAAAGGGGGTGGGGGTGGGGGTGGGGGCTTGCTTTTATTATGAATTCATAATGATATCCACCTCCACCTTCTTCCCGCTGGTTTTGGTAAAAAGAACAAAGGAGCTAATGAACGTAAATGATTTGGTTTGTAATAAATCCAGCACATGCAGATTTGTCCTCAGGAAGGAGAGTCGTGCTTGGTAATGTTTGACAAACTTGAGGCCTGTTTAACTAGGAATTTTGCCACTGTCCATGGCCTGATCAGTTACATGAAAAAAAGAGGGGGGGGGGGGGGGGTCCTCTTTTAGTAAGTTGCTGTTTAGGTGATATCCATCCTCCATCCAAAGGGGATGGGAAGGGAGGAAGGTCCGAAGTTCCTCCCTTATAAGAAAACTGGGCTAACCGTGGCAAAAAAATGCCATTTTGCCACCGGAGGGAGGCCGGTTCAGAAGTTCCGAACGCGCCCCCCCCCCCCCCCCCCCTCCATTCCACCGCCACTCTCCCCCACACCACCACCACCACCCGCCCCATCTTGTCCAACCCTGCTGTCATCCTGTTCTTGCAGATTTTTCCTGGTCCCTCTGATGTTTGTCGTTGCCACTTGATTTGTCCAAAGACCTAACGTGTGCGGATGTAGATGAGAGTAGAACGTCATTCTCCGCGCATTTCTTCTGGCAGATTTACGGCTATTTGAGTTTAGAATTTTGGTGCGGAATTTAGCTGCTACCCATGTCGAATATTCCAAGACAATACATACTGTCAATGTTCTCCGTATTAACTCGTTTTGAGCCGTTATTGCTCATTTCTTTCATGTCTAGAATGTTTTTCTCTCTTTTTTTTCTGATACTCAGTTCCCGTGCTGCTTATTTCAATGTTATTTTCAACAGGGAAAGAAGTCTTGGATTAAATTTTCATGTCATCTATAAGGTGATTGGTGTGGGTGGGTGGGAGGGGTCGGGGTGGGGGGGGGAGGGGGGGGATTGTCTGCGCAGTTGCTGAATCCAGTTGAGTGTGTATGGTGCAACGGTTCAGATAACATGTTTAATTCAGTTTAAATAATCTGAATGCAGTTACATTATTATCATCAATATTGTTGTTATTAGTGTCACTATTGTCGTGATACTAACTGTTGTTGTGCTATCATTATTATCATCACTGTTGTTGTTGTTGCTGTCATGTGTCCTACTGGGTGCCCGGTCAATGATATTCCCATTTCAGGTAGTGGCGGCGGTATTCTTGGTATGCAATGCTAAGAAAACATTTTTTACCTGGCTACTTTCCTGCTGCTCTCGCT
>CM065717.1:79990673-80018173 GCA_033310375.1 Conus canariensis | reverse complement strand
TATCAGCACATGCCAATTGACAAAGCGCTGTTTAACATAATTCCGTCATTCACGAGCTGCACACACGACTGTCTGCGTGCGGGTGGTGAATATGGGGGGATGGAGGGTAGGGGGGGGGTGTTGTCCGCTCCTCTCTGATCTAGCAGAGAGCCAACGCACATTCAGCTAAGGGACGGGAGAGGAGAGGGAGTGAAGCGCGCTACGTAATTTATAAAATGACGTATTCTCTTTCTGTAACAATGTTACTGCAGCAGGGAGAGAAGGGGGAGGGGGGGGGGGAGAGTTTTGAGAGGGGAGAGACGGAGAGTTGGCATAGATTTGAAATCTATACTGCCATTTGTGAGACAAAAAGAAGAGAGAAAGGGGGGATGGTGTGTGTGTTTGTACAATTTGTACAAGATGGTGGATGTTTGAGGGATGGTGTGCTGGTTGACAGTTTTGACTTGTCACACTTCCTTTTCACCATATCACCTTTTTTTTTCAGTTTATGACTTTTAAAAATTTGTGACATTAAACAGTCTCTGTGTGGATTGAACATAGACCTGTATGCCGATCAGTGCGACTTTTTGATTCCCATTTTGCATGCAAGTGACTCCCGCGTTTGCTAAAAGTGCAAAGTCAAGCCAATTATTTGCGGCTTTTGTCTTTGTTGTGTAATTCCATAAATCTTATTACAGAAAGAGCTCAATAACCGCACTGAAGTATTTAACTAGTACACATGATTACGACATTCAGTCAAAAACAAAACAGACAGACAGACAAAAAACTGGCAGCCAACACCTACACCCTTCTACATTTTTTTTAAAATTTTTATTGTCGCTTCTACATCTTTGCGCAAACTAAGAATGGCATATCATGTTATTTACTTTTCAGCAAGTTGAGAGTGAACTAATACATTTGAAAGAGAAGGCGTAAATTTGGCATAGAGCAGGGAGGATGATTTCGTCTTACATAATTTGTTTCCTACAGATGGGAAAGCTAAGTTTTGTTGCTGTTGTTGTTGTTGTTGTTGTTGTTGTTGTTTTGTTGATTTTTGCGAGTTTATTCGGCGTGAGAGTACAGTTACCGCCCATCAGCTGGCCGAAATGCAGTCTTTAGACTTCACACATTTTTTCAGTTTAAATGATTATATACATACATGTATTAATGTGTACGCACGCAACTGTGCTTGTGCGAATCTGTGTGCGCCTTTGTGTGTACGTATAAATATGTACAAGTCTTCATGTGTATAACTAAACTAGCTTACATTGAAATTTAAAGTGTGCTTGTTATGTCAGAAAAGATTTATATGTTTATAGGACTAGAACGTTCGCATCTGGTGTGTTTAATCTTATGTAACGATTTTTTTCATAATGGTACTGTGTGTGCGTGTGTGTGTGTGTGTGCGTGTGTATGCTCGCACGTGTCCGTGTGCCTGTGCATTGTGCGTGCGTGCATGCGTGCATGTGTGTGTGTGTGTGTCTGTCTGTCTGTCTGTCTGTTTGTGTCTGTGTGTATGTGTGTGTCTGTGTGTGTGTGTCTGTATGTCTGTGTCTGTTCCTGTGATTCAGCTGTCTGTCAACGCCCTTTGGCGCCCCGTGCTCAAGCTGGACGACCGCGGCAACGCGGTGAGCGGGAGCGTAGCAAAGCTGAAAGAGCTGGCCATGAACGCGCACCTGTTCCGCATCAAGCTCTACAACTCTGGCAACCCCTACCTGCTCAAGGTGGACAATACCAACGTGCGGGGCGAGCACGTGTGTGCAGAGAGTCTGTGGCACGTCTCCGATAACGGCACACACATCAGCACCGACGTAGAGTGGCTCCATCACCTTGTCTGCTCCAACGGCCGCGTGGAGGTCGTCACCTCGCCGTACTCCCGTCCTAGTGGGTGGAGCATTTCAAATGGAGCCTCGTACCAAGACCGCTTGCAGGACGCACAGCAGAACTTTGGAAAAGTGGACAACTTCACCATGGCCATGCTATGGTACGTGAAGGAGCTGGGTTGCCACAATCCTGTGTATTCTCATTTCCTGGACGGCACGCGGGCCGGAGGTTCGCTCAAAGGACTGGTGGACATGGCAGCTGTGGGAGAGACACGGTGTGTGATGAGGGACCGGGGCTATGCCCTCACCATGAACAACATCTTCATCAACAGACAAACCATGGAGGTCAACGCGCAGAGTCTGACGCACGTGAGCCAGCGCTTTTCGCAGGTTGGGCTGAACTTTCATGAAACGCCATACTACTGGTACTCGTCGTGGACCACGAACGGAAGGCGTGACAACACGCGCTACTTTGTTGGTACCGCTCAGCCCCGTGGACACAACAACGACTTTGTGGCGTTGGACTGGCATGTGGACTCGTGCTGGCGTGAGGTTTACGTGAACGACAAATATGGCATGGCAGCAGATGGGTCTCTGGACGAGCTAATCGTGCTCATCTCCTTGGGACATCGCGTGCGTCTCATGTTTCAAGACACGGTGCTGGAGGCCAACTCGCTGCGTATCTCTGGCCGAACGGTGATCGCTCAGAACTTGGAAGAGATGAAACGCCGTGGGAGCTCTGGAGGCGACAAGTACTTCTTCAACACCGAGACCTTGTGGAAGTGGACCACCGTCCACACTTCTGCCAAGGTCAAGACCTACCTTTACCGGGTCAAGGACATGACCTACTTCGATCAGTTTGAGGAAGACGTGGAGATCCACTGGATGGTGGACACACGGCCCTGGAAGCGCGTGCACAGCTGGCCCATGGTGGACATCGGCGGCCGAAACAGTATGGACATCCTGATCGAGGCCGTGGAGCGCGGTGCCTCCATCCGCTTCAGTCTGCAGCAGGACCTCACGGCTGGCTTCTTCTTCACCAACGCCGACAACGTGCGCTATGACGCTGACCGCAACACTGTGTTCGCCCAGTGCTGCGACACATCAGCGACAGGAAGCACCCCTTCAATCCCAATGAGTACGAGATCCAGGCCAGCCCCTTCCACTGGTTCCTGATGATTTCCTCGGATGGCGTCATGGCCATGTCTGCCTGGAAAACCAATGAACGCACCCAGCTGTACGACATTGTCGCTCCGGAGGCTAACATCACATGGTTCGCCTCCTACTAGACATCCGGGATGGATGGGGACAAGTTATTTATTGGATGGTTCAGTCTTGAATAATGGAACGTATGTGGTTGCTGCGATCGTGTGTGTGTGTGTGTGTGTGTGTGTGTGTGTGTGTGTGGTGTGTGTGTGTGTGTGTGTGCGTGTGTGTATGTGTGTGGAGACTGGTGATCGTTTCCATATCATGTGTGCAAACAGAGAAGGAGGCGTTAAAAGACGACTTACGAGAAGTCTGATCTTTTTCATTTTAATGCAAATTTCAAACAGCAGCATATTTTGTCGAGCTGTTGAAGTGTCTGTTTTCCAATCTATGCTCCGTGCTGTCAACTCAAAATGTACACATAACTTTAATGTGTCATGTCTTCCACAACAATCGTCAAATCTTGCTAGCAAATCGTTCTGTTATCATTTTTTGTTTTTTCTTTTTTTTTTTTTTGTTTCATTTCTTTTCTGTTTGTTTGTTTGTTTGTTTGTTTGTTTGTTTTTTGTTTTTTTTTTTGTTGTTTTTTTTTTGCTTATTTGTCTCCGATATAATCTGTGGCGAACGCTGGACGTTAAACTCTCACTGATTGAATATTAACTTATTTTTTGTTTCTTCTAGGGATTGATTAGATTCGTTTATGTATTTATGCGTTTACCGATTGATTTGTGTGTTTATGGGCTGATTTGTTTATTGATTTGTTTATGGACTGAATTGTTTGTAACTGTTTTCATTTGTTTGATTGATGCATGCTTGCTTGTGGTTGTTTGGTCGCTTTTTTTTGTTTGATTTCTCGCTTCTTCCGTCTGTTCTTCCTTCTTCTTTTTTTTCCCTTTTATTTTTTCTGTCTTTCTTCCTTCTTTACCTCCTTCATAGCCAGTTGAAGTCATTCTCTGTGTGTGTGTGTGTGTGTGTGCGTGTGCGCGTGCGCGCGCGCGCGTGCACACACGAGAGAAAGAGGGAGAGAGGTGGGCTAGGGATGACTGGATTGTGTATGGGTGTGTGCGCAAGCTTACATAAGAAAGCTTCATTGCCATTGACCAGATAGTGTCGACAGTGCATTCGTATCTCAGAAATTGAATGATGGAGGTGTTCATGACAAGGGAGAGAACTATCTCAGTTAACCTTTTATAACCAGTAATCTTAGCATACCCACCCTCTTCCCACCACCACCACCACCCCCGACACCACTCCCCACCTGTCCTCTTCCCCAAACGCCCTGACACCTTTCCGCACCAAGCGTCGGTTCCCTCCACATCGCCCTGACACCTTTCCGCACCAAGCGTCGGTTCCCTCCACATCGCCCTGACACCTTTCCGCACCAAGCGTCGGTTCCCTCCACATCGCCCTGACACCTTTCCGCACCAAGCGTCGGTTCCCTCCACATCGCCCTGACACCTTTCCGCACCAAGCGTCGGTTCCCTCCACATCGCCCTGACACCTTTCCGCACCAAGCGTCGGTTCCCTCCACATATATGGTCATAATTCATCCAAAAGCTTTCAGTCTCTGTCTCTGTCTGTCCGTCTCTCTGCCTTCTTTTTTTCCCTTTAATTTTTTCTGTCTTTCTTATATATATATATATATATATATATATATACATATATATATATATATATATATAAATGTGCGTGCGTGCGTGTGTGTGTGTGTGTGTGTGTGTGTGTGTGTGTGTGTGTGTGTGTGTGTGTGTATTCCGGAGTTTAGGCACCCTATGCTGTCTAAAGAGTTCTGATCATAATTCTCTCTCTCTCTCTCTCTCTCTCTCTCTCTCTCTCTCTCTCTCTCTCATCTCTCTCTCTCTCTCTGCCCTCCCCACCCCCCACGCTCTCTTTGAATTAATGTGTATAGTTACATGCAGCCTTTTAAAGACGGGGCTGTTATGCTTAGTTGATCACTATGTAATAATTGTTTATGTATATCACACCATAGTATGTTATGATGTGGTGCTCATGAATTGTTAGATTGTCTATTGTGTTTCTTTCCATTTTGTGCTCTAAATCTTATATAATACATCTGTATTTGTGAACTCTAAACCATCCCCGTCCCTCCACCACACCCAAACTCTCCAACTTCAGAAGGGGCTGTGTCCTACATTAAATAAATATTCATTTCACTTCATTCATGTCATTCCTTTCTTTCTCATTCTAAAAACATTAACGAGGGCATTCAATGCCCACTCTCTGTTTTGAATGAACGTAGCAGCTTATGTTTTGTAGCTGTTTTCCATTGTTGAATAGAAGGCATCGCCTTCGTTAGCAGACCTGATGTAAATCCTGGACCAATGACTGTTCTACAAGTTCTTGTCACCGGTTACATTTTGCGAGGGCGCTGTCAGCGGATACATGTACGGAAGTTAATTATATGTAGTTCTGTAAATAAATTATCAATTCATCAGAACCCCATACAGCTCTCTCTCTCTCTCTCTCTCTCTCTCTCTCTCTCTCTCTCTCTCTCTCTCTTTATCTATCTATCTATCTGTCTATCTATCTATCTATCTCATATTCATGGTTTCTAAGTTGTAAATACAACAGCACGCAACTGTCTTAGCACCTTAACAGTTACTTTTTTTCAAACTCATGTAAAATTCTTGCCTTTGGAAATGTACATAATATACTGCGATCTGAAATGGATGGTGAATGCATGTGATTTGTGTCCACGCCAATAAAGTCTTCAACGAAAGTGTGAATTTTTTTTTTTTTTTTTAATCACTTTTCTCTTGCTAATGCTTTGTTTCGCGTGAGTACGCTTGAAAGGACATACATTGGTCTACATTTTTACACATGTACTTAATCATAGCCACAGCCACACATGCATTCCCCTATCCTCTGTACACACACACACACACACACACACACACACACACGACCACGCACACACAACACACACACACACACACACACACAACACACGGGCGCGCGTGCGCGCTCGCACCAGGCGCGCAAGTGTAGTAAATAGAAGTAGCCTGGACGTTACCGAGAAAAGGAATTTTGAACGAGGCGTGATAGTGGATAGCGGCAAGGAGCTGAGAAAAAGAAAATGGAGATTTAAAACAAAAAAAATGGCGGTAGTGATGGACACTGAGAGAGTAAATATACCAAGAGACGGAGAGGGAGGGTGGTGGAAGGGTAGTGATGAAGGTTTGAGACCAAATGTCATCTGAACAGGAATGGAAAGAAAGCGAAGGGGGTGGACAGGGAGGAGTGTGAGGGGAGAAGGGGAAGGCTATATTTGAGAAGAAGGGAGTGTTTGAAGCCTCCGTGACAGCGTGAAGGTGGGATGAAGGTTTGGAAGGACTGAAGGTGAACAGAGGGAAAAAGGGGAAGGGAAGCCTGAAGCGCGGTTGGGGGGGGGGGGGGGGGGGCGAGGATGTATGCACTGACAGCGCGTGTGAGAAAGGTTCAGGATGGATGAGGAAGGGTGGGATATGTCACGTTTCGCTCAGTTACGGTTTGCTAAATCCTTTGTCTTCACGCGAAATTGCCAGTTTCTTCCTTTCCTGAATATTGTAAAAAATAAAATAAAATAAAAAATAAAAAAGTAATGATTCAATCAAACGCTGACGCACGATTCTCCCAAAGGCTGTTGTGGTGTACGGGGAAAGATGGGGAGACGCATGATGAGAAAAGATATCTGTTCTTACATCCAGCGACATTACCTTATTTGAGCGGAAAATGAAGTGAATTTCTTAGGGAAAAAAAACCGACTGAATCAGAGGCCAGATTGTTTAAGCTGTCTCCTGTTGGTCGTTTTAGTTTCTTTCATGCTATATTACCAAATTTTGCTAACTCGCGAGGTTGGTGATTATCAAGACTTTTGAAGACCTGTTGTCAGGTCTGTCTGCCTCTGTTATCATTCATGTGTGTGTGTGTAGCTTGATCGCACCCGATTTGTGGTGAAGCATGGAAAATGTATGGGAATACAGACGGATTGAGTGAAACATGGTTAGGCAAAAAGTCACTGGAAGTAACATGATTAGGCAAAAAGTGTTGCACAGGCAGAGACGTGAGAAGAGGGAGGGTGTGGGGTGGGGGGTGTGTGGTGTTTGGGGGTGGGGTGGGGGTAGGAAGATTGATGCAGTAGCCAGTTGCATAGAAGCAGCAGCAAAGCAGTAACAACGGAAAGTTCTGAGCAGTTCTTTTATTCAGTTTCAGTGAATCAATCATTTTTCCCGCGCTCCTCCTCTGTCTGTAACTGACGGTGACCAATGCAACAAGACCAAGTTGAACTGTTCAAAGAGGCAGAGGGCAAAGGAGCAGTACTCGCCTGGTCTCTCTACTATTCGCCTTTTCACACTCCCGTTCGCTCGCGCAGACAACTTTACCTCTTCTGCGCAAGAGAACTGCTGGCCACACGCCACAATTAGGATTTTGCACTAAAACGCTTAACGTTCCATGTAAGAGTTTTGAGGCCTACTATGAATTTGAGCCAGCATTTAGTGTTAAACTGATGTGTGATCAAAAGAACAACTCCCCACCTGTTACGGATGGTGTGCGGTGCGTGTTTTGCTGACTCTCACCTGAAGACGTTTAGATGCGTGTACGACTTTTCTCTACACACACCCACACCACACGAACATAGATAGCCAGGCAACAAGTTAAGTTTCTACTTTTTTTTTCTTTTGCTACCTGAACCACCACATCAAACCAATACATAATAAACAAAAAGCAGACCATCAAAATACTTTCGCCACTACCAAAGGGCGCACAACGACACTAGATTCTATATTGTCACATCAAACCAAGCTGGCACTCACAGCAGTGTCACCACAAACAGTCTATGCTCTTGGCCGCATCTGGCCCTAGTCACACAGTTCTCACACAGGTCAGAAGTCACTCACGGGAACAGTTCGTGGAGTCCTTCCAGTGACTCCCACGTAACAAAAGGATACACGTCGACACGACGGAAAACGAAGTCACTCACGGAGGTAGTTCGTGGAGTCCTTCCAGGGACTCCCACACAGCATAAAAAAACACAAGTCGTCGTCCCGACGAACTCTGAAGCCCATTGACCCGCTAGCTCGCTGCTGACCTCACGGAAAACCTCTCCATACCCCCACGGGGTAGAGACGGCAGCTGGGCTCGTGCTGCACCGCACACCCGGTTGGCAGTGCACACATGATGTCTACTGACCCTCGGTTAGCCTCTCAATACCCTCACAGGTAGAGATAGTGGCTAGGCACGGGCTGCACCCCACACCCAGATGGCAGTCAGTTCAAGTATATAGCCTACTTCCAACACATTTATCGTTCTTGTTTGTAATTAACAGTCACTCTTCCCATAACATATTTCACTTGAACTTGGGGGAAAATACCCATAATAGAATCTACAAAATTTCAATACAGTGGATGCATTTCAATAGAAGATTTTCTTTCGTTAACACCATGATTGTTTACATTGAAGGAAAGGATTTCCACATGGAACCCTTTTTTCAAAGTACCAAGAATACAATTATTACATATAAAGGAACGAATTCCGTTTGTCCCATTTTATCAAGAAAAGAATGTTTTTTATCATATCACATCATTACTAGACGTGTCCAACTGCATTTCAAGGAACGATTTCCGTTCGTCCCTTTTTATAAAAAAAAAAAGATTTTTAATCATCATCACTAGACGTGTCTAATTACATATCAAGGAAGGATTTCCGTTCGTCCCTTTTTATCTTTCCACAAGAAGAATCAGAATACATTTTCCGATAATTTATGCACAATAATTTCCAGAGCTCACCAACACTCACATCATTATAATACTTTAGGGGAAAATATAAACAACGCTGTTTTTCCAGTAATACAGTGATTTAACTAGATCACTTTTCCCGATCACATAACATTATGTATATTCTTTCTTCTTTCTACTCACTCCATTCTCCTCATCCTCCTCTCAACCCACATTCACTAACTACAACTTCCTACTGTCACCCTATGTCTCGTCAAATCACAAGATACATCAAGGGAACAATTAGATATGTTTAGGCCTTTACTAAGAGCTACAACGTTCCTAATCACCTGTAGAAAACAAAACAACCTTCATTACTACAAACCCTAACTTCAATTCTCCGACAGCTGTCGGAGTGCGCCAGGGCTGTCTACTCTCTCCCACGCTCTTCAACGTCTTCCTGGAAAGAATCATGACTGATGCACTTGAAGACCATGAAGGATCAGTCAATACTGGAGGCAGAACCATCACAAACCTCCATTTTGCCGACGACATCGACGGTTTAGCTGGAGAGGAGCAAGAGCTAGTCAATCTGATCAACAGGCTGAACACCTCCACAGAATTTGGCATGGAGATTAGCGCAGAAAAGACCAAAGTGATGACCAACAACCCAATCGGTTTTGCCAACGACATAGTGATCAACAACAAGAAGCTTGAACCCATCAACAGCTTCAAATACTTGGGTGCAACAATCGCAGATGAAGGGTCAAGACCAGAAATTCTCTCCAGAATTGCTCAGACCACAGCCGCATTGAGAAAGTTGAAGCCAGTATGGAACAACAAAAACATCTCCATCAGCTCAAAAATCAGACTGATGCGATCCTTAGTCATGGCAATCTTCCTCTATGCTTGCGAATCATGGACACTAAAAGCTGACCTTGAAAAAAGGATCAAAGCAGTTGAAATGAGGTGCTATAGAAGACTCCTTGGCATTTCATACAGAGATCACATCACCAACGAGGAAGTAAAGAGACGCATCGAGAATGAAATCGGTCCATATACAGATCTCCCCACTTCAGTTAAACGACGCAAGCTGAAGTGGTATGGACATGTCACGAGGTCATCAGGCCTTGCCAAAACTATCCTGCAGGGCACAGTACGAGGAGGAAGGCGGAGAGGTCGACAAAGAATTAGATGGGAAAACAACATCACAGAGTGGACGGGCCTGGAGTTTAGGGACGTGTTGAGGAGGGCGGAGTGCCGGTGTAACGAAAAGTTTTAACTCCCCGAATGGTTTAACTCCCAGGGAGTTAAACTGTTCATATGTAAATTTTAACTCCCCGGGAGTTAAACTAGAATGACTCCCACCCTGTGCCAAAATAACTCCACTCAGTAAAACTTCAAAATGTTCTAAAAATCTTTTTTGTACAAGTCTCAACAAATTCTTGAAACATTAAGGGGGGGAGTCATTTTGTACATATATCAGACGTAACTCCCACCCTGTAACAGAATGACCCCCCTGGGAGTTAGTACAGTTAATCCAGGCGTGTAAAAGTATAACTCCCTGCCCACCAAGGGGAGTCAGTTTTTCACAGTTTAGAATAACTCCCCTGGGAGTTAAAGTGTACGCGTGTTTTCTGACTCCCAGGGAGTTACTTTGTAACAGAGGGGAGTTAATCTGATCATGACTAAGATGACTCCCCACCCACCTATTCCCAGGTGTCTTTCGGTAAGAGAATGGAGAAGGGGATTTAATGTTCATGATCATCATCATCATATGGAAAGGAAATGTCCGTGTACATATTCATGTGTTCATCTATGCATGTCCTTGATATTTTACTATGCCTTTTTGTAGATAATCTGTATGTAAAGTCTGTACATACATGAATTAATGGTTTGATGCCTTTGGTAGAAATACTGTACCTTCAGTCTTTGGCGTTTCTCTCTCTCTCTCTCTCTCTCTCTCTCTCTCTCTCTCTCTCTCTCTCATGGAATCTATGCGACTATCAAACAGTCACCCATAAGTGTAGGCCATTACACTCAAATGGTGTAGAAATGGAAAATTTTCAGTTTTTCATTGTGTCATGCCGTCAAATTAGGGAGTGGGGGGTGGGGGGGGGGCGGGTTGAGAGGGTAAGGAAGGTGGGGAGAGAATGACGAGTAGTCGCGACGTGACGTAAAATTGTATTGATCGCTACATCTGGGAGAGAAGGAAGGAGAAAAAGGGTTGGCATAGATTAGAAATTTGTGTGTGAGACACATGGGATAGAGAAAGGGAAAAAGGGGGGGGGGGGGGGGGGGGGTTGGTGCCTGTTTTTGTACAATTTGTACAAGAGGGTGGCTGCTCGGGACAGATCTGATGAAGTTGTCAAGTGACTCGTCACAGGTGTGGTGGTGTGCGCGTGCCAAGCTAAAAATGAAAGTCGGCCAGCCAATCAGAAAAACACACATTTTTCAATAATATTCAGGACACGTGACTAATTCACAGAAACCAATAATATCGAAGGAAACAATTCTACCTGACAAGTCTTGATCTGGCAAGTTAGTGCAAGAACACACACACACACACACACACACACACACACACATTTCGAAAATATATAAGATGCATGGGCGGTAGCGAGGTGCGGGGAGTGGGTAGTGGGTGGGAGTCATTCTGGTGGTATGTCAGAATAACTCCCCTGGAGTCAAACTGAAACACAGAGGGAGTTAGTTTTTTATATTCTAGTTTAACTCCCAGGGAGTTAAAATTTACAAGTGAACAGTTTAACTCCCTGGGAGTTAAACCATTCGGGAGTTAAAACTTTTCGTTACACCGGGATGAATGGAGAGGACTGGTTGTCAGAGCTATTCAGGTGCCCCTACGGACGGGAGTCTCAGGGATCAAGGACAAGGACAACTTCAATTCAATTATCAACATATATCAGACTGCCAGCGAGGACCTGCCTTCAGTCTCCCTTCGGCATTCTGATGAAGTTGCTCGGCCGGTAGCTCTGCGGAGACTGAAGGGAAATCTTCACTCACCTGACTTAAACAAAACGCAAGTGAGTAGCTGTCAGGTAAACAGGCCAACTGGTTTTACAGGTTTACCTGTTCCGGTCAAACGTGTGCCCAAAATTTGGGACGGGACGAAATACGGTCCGTCACACCACCTATTATTTCCATTGTTTGGGGGGATTTTCACCGATGAAATCACAAACAATCTTCAAATACACGACTTTCCCCTTAGTCGACGGCTCATTTCAGGCCTTAGCACTTACCCGTGACCCTCTCTTTGCACCAGCTCGAAGCGCACAAATATTCCCATACCTTTGATTTTAATCTGCCTGCTTGGAACCACCTGGCTAGTAGCTTGATGGCCATATGAAAGAAAAAGAGGAGAATCAACTTTAGACACCATAACAATCCTCAAAACAATCTAATCGCACAGTCTATAAATACTCGACTCCTTAAGCAAGGCCTTGGCGCTTTAATTTTTGGTGTGCAGCCTGCTCAGTTGGCTGGGCTGCCCTCCTGTCTTGCTGTCTGCTCATCAGTGAAGTCAGCCTTCTGCCTCCTGCATCCTTTGCCCACCAGCTGTGCACCGCGCGTGTGCTTCGAACATGATGATTTAACATTATCACATGTGAAACGTGGTGAACAGCTGGCCAGCCTGTGAACAGGAGGCATGATATAGAGCCAGTCGAACTGACAGTAGGAGTGTTTTGAGTATGCGCAATGAAACTCAGACTGCTACATTACAAGGTTATTCCTGGACCCTCTGCTCTTTTGATCTGTTCAAATGCTGATTCCATTTGTATACTTGATTAATGTTTAAATCGTTTGGGGAGGCTGCGTGATGCGTCATCACTGTATATTGTAGCAAGTGGGGAGAGAACTATAAAATAGGCATTCTGGCTCACCCACCTCCGCCAGCTCCAACCGGCTGAAGCCGGTTTCGCTGTTGCTCCGCCGGCTTACCCAGAATGCCTATTTTATAGTTCTCTAATAGTAAACACTTTACAAACATACATAATGTGTAGGATTATCTGTTTTTAACACTAATTTAGAAAACTTTTGAGACTTCAGTTTTTGCTTAATCCTTCGTTTTTCTTGATCGTTTTCAATAACATCATTTTCACGCATACATTCATCAAATGCGTCTCTGTCTTTCATGTGAAATAAAACCACTGTCTTTAATTGCTCTCTAAAGTCTTTTAAAACTGAGTTATATTTTTGACATAGAATCCACACACTTATCCCAGCATGTCTTCCACTGAAAGCCAGTTTTGATAAAGTGTTTCTCTTTTTAACTATGTCTCTTTCTGCCGAACAGTCATCTATAATAAATAGTGTCTGAGTTCCTTCAAACTGTCTAAAGAAATGTTCTAAACACTCACTCAGTTTATTGCTAGGATCAACTAAATATATGTCATCATCTGTCCATATAAACCTTCTGTCGTGATATGCTTTGTTCCATTTAAGTGTTGGGCAGAAAATTACTATATGATCAAAATTATAACGATAAACTGTTTGTAATAGGTCGAGGACAAATATTGTTTTTCCACAACCAGTCTGTCCACAAATCAATGAACAATGAGGGGTTTTTATCATAAAGTTTAACATTGACACCAAAGTCGTTTGCTCCATAGTTTTAAAACAGAATTTAATTTACACCAGTTATTGTTTTTATCATACTCTCTGTCAAAACTTGTTCAGTATAATAAAACCCTATAAGGCCCAAATGTGTAAGATTAATCCAGTTCAGTTCTGTAAGATCGTTTCTATTTAAACTAATATCAATTTTGTTGCTTGTTGTTATGACCTTAATATCCTCGCCATTGTAAAGAACGACGACAGTAACTTTAAGTTTGTCAACGTCTAAGTTTTGCCAGCTAATAAGAATTCCTTCCATAAGGTTGTCACTGACACCCACAGCTCCATTTCTTGCCTCATCTTTTAAGACAGAAATTTTAAATATCATTGTGAACGTGTCTCCTAATTTTGTGCGTGGAATGAACTGTAATTTTGTAGAAGCTTTCTTTAAAACCGATTCTCTTCTGTGGAGGATGTACTGTTTGTCCCCAAACGGCTTTATTTCGATCTCTTTCCGACTGTTGTCCTCTGGCATAAGACTTACATGTAAAGGGCCAGAGTTCAATGCTTTTCTGAAACTTTTTTGGCGGTCGAAAAATGTAAATGGGCTTAAGAATTCAAATTTTATGTCCCATTCTAAATATGGTTCTAAGTGCCATTTGTTGTCAGTTTTTCGAACTATTTTATATTCATACTGACCTGTATTATTTGCTTCTAGATTGCGTAGTTGTTCTAGTTTAGGAAACCTTTTGTTGTCGTCAACCTCTTTGCGCTTATAATAACCATCTTTAGTGTACTCAAAACCATATAAAGTGCCTATCTCACCGTTTTGTTCAAAGTCCTCAACGTCTGCAAGGTCTTTTAATTCTAAAGTTACACACCTCTCAGGCGCTAATGTAACCCCCGAATCGTCTGGTCCACGTGACATTTTTTAAAACAACGTATTATTTTATTTCTAAAACAATGTGCAGGTTATCACATTTCACGACTTTCCCTGTTTTATCTGTGATCTTTATATTAAATGATCTGACCCTCCCACAAGCTAATCTTTTAAACTGTAAATTAGGGAATCGTATAATTTCATAATCGCAATATGCAGCTTTCCCTGATGGAAGAGCTCTTAAAACAGTTGAGGGCCTTCCATCATATAAGTTTTCATCAGTGCTCAGCTCATCCAAATGTACATAGAGTAATGGATATAAGGCAAGATCGAGCGGATATTCTCCCTAAAAGTAGTTTCGTCTGGTGCAACTCTAAATTTATGATAGACATAATTGATTTTAAAGCCTAACATTTTAGCTAGCTCTACATCAAAAAAGTAATGGACTACTTCTTTTTCAGGTTTGAATGTTAACATTGTTTTTAGATTTGCATTGTTAAGTTTGAGAGTAATGTCGAAGTTACTCATTGCTTCTTTTAGTGAGCAAAACCCGTAATAACCATCAGGTATGGTTAACTGGCTAATTAAGTTTCCTCCGTCATCAAGTTTTCGAATCTCATTATTCCTCTTGGATTGACTTATATTAAACCATACGACTTTGTAGAATATTTCATGGAGTGCGACCCTTCGGGTTCCGCATTCATTATCAATAGCATATTCTAAAAACGAAGGACTGTCTTGAGTTGTTATTGTTACAAACATTTTTAAAACAAATTTAAAAATGAGTGCATTCAAATATACTAATGCAAAATATTCTGTTGGACCGCACTACAGTCCTAAAGATATAACAACTGATACCCTCAACATTTCTGTGACTCAGACTGACGCCTTTCAAGTAAAGGTTAGTACTCCATTGAACAGATATCTTAACCCTCCTATCAAAAACGACTACATCCCGAAAGTGTGGTTCAGTCATCCGATGCAGTTTTATCAGAACCAGTTAAACTTTGCTGTGTTTTGTGCATCAACTGGGTGTGGAGTGTCGTATGCTGATCATTTAAATCATCCTGATCCTTTGGTGAGGTCAGTGTATAGATTTCATTTTTATTACACCTTCAGACGTATTTTGTCTGAACTGCAAGCGCCATTACCAAATGACAAAACGTTTAATCCATTCAGCAACAGAATAGATTACAAGGCTTTTGAAAGGATCTGTAACGAATTTGATATTGACCCAAAGACAGACTTTAGACAAAAGTTGGATCTTAATCATGGTTTAGGCACTCTTTATTATTGGGGCGTGCATAGAAAGTATAACTATGATTGGAATCCTCCTTACACATCTTTCTCTTCAGGCACAACTGTTCACCTCGGGTCCATAGAGCAAGAGCATAAAACAGCATGGACAACATTTATTTTGGATACTTCTAATGGTCTAACTAGAGCGGGAATAGAACGAATAAACGACTCCATTCGTACTTATGTTTGGTGTTTGCTAGGTTCGCAAGCACAAACGAGATCAAACATAATTGATCCTTCTACTGGCTTTGACGCCCAAAAAACAGTATTTAGCAAATTTAGAGGATTCTATTAATTCTGCAATTGATTTGCCTTCAAGTATTAAAAGGTACCAAAATGTTTTGCAATACGCAAGATCGAAAGTAGACTTTGCTGTTGGCACTGGTTTATACATGCTGCCTTCTGACCTCAGACTTCAGATAGGAACAATAATAAACTATAATAATGAAATCCTTGTGGCTGGTAAAGAAGAGAAGGTCGGAAAAAACGACATAAATTCTAAGCCAGCAATAGCAATAAAAAAAGAAGCCCCACCAATCCCCGAGCCCCCCCATTCAATCCCTGTGGTCCCAAGAAATAATGACCATGAATATGAAAAGACAGCACTTGTTATTGGATTAACTGCCCTAGGATTACTTGGTCTTTATCTTACTATAAAGTAACCCAACTATTAAGACAACTAATGCCCATAAGTGCTCAGCCATAAAGCCAACTACTTTACTTGCGGCAGACAAAAGCCAGCTAACGATCCCTCCTATTATACCAGGCAAAGAATCTATTGCCTTACTGGCTAATTTTTTTAATAAACTTGCAAGATGATCAAGTTGTTTTTTTACCCATGATTTATCTGATGGCGGGCCTGGTGGCACTGCTCCCCCACCGCCTGTAATAGCCAACACCAGTGTACTTATTGCAAATCCTAAGGCTGTTATAACACTTGCTAATGTGACGCCTTGCTCTCTAAACAGTGTTCTTATTCGTTCTGCTAGTGTTGTGTCTTCATATAAAATTCTTTGGATAGTTTCTCTTATTCTGCTCACTTGAGTTCGTAATTGTTCTCGGTTAGTAGACAGCACTTCTAGTCTTGCTGATCTCTCTTGTTCAAGATCTTTTAGTCTTTGTGTTATTCTTTCTTTAACACCAGGTCCTAAGTTGTGGTCATCAGCCTCAACTAGTTTTTCTTTTTCTCTTTTTATATGCTCATCTAGTTCACCCAGTTTTGCTAAATTGTTTGTTAATTCGCCTCTGATGCTTTTCAAAGCATGATCAAGGGCCGTTATTTCTCTCATAGGTAGCGGCGGATCGTGCATAGTTTTTAATGCTTCTGAAAAACTGGTTTCTATTATTTCGTCTGCTGTTGGGCTTAAATCTTTAAGGGGTATGTTTTGTATTTGGTTATCTGTTGGGAGTTCTTGTAGTGTGTTTTGAAGTTTAGCAACTGCCTCACTGTCTAATCTTCGCGGTTTAGCAATGCCAAGGCGATTTTGATCGCTCACACTGAGCCTTTGTCTAATTGTAGTCTTTGCTAAAAACTTTGATGGGTCTGGTTTAGTTGTAAGCTGAACAAGTTGTCCTTGCTCGTTTTTCACAAACAAATGGCCATCTTTTGTTTCAAAATCATTAGGGTCTATAAAATCAGGAGGTTCTTGGCCTAAACTTTGATAAAATGATTTGACCTTACTTTCTGTTAATTCACGCCGCAATGATTGTAATGGATGTGTCAAAGGCGTCATTTCACTCATGTCGTCTCCAGGATCAAAAACATCATAATCTTCTTCTGCCATGTTTTTAAATAATTAACTTTTTATTTTGTTTTATAAAAAAAATGTCACAAGCATATGGTTCGATTCTTGACCCGCATAGAAGACTGAAAGAGCCCTTTGGCGTGAAGGGAAATAAACAGAATATTATTGTTCCAAATAATCCATCTACTATTGATTCAGATCAAATTCTTACTGTCAAATTTCCAGACCTAGGAGCAGATGAAGTGATTGTGCCGGGATCTGCACGGCTTACTTTCAAAATAGAACTTGATTCAGCAACAGACGCAAACAGGACAGTTGTACAGAATCTGGGACGGGCAATCGTTAAGAAAATTTCTATAAAACTTGAGGGGCAAGAAATATTTTCTTTACACAATGCAGACATATTTTTAATCTATTCTGATCTATGGCTAACCGATAATGAAAGGGCCGATCTTGCGTTTCAAGGAATCGAAAATAACGAAGCACTAAAACACAGAATAGACGCCGAAGATGCTAAAGACGGTAACAAGTATGAAGCTGTAAGTTATGCGTTTGGAAATCGCTTTTCTATACCCTTGGATTTTGAGTTGTTAAAAGCGCATGCGCCATACTTTCAAGGAGCATTAAAAGACAGATTGTCATATGAACTAACTTTTAATGAATACAAACGTGTCATTAGATCGACAGACACTGATTCCAAGTACAGCATTTTCGACATCTCGTTAGAGTTTGACATTGTTAGCAACCCTAACTTAGCAAGGCTGATTGAGCAACAATATCAGTCAAAATTAGCAATATATTACGAAAGAGTGATTCATCATTCAAAATATCCTAAAAGCAGGGCAGACACTATATGGAACTTTAGTTTTAGCGCCGCAGCACGATCCCTTAAAGGTATTTTATTGATGTGTGAAGATGAAGAACCATTCAAAAGACAAAGTGAAAAGTTTATCAATCCTAAAATAACGAAAGTACAATGTTCAATTGAGGGTAGTCCTAACCAAGTCTACGGTAGCGGGCTTAAACCTTATCATCATTTTGATGAAATAAGAAAATTGTTTGGAGGCGGGAGGTGTAGAAATCCAACAGTAGACCTTGTGTCTAAAGATCTACACCTTCACAGTGTTAGACTTGATGAATATTTAACAACAAAATACGGTTTATGGATTGACCTAAGGTCAACAGAGGATAATCAGTTGCATGGGAGTGGGAGAACAGTTAAAGACGTAATAAACATTCAAATTGATAAAGAAAAAGAGAGTGATAAACCACTTAATGTACATTTGTTTTTAATATATGATGCGCAGCTGAATATTCAAGATAACAGATTGAAAGATATCCAATACTAAATTATTTTTATTTTAAAAAAGCATGTCTGTTACGACTTATCCAAAAGTGCCCAAAGAAGAGATAGCTGCTGCTGTAGACATAAAAACTTTCAGATTAACCAACATTACACAAATGCAACAAAAACTAGAGCAGGACCTTTCAAAATACAGTAAAACCAAACGAAGGTATTCTGCTGTCTTTAATGCTGTTACATATGTTAATACTGGAGCATCGACCGCTAGTGCTCTATCAGCAGGAACAAGTGTAGGTCTCTTAGCAACAGGCGTAGGTGCACCGGCAGCTATACCTCTAGGTGGTTTGTCTTTAGCTTTTGGCCTGTGTTCAATAGCTGTAAGTGCTGTCAGCAAAAAAATAAAAGCTAAACTCCAAAAGCACACAGCTATGGTTCAACTAATAACAGCTAAACTTAGTTCCTTCAAACTGATAATTGATAAAGCACTTGCCGACTCGAACATCACTGATGAAGAATTTAGTCGCCTACAGGCTGATTTTGAGGACTACAAAAGACAAAAGTTTGATCTTCAAAGAAAGGCAAGGGCAACTTTTTCTCAACAACCAGACACCGACCAGATAAAAAAGGAATGTTTAAAAAAAGTAAACGAAACATTAAACTCTGTTCTAAACAGCTCACATTAACAACACCAAAGGGCGTTTATACTTTAGTTTATGAGTCCAAGCACAAAAAGACCGTTGATATTGATTCTGATTAAGTTTTTTTTTTTTAATTTAAATAAATATTTTGAGTTAGAAAAGAAACTCAGCATGGATAAGATATATGAAGGTTCAGATGAATTGTTTGAAGCAATGCTCGAAGAAGAGCGTTTGTCAAAAGCTTTAAATGAGGTCGTTTTAGAAGTTATTGATCCAACAAAGGTACAGGCAAGCGTTGTACATGCTATTTCTCAAGTTCCAAGTAAACTAACAATAAACCCTCCAGTTAAAGTAAGGTTAGTTGTTTTAATCGACTATATAACAATAAACGAAGAAAATCTAGAAGTCTGGGTCTCAACTAAACAGCAGACTATTCTTTCTCATAATGACTTAACACCTGGTTGGGCAGATCAACTTCTTACACAGTTTAATGAAGCCTCTGAAGCAGCTAAAATGAGAGGCTCTGGTTGGTCAGAGGGCGAAGTCCTAGACATCAGATTAAGACAGGCTAAGTATGAGCCGATTGTAGGCAAGTCTTACATTCCACTGCCTCCAACATTAGTTGCAAAGAAAGCAGTTCTGAACATAAAGAATTCAGACGACAAATGTTTTATGTGGTGCGTTCTTGCTAGGCTGCATCACGTTGCCAAAAATGCAGAGAGAGTATCTAACTATTTACAGTGGGCCAATGATCTTAACGGCCTTGAATTTCCTATGGCTGTAGACAAAATTGATCAGTTTGAAAAACAAAATCCACCAATAACTGTTAATGTTTACACATGGTCTGAAGAAACCAACCTTCTGCCAATTAGAGTGTCAAAGAACAGTCCAACAATAGGCGAACCAACCAGGAGTCATGTAGACTTACTCCTAATGCAAAGCCTTAATGGGTTGCACTACACTCTAATACGCACAATGAGTAGATTACTAGTGCATACTACAAAACAACATAGCAAACAAGAATTCTGTAGAAAATGTTTAACAAGAATTCCGTCCGTTCAAGCTGCGAGCGAACATATAAAACATTGTATTAGCCCAGTTGACTGTGATACAGAACTAATTACGCCCGGAGAAGGCAGTAAAGTTAGTTTTAAGAACTGGAAACGGTTGCAAACTAGTCCATATGTTGTTTACGCAGACTTCGAATCACTCATTGTTCCTTATGAAGGACCAACCCCACAGAAACTTCCTAAAACAGTCTTAATGAGTAATCATCAGATTTGCTCATTTGCCTTCATCATTGTTAGGTCGGATGGCGCCCATTCAAAGCCAGAATTATACAGAGGACCAAATGCTGCAAAATACTTCTTAAAACGCATGCAGCAAGTGCGTAATGCCTGTTCTAATAATCTGAATTTATCTGAAATCATAATGACGCCTGAAGACCAACAACAGTATGACTCAGCCACTCACTGTTGGATTTGTGGGGCGGCCTTGGTTGCCACCGCAGAGAATCCAACAGTAAGAGACCATGATCACATTAGTGGAAAGTTTAGAGGAGCAGCACATAACAAATGCAATCTTCAACTAAAGTTTGAACCAAAGACATGGAAGCTGCCTATATTCTTTCACAACTTGCGAGGTTACGACTCTCACCTTATAATGCAAGCAGTAACCAGCGACTTCAGGGTGTCATGCATTGCACAGTCATCAGAAAAGTACATGTGTTTCACTTTAAATAACATGTCTTTCTACGACTCTATGCAACACATGATGGGTTCATTAGAGTCACTGGCTATGTCCTTAAAGTCCTGCCCAATAACAGAAGAATATTTTGACCCAACTCTTGTTAGAAAGGGCGTTTACCCTTATGAGTACATGAACAGTTGGCAAAGGTTTGACGAAGATACACTTCCGCCTAAAGGCGCGTTCTTTTCTAGTCTCAGAGGAAAGGACATCAGTGATTCTGATTACCAGCATGCTCAAGATGCGTGGCAGAAGTTAGAGTGTAAAACGATGGGAGACTATCATGATTCCTATTTAATGGCGGATACCTGTTTGTTGGCGGATATCTTTGAAAATTATAGGAAGACCTGCATGAAACATTACAGCCTGGATCCCGCGCATTACATTTCTGCGCCCGGGATGAGCTGGGACGCTTTCTTAAAATTTACTGGAGTACAAATTGATTTATTGTCTGACCTGCCAATGCTTCAGATGATTGAAAACGGATTGCGTGGAGGAATCAGTATGGCGTCGCACCATTACTGTAAAGCAAACAACAAATACTTGGACGACTATGATCCAAGTAAAAGGTCTAACTATCTCATGTATTTAGATGCAAACAATCTGTATGGATGGGCAATGGCGCAATCACTACCGTTACGTAACTTTAAAATGTACACAGGACTCAAAGACACTCAAAAGTTTTTAAAATGGCTACCTACTCTAGAAGCTGATCGTAAAAGAGGTCTCATTCTAGAAGTTGATTTAGAATATCCTCATGAACTTCATGATTACCATAATGACTATCCATTAGCGGCAGAAAGTCTAAAAGTGTCAATGACAGAACCGCCTAAACTTGTGCCTAATCTTCGAGACAAAAAAAATTATGTCTGTCATTACAGACTTCTTCAATTTTATTTAAGACATGGTTTGAAGTTGACAGCTGTTCATCGTATAATTGCTTTTGATCAAGAGCAGTTCATGAAACCATACATAATGAAGAACACTGATCTCAGAACTAAATCCGCAGATGCTTCAGAAAAAGACTTTTTCAAGTTGATGAACAACAGCTGTTTTGGAAAGACTATGGAGAATCCGCACAAGCGTAAAGATGTTAGATTGGTCACCAGAGAAAACGTTGCAATTAAGTTGACTTCAAAACCTAATTATCAGGACTTCAGAAGATTTCATGATCAGCTTTTTGGCATAATGATGAAAAAAAAGAAAGTCAAATTGGACAAACCTGTTTTTATTGGGTTTACTGTTTTAGAGCTGTCAAAGCTTTTGATGTTAGAATTTCTTTATGACTACTTTAAACCCTTGTATCCTGAGTCCAGAGTTCTGTACACAGATACAGATTCCTTTGTTATAGATATCCCTACTGAAGATATCTATAAAGACATGGAATTAGCTAAAGGGCATGCGGGATGGTACGACACATCTGATTACCCTAAAGATTCGCCTTTGCATTCAGATATTAACAAGAAGGTTTTAGGTAAGATGAAGGATGAATTATCTGGTGGTGTGATCAAGGAGTTTGTTGGTTTGAGGTCGAAAATGTACAGTCTTTCAAGCCAAAAAAAAGTTGTTAAAAAAGCAAAGGGAATATCTCGTAGTGTTGTGCAGTCAAGCATATCCCATGACAACTATAAAAAAGCATTGTTTGACAATAAGACTTTTCATCATGACAACGTAAAACTACGATCTAATCTACATGAGATCAACACAACTGTTGTAACAAAGAAGTCATTAGATAGAACAAACACAAAACGTGTGTTTGTTAATCCAGAGTTTTCATATGCAATCGGGCATTGGAGAATAGTATAATCATATGGGCTTATATTTTTCAGCAATCGCACGTTCAATTATATCATCATCTAATTTAGCAAAATTAATATTATTTATTAATGCTAGATGTGCTTTAATTTTTTTTGTCATTTCGCAATATTCATGTTCCCATACCCATAAATCAAAATAAAAGCTTTGGGGTTTAAAGCGATTGTCTGGCGATTGTTCTAGCCAAGGATTGTCAATCTTCTCAAATACTTCTTTAATGATATACTGATACTCAAATAAATCTTGCATTAATTTTAAAGACTTTTCCTTTGCCTTTTCTGCCATTTCCCTTTGAGCTTCCATTTTAAACCCAAATGTATTTGCGTAGATTAAAACAGTTCGTTAAGCTTAACTATATCATCACCCAATTCAACCAAATTATTTTTCATTACTGCTAAATGCGCTCGAATTTTTTTAATATATTCCCAATCAAAATTTGAGGTTTTGTCTAGCATGGCATAATCAATCTTCTTAAATATTAGTCTAATAGCAAGATTATAATCAAATATTTTTCGCATTATTTCTAAGGACTCTTCCTTCACCATTCTTGCTTCCAGTGCCATTTTACGTAAGGATTCTTCCTTTTCCATTCTTGCCGCCATTTTAATTTAAATTAAAAAAATAATTAAGCGACTGTGTCTGGCGGGATTATCTGCAGTTCTTCCTTCACAAAAGATCTTTGAGGGGCCGGCCGTTTTGTTGTGTCAGTTTCTCGTAAATAATACACAGGCGGATTCATTTTCACAATTTTTTTTATCTCATATGGATCAACACTCCAAACTGGATCTGTTGCCCTGATGCGAGTGTCCCCTTCTGCTTCTCCCGGTAAATAAAGGTATCTCACTTTCAAACCAAATGGTAATAGTTTGCTTGATGAAGACTCTCCTTCAACAACATTTATTGTTTGTTTTCTGATTGCTTGTACTGGTTTTAAACCTTTAAATTCTTCATTATTCATTGCGCGCAAAACTGAGGGCAGTCTTCTAACCCATTCTGTGTTGCGAGAATTGTCAATCAGCTCTCTGTGATACTGGTAGGAGAAAAGTCTTTCAGATAACTGTTTGTTAAAGTTTTCAACCAAACCCTGTGATCTGTGAACACCCGGAATGCCTCTTTTAATGGTAACTCTATGTTTTAACAATAATTGATTCACTTGTCCTTTAAATTCTTTCCCGTCATCGACTTGAATCATGCGAGGATAAGTTAAGGGTCCTCGTTGATATATCAGTTGTATAGCGACAGCAACAGCAGAAGCACTCTTTTGTGTTAATGGTTCAGCATCTTTGTATCTTGAAGCTATGTCAATGACTGTAAGTGCGTACTTAAATCTTTTTCGTCTAATCGT
This sequence comes from Conus canariensis, assembly GCA_033310375.1. Classification (NCBI taxonomy): domain Eukaryota; kingdom Metazoa; phylum Mollusca; class Gastropoda; order Neogastropoda; family Conidae; genus Conus; species Conus canariensis. The sequence goes on along the minus strand of CM065717.1, from coordinate 79,994,105 downwards.
ATCATGTGGTAAATATAGAAGATCCATTTGATGGGTGTCGTTCGGTATTGTGTTGACAAAGTGTGGTCTTTGTATTCGTTTAGGCGCTGGTAAATAAATTTGCCAAATCGCTTGTTTAGATAACCATTCCTTTGCTGTTTGTTCACTGACTCCAGCTGCTTGGCTTAGCTTTTTAATTGCTGTTATTCCCTTCCAATATCCTTTTGGCGAATAATAGATCTTGTTCATTTTTTATTCAGCCAATATTATGTGCAACAAAATACACAGCGGTCATGCCAAAGACAATAAACAATATTTCTTGCATCTTTTGTTTTTCTGATGGTTGATAGTAATCGCTAAATTTTGGTGGGGGCAATGTTTCAACTTGTTTGCCTGTTACTAGAAAATATTCTTTTATTGCCTGGTCAACATCTTTAAATGTGTAAGCTGCATGTCCCTGTTGTTTAAGTCTGTCGTTAATAAAATCTAACTGCTCCATTCTTTGCTTTTCATAGGTGTCTTGTGCAGCAGCTAGTTGCTCCATAGCTTTGTTATGTCTTTTTCTCTCGCCGTCATCATGTAGTTTACTAAACGCGTAATTACTTCCGCTAAAAGCAAGCGCATTAACCACAGCGCCACCAATCATCATTACGAGTGAAGCCATTTTTATAAATGTATTTTTTTTAATTTTACATATTGATACTGTCTGGAATTATTCCTTGCTTAACTAGAAAGTCTTTCGTAGCAAATGAAGCTGTAATAACAGCAATCAGCTTTGCTGAGTCTTCAAAGCCTAGTTTGCCAAGATCTGCTGGTTTTTTTTTAACAGGCTTTTACCAAGCATTGTGTATCCTACACTTAGGCCTCCAATAACAGCAGAATGGTATACAAGGTTAGTAATAGTTTTTTCGGTGCTCATTTTTAAAAAATAAAATAATATTTATTCATTAATAAAACATGAACTGCGATGATTTACTTCCTGAACTTACAAATGATCAAGTTGATGACCAAGCTATTATGCGCCAAAAGGAAAGGCTGTATTCTTTAGCAGCATGTGGAAAAACAAAACAGTACCTTGGAAATGAATTCAGCATAGAACAGATATAACAGATGTCAACGCAAGACATTGTAAAGTATCACAACAGGTATGAAGCGCAACTGGGGTCAAGAATGGTAAAAAGTGTTGGGCAAACGGTTCTTAGTTTGTACACTAAACTAGTTAGTAGATTTGCTCCCATTGATTCTGAACAAGATTTTATGTATGATTTAACGCAGGATCCAGTTTTAACAAAGTCATTAGAGTCTCTAGGATGTGATCTATATTACAGATTTGGAACATTGTTATCGCCATTAATCATGGGATTAATTACTTTTAATCATATAGATTTTGTTTCCCTTCAAAATGACCGAGCCAGAAAATCAGCAGAAAACATTGATGGAGAAAGTGACCAGTAAAAAGCCTCCTCATCCTGGGCGTGTTGCAGCAGGAAAAAAATTAGCAGAGTGGAACAAACAAAAAAAATTAATGTTGCAATCACAAAATGTAACTCATAATGAAAACATAACACCGCCAACAGTTGTTTCAATGCCAGCTGTAAATACACAAGTTGATTCAAGACCTACAACACCAAAGTCGTCATGGATTATTTGGATTAAAAGAGTTGGCATTTTTGGCGCCATTGCTGCTGGGGGTGGTTATTACGGTTATAAAATATATAAACAACGCCAGCAAAAACCAAAGCAGTCAAAAAAATCTCAACCACTAAATACAAAATCTGAACAAAAAAGAATACCAGAACTGCCAACAACAAAATCTCATTTTGATCCATTTGATATGCAGTAATATTTCAAGAACTTAATAAATAATTATAAGTGACTTGAATAAGAACTTGATAACGACTTGATGACGACTTGATAAAAACTTAAATAAGAACTTGATAAGAACTTGATGACGACTTGATAAAAACTTAATGACGACTTGATAAGAACTTAATGACGACTTGATGACGACTTGTTAAGAACTTGAATAAGTACTTGAATAAGTACTTGAATAAGAACTTGATGATGACTTGTTAAAAACTTAAATAAGAACTTGAATAAAAACTTGTTAAGAACTTAAATAAGAACTTGAATAAGAACGTGATGCCGACTTGAATAAGAACCTAGAACGACTTAATGACGATTTTTTTTCACAATTAATTGTTACATTCTTTTCCGGGGAGACAACTCCCTTCTGCCTTTATGTAGTATCTAGGTCAGACATGTCTGGCCACGGCTTACTCAACTGCACAATAGCCGAGTCGAAGCGCCGCACTGTTTCCGGGTTCGTGTCAAGTTACACATAAGGGCACCGGGCCGCCCACGCGGCATTGTATAAATTTAGCCGGCTAAATTCCCCACCGGCGTCGTTTAGTACAGGCGTTAGACGTCATTGTATAAATTTAGGCGGCTAAATTCCCCACCTCAAAATAATCTTTTCCCAATTTTATGTATTAAAAGCAGCATTTTTATATGTAAATCTAAAAGCATTTAAAACAAATATTTATTAAAAAGTAGTGACTAAAAAGTAAGGTAAGATGCACTTTGTTATTTAGCTTTTGGTGTTGTTTTAACAACTTTAAAAACAACTTTACTCTAGGCAAATAAAAACAACTTTACAAGTAGACACCATGTAATTGTAAAGCGTTTGTTTGTGTACAGTATATATAAATCTTGAAGTTAACAACATTGGGGATATGCCTGCAGTAGTTTTAAATACTTGGTTGTCATGGCATTGAAAAGTCTAAATTTGCCCTCTTCCCTGCCCTCAAGTGATCCTTCCTACTTTCGTATTGGGTCACTGGCGCGGCTATAAACGCCCGTAAACCCAGAATATGGTCACTGGCGCGGCTATAAACGCCCGTAAACCTAAAATGGTCGCCCTGGTGCGGCTATGGGAAGGACCACTAAAATGGGGGTGAGGGGATTGCCCAAATTAGACAAATAGAAAGCAGGCAAACAAGTATAAAAGTATACTACTGTTGGAGGCATATTCCCAAAACCCTTCACATCTGGCCGTGTTATATGTGACCCTCTGGGTCTGGCTTGGGGCCCTAGGGCGCCATAGGGTCTCAAGTGAGATCCAGAGGTGATCAGTAATGCGGCCAGATGTGAAGAGTTTTGCAGAAATTTATTTCACATTTGATGAATGTATGCGGGAAAATGATGTTATTGATCAAGAAAAAACTTAAGTCTCAAAAGTTTTCTAAATAAGTGTTAAAAACAGATAATCCTACACATTATGTATGTTTGTAAAGTGTTTACTATTAGAGAACTATAAAATAGGCATTCTGGGTAAGCCGGCAGAGCAACAGCGAAACCGGCTTTAGCCGGTTGGAGCTGGCGGAGGTGGGTGAGCCAGAATGCCTATTTTATAGTTCTCTTGGGGGTTTGTGGCGCTTAGTTTCATTGTAT
>CM065717.1:79955673-79988173 GCA_033310375.1 Conus canariensis | reverse complement strand
GATATGTACTTGCACAAGTGTGCACGAACACGTGTGTGTGTGCGTGCGTGCGTGCGTGCGTGCGTGCGTGCGTGGTGTGTGTGTGTGTGTGTGTGTGTGTGTGTGTGTGTGTGTGTGTGCTCTAACTGGCCATATGCGCTCGTGGTGGGCAACCAGATTTTTAAGGAGGTGAGTGGCGAGTGACCAAGGTGGTGGGAGGCGAGTGACAAAGGTGGTGGGTGGCAAGTGACCAAGTGGTGTGGTGGCGATGACCAAAGGGGTGGGAGGCGAGTGACCAAAGGTGGTGGGAGGCGAAGTGACCAAAGGTGGTGGGGCGAGTGACCAAAGGTGGTGGGAGGCGAGTGACCAAAGGTGGTGGGTGGCGAGTGACCAAAGGTGGTGGGAGGCGAGTGACCAAAGGTGGTGGTGGGCGAGTGACCAAAGGTGGTGAGTGGCGAGTGACCAAAGGTGTGGGAGGCGAGTGACCAAAGGTGGTGAGTGGCGAGTGACCAAAGGTGGTGAGTGGCGAGTGACCAAAGGTGGTGGGGGCGAGTGACCAAAGGTGGTGAGTGGCGAGTGACCAAAGGAGGTGGGAGGAGTGACCAAAGGGGGTGGGAGGCGAGTGACCAAGTGTGGGTGGCGAGTGACCAAAGGTGGTGGGAGGCGAGTGACCAAAGGGGTGGGAGGCGAGTGACCATTGTCGTGGGTAGCGAGTTGCCACTGTTTCAGTAGAGAGAAAAAAAATGAAACAGTCTCAGTGTCACTAAAAATAAGACGAAATAAACATGAACACGCCAAACAGAGTGCAAATTCATTCTTATTTTGTACACAACCCCCCCTCCCCCCCCCCCCCCCCAAAAAAAAAAAAAAAAAGAACTCTTGACAAACTCACCCTAACCCCACCCTTTCACCATATTTGAAGCCCTCTCCAATGATCGAAATTCCATAGCATTACGTCTCTTCCCATCAGAAAACGTCTTTCAGCAATCTGTCCGTCAGTGAAAGTGCAATAACGTCCCCTACGGCGTCATTCAGTTGCTACAATGAAAATGATAATATAAAAAAAAAAAGTTTTTCCCGTGGAATCACTCATGTGCAAAAACGAAACAAGATAAAGGTTACTGGTGGGAAGGGGGCGGCTTATTCAGTCCCTAAAAAGTTTCCCTTGGTGGCCATTCCTTGGCTGAACGACAGTTCCCTCAGTGACCAATGCACACTGTCACACGCCGGTCTCAATATCCACACTCACATGCAAAGACAATCATGCGCCCCGTATGCAACCTCACATCTGAATCCCTTTCTTTCAACGAAAGCAATCAGAATACTATTTTAAAGTTCTTCCCCGGGGAAAAAATTGTTCTTTCTTTCTGCGCCTAACCTTTTTTTGCCGCGCGGGGATTTTAATCTCTCTTTTTTTTTTCTCTGGCCGATACCACGGATACCACGCCAAGGGCCGAGAAGGGGGCTGTCTGGGTACCAAATAAGTTTACCAAGGGCCGAGAAGGGGCTGTCAGGGTATCAAATACAGAGCGCCAAGGGCTGAGAAGGGGCCTTCAGGGTACCAAACATAGGGCGCAAGGGCTGAGAAGGGGCTGTCAGGGTACCAAACATAGGGCGCCAAGGGCCGAGAAGGGGCTGTCAGGGTACCAAATACAGGCGCCAAGGGCGAGAAGGGGCTGTCAGGTACCAAATACAGGCGCCAAGGGCCGAGAAGGGGCTGTCAGGGTACCAAATACAGGCGCCAAGGGCCGAGAAGGGGCTGTCAGGGTACCAAATACAGGGCGCCAAGGGCCGAGGTCATAAAGGCAAGGGCTGAGGGGTGTCAGGGTACCAAATACAGAGCGCCAAGGGCTGAGAAGGGGCTGTCAGGGTACCAAATACAGGGCGCCAAGGGCCGAGAAGGGTGTCAGGGTACCAAATACAGGGCGCCAAGGGCCGAGAAGGGGCTGTCAGGGTACAAAAAGGGGCCAAATACAGGGCGCCAGGGAGAAGGGCTGTCCAGGAATCAAACACAGGGCGCCAAATACAGGTGCTTGCCCTTGGGAGACAAGACACTCTGGCAGCAAAATAATGAAACACTACCGTAATTATGATCGATAACCAAATCCACACCTTGCCTATCGAGCGTGTTGAACGGGGCAGAAATAATTCGATCACGATTAACCGATTTAGAATTTAAAACCGCGATAAAAGCTTGTATTGAAATCATCAACATTTCAAATATCCCAGACTTACTCTAGATCAACATAACTTTTTCTTTCAAACTTTTTCCTCTCTTTCCTTTGCCCCGTCTCATCCGCTGCCTTCGCCAAAGAGCCAGCTGTCTCCTTTTTCCAGAACACAAATCATCCCAAAAAAAGAAAACCGATCAATGAGAAGCAAGCACGCTGTAAAGATGAGCTTTCAATACTAGACCAAAGTTCACACAAACATTCCTTCTTTCTTTTTTTCCTTTTTTTTTTTTTTTTTTCTCACGGGGTGCATGACACACACTAAAAATGGTATGAGCAGTGTGATGCACTGATCATGCTAAATCATACCCAGCACCCTCACTGCCCAACAGGCCAAGGTCTGGTCAGAGCAACACTCGGGATGTTCATCAAACCACCAATCAAGAAACAAGAACCACAGCTGCATGTTGACTGACTTTAAAAAAAAAAACTGAAAGAAGAGTTCCAGGGGTTCTTGACTGAGCTGGAAAGGGGAATGAAGATATTACCGAGTGTAATGGAATTCGCGGTAACAGATGAGAGTTTTTCTTTGGTTCCAACGAACAAAGCATTTGTTTTGCCAGTATTCAACTGTAACGTATTCTGAATTATCGAATCGGTCTGACAATGCTTTCAGAAGAGAGGACAGGTCTTCAGGAGTGACGCTTTTCTGGGGGTGAGTATTGTTTCTCTCTCTCTCCAACATACTCATACACATACATGCACACACACTTATACACAAATACCACACATGCACAGGTACACGAACATGCGCGCGCGCGCGCGCGCGCGCACACACACACACACACACACACACACACACACACACACACACACACACACACACATCAGTTCTATGAAAATTTGTAATTGATTCTCAACCAGTCAGGGAATATATATATATATATATATATTATATATATATTATATTCTCTTGTTAACCAATATTCATTTTTTTCCCTCTCTGTTGGACTTATGCTGCCACATAGACATAAACTGAATAGAATGTGTGTGTGAGTATGTGTGTGTGTGTGTGTGTGTGTGTGTGTGTGTGTGTGTGTGTGTGTTGTGTCTGTGTTGTGTCTGTGTCTGTGTTTGTATATATGTCTCTGTGTGTCTTTGTGTCTATGTGTGTGCCTGTGTGTTCCTGTGAATGTATTTGCAAGGTAAATTGTCTGGTGATTTTATAACTATATGCTTAATTTTTTTTTAAACACATGAGCAGCATATATTAGAGCAACTGGTGTCTCTGTGGGTATGTAAGCGAACTGGGAACAGGCGAATCAAGCAGGAACAAGCAAATCAGGATCAGTTACTTTGGGTATAGTGAATCGAGAATAGGCGTACCAGAATAGGCAAACTGGAAATGGGCGATTCCGGATGATGCCCATCCAAATGTACATTTAAATAAGTTGACGATTTCTACTCGACAACAAGGAGTGCAGTGGAAGGTAGGCACTTAGTTGGTAGAACTCGCCTGGGGATTTCATGGGGATGGCTTCAGCGTGGGGATGGTGCGGGACTCGTCACTTGTTCATCATCAGGACCAGTTTTGAATGACTAGAGGGTCCAAGAGAACTCATTTGTATCAAATGATGGTCCCATCTAAGTACATTTCATTGGATGGAAAGACCCGTCAGGGTATTTTTACAGGTGAGGGGCAAAGTGGCATGATACACCGGGCAAGGCTTTTCATTATGGGCGCTGAGAAACCGAATGGTCCACCTGTTACACGCCCTTCCCCTTTGTCTCACCTAATGTTAATAAGCCCTAAAGATGTTTGAGGGAGATCGTACTGGTTTTTATTGCACATTAGGAAGGTTTAGCGGCTGTTCTTGTTAAGAATATACAGCGGCATTTTAGAAATCAGACAGGCGATCGGCTCTGATCAAACATAAAATGATACTTCAGAGGTGAACAGTGAAATAGTGCTTTTCTCTCTATAAAACCACAGAGCTTTGCTCTGGATGAGCAGTCTGTACTTCTTTCAGTCTGGGAATTGCACCTTATTGTACGTGGCTAATCAAACCAGTATCCATTTTTTCGGAACTCAAGGAGTAAGGGAGTCGAGTTATTATACATCGAGTCACTCTGCTTCAGGTAATGCTGGACTTTTCAAATTAGCTGAATCTTGAAAAGGACCAAGAATTCAAAATTCTGAATACAAAAGTTTGCTTACACCACTTTGCTTCATGGGTAGAATTTTCTCTCAAAAGATGGGAAGAGGCATGTCTTACTTTGTTTTTAAAAGCAGGTTATGATTTACGAATGTGAACAGTTTGTAAACTTAGATGTGAAACGTCTTGTGCTTAGTTATATTTCTCTCTGAGCGCCATTATGCAAGGCTAGTTCAAAACGTTGTAGTTAATTTGTTTCAAGTTGAAATTAGGACTGGTTTGCTTCACGCCTCTTTATCACTAATGCCCTATAGAAAGACCAACCACCAGAAATTGGTGCGTATAGACAACACGTGAGGTCTGGTCATTTTTAGGGTTTATTCACTTTTCACAATTAAGTCTGTTAGGTCTGTTACGTATTGGTAGTAATGATGCCTGGAGAGCGTTTGATTCACAAAAACAAGCAAGGCTGAACATTAAGTACACGCACACACGTGTGTGTGTATGTATATGTGAGAGAGAGAGAGAGAGAGAGAGAGAGAGAGAGAGAGAGGAGAGAGAGAGAGAGAGAGAGAGAGAAGAGAAGAAAGAAACAGATTTCTGAATTGCCCTTCAGTTATTCATTTCAGTGACAGCGATCCACCTTTTGGATATTTTTCTATCTTGGTGTTTTTCTTATCGCCACTGCTGTTACTTTGTTAAATTAAAGGCGATGACAGCGATGATTGTGAGCTGAAACTTGCGGTTGTGTTTTTGTTTTGTTGCCTTAACTGTTTATTCTCTTGTTCCATTCCTTGGTTTGATGTATTTACTTTCAACCTCCCTTCACCTCTTCTGCGTGCTTCTTTCCTTTATTCCATACAGAAACATCTGTGTCCCCGGCAGTGATGGAGACAGGACCCAGGACGGTTCTTTTCCTTAGTATCGTGTATATGGTTGGAGCATCCTTCGCCGATCAAAACAACGACACAGTCTGCACATATTCTAAGGCCCTCGGTAAGATGATGATCGTCCTTTCAGCCCTCCCTCCCCCCCCCCCTTCCCTCTATCTCTGTCTCTGTCTGTCTGCCTTCCTGTCTCTCTATCTGTCTGTCTGTCTGTCTGTCTGTCTGTCTGTCTCCTCTCTCTCTCTCTCTCTCTCTCTCTCTCTCTCTCTCTCTCTCTCTCTCTCTCTCTCACCATTGACTGAAATATGGAGAGAAAAAAAAATCTGAACCAAATAAAATTGTAAGTGAAATGTTTATACATGCCAATTCAACTCTGCTTGATTTTCTTGTAAATTTGTTTCATTGTTTTTGATAAAGGGATATTTCCAAAAGAATGGTCAAAATCAAACATTGTTCGAATTCATAAAAAGGGAGTTAAATTTGCACACATTCACCGAACAAAAGATTAAGAATCTGGTCTGAAAACGAAGCAAAATTATCTCAAGAACAGGCACGTTTCAGAAGAAATTACAGTACAGTGCAGAAATTTCTTTTTCAAAACCCTAAATTCTATGTTACTTTTGTAGACTTCAAAAAAGTGTTCGATTTTGTCAACCGAAATATCATATGATGCGTTTTAGGAAAAGCGGAAATTAATGGCTTAATGTGCAAAGTTCTGAAAGGAATCTGTGATTCAGTGCTATCTTGTGTCCGTGATAAGGGTATGTATTCAGATATATGTAACTGCCCTAGTGATGTCAAACAAGGATGTTTAAAGAGTCCCCAGCTGTGCTCATATATTGTCAACGAGTTGGCAACAGAAATGAACAAAATGGGCAGACATGGGTTCATATATTGTCAACGAGTTAGCAACAGAAATGAACAAAATGGGCAGACATGGTTATAACATACAAATGGCATAGAGACATGCTTGCCAGATTTAGACAAGGACCTTAAGACTAAATGCAAGCAGAGTTTGCTCTATACCCGGACCAGAAAATGAAAAGATATGCGAAGTCTGCGCTCAAATGCAGCTGAAAACGATCATCATTTTCTTTTTGTATGCAAAGCTTACGACGATGTTCGCAAAAAATGTAAATTATTTAAGTGCCTATTGTTATTAGTCAAAGAGATCCCAGATTTTGTCGCTGGACAATGAGGAGGTCATAAAATCTTAGTTTATTGCCGAATCTTATAAAATTAGAAAGTCAAAAATCCAGGTGAAAGACGATGCTTTTTCATGTTAAAATCAATGTTTTTTCACTTCCATAAGAAACAATGATACTGAAGAGAAAAAGCAGCAGTCCCACACACACACACACACACACACACACCACACACACACGCACGCACGCACGCACGCGCGCACACACACACACACAACACACACACACACACACACACACACACACACACACACACACTCACACAACCATGCCTGCAAATAAACAGCGGAATAATTGAATATTAAAAAAAAGCAAATTACGAACACAGAGTTTCCACTAGGTGGGCACATACATTGTTCAGAAAGACCCCCTCCCAGCCTCCATTCCTGCCATTTTACCTTGGCCTTGGAGCCAGTCTTGTTTTGTGTGAAACATCTTACAATGGGTAAATATGTTTGTGTGTGGATGAGAATATGTTACCTGTTAAAATGTACAACATTTTACTGGAGTTTGAAAGTCCACGTTACGAGATATTAGTCTTGACGTATTCGCGATTTTTTTGTTTTGAAAATGAATTTGATTTTATGTAGTTTTGTCAATGTGTTGAACCGTTTTTTTTTTTAATGATTAAAGAAAATGTCAAGCTGATTGATAATGGAGGCAAAATTAGGGTGCCTGTCTCGATCATTTGAAACATCCAGAAACGGTGAGATCTATCTTTTCATTCATACTGACCCACTTCTTAAAAGCATATCAGGTTTAGAATGGCTGACATCATAATTATAAAGCAAAGATATCAATCTAGATTTAACGATTTTCAAAAAGTATCATGTTGTCTCCCTAATGTAACTAAGCTGGATGCCAAAAAATGGCAAACGTTTTTCTTTACTGTCAAGCTTTTGAGGACTTTCAAAAGTGTTTCATTCTGCGATTTTAACCCGTTTCTTGTTTGGGTTGATTTATTCATGACAAATCAAAATAAATCGTGTGCAATAATTTCTGAAAATACTTGTTCAGACCTCGTTAAAAAAAAAAAACGGACAGTTTTACTCAGTTAAAGTCCCTGAATTACGTTGACGTTGCAAATCCACTCGTCATTAAGATGTAATAACGTTGTTCATCTCAATTGCTTCATAGTTTCAGGCCGAACTGCAGTCTTCAAAAGCAGCCACAAACTCTGTCTCTCATTCTCTCTCTCTCTCTCTCTCTCTCTCTCTCCTCTCTCTCTCCTCTCTCTCTCTCTCTCTCTCTCTCTCTCTCTCTCTCTCTCTCTCTCATGCGTGTGTGTGTGTGTGCCTGTGCTACCCTTTGAACGTTGAAAACAAGGTAATGAAATAAGAATTTTCATTCTCATCGCTCAGAAGAGTTCACAATTTGAAAACGTTCTTTCCGCAATCAAATACAAGTGAAAATCCCGAGGACTCTGCAATTTCAGGCGAACCGAAAAAAGCAAAACGTGATCAGAGTCTTTTGTCTTTCTCTCTAGCGCTTAAAGACAGCTCATCTTCTTTGTATCGAAGATTTTAATGTGTTCTCGAAACTGAGATACGCGGAGTCAGAGACTGGGTCTGTAAGTTTTTTTTGTTTGTTTGTTTGTTTGCTTTTTCCTTTATTTTTTTGTTTTGTTTTGTTTTATGTCCTTTTTTTCCTCCCTCGTATCTCTAACTTATGTCAGTATCATGCTCCACAGTTTAATGGCTACTTTAAACCTTCTGGTGATTGCTGAACACTTTCGTTTTCCACTTTTACCAGTTTTAAAGCATTTCATCATTGGTGACAACCTCAATCTGTCCAAGGTGCGTGCGCTTGTGTGTAGTTGAAGACTGTCTAGGCATGTTTCTGTGGTTCCATTGAAGGATGTCTGGGGTGCTGCTTCGTTAGCCCCCGTTCTTCACATACACTCAATACCCTTCGTTGAAAAATAAGGTACTGGCAGAAAAGAGGCAAGCCTCCCCCTCCCCTTCCCACCCATTTCCCCCACCCCTTCCGCCTCCTTTTTTTTTGTCTCCATCGGATATGACTTTTGCTATCGTCGCTGTCGACGACGTCGCTTTTGTCTGAACAGCATTGCTTACATTTTCAGGCTACCAACCGCTGGGCCGTAAATTTACAACCTAGCAATTTAACCCACACGTAAGATTGACTGAAAAAGCAATGAACAAAGTGGAATCTGTTCCTTCATTTCGTCCTAAAACAGCGTCTCGAATTGAACAAGGTGCGAAACCCGAAGGAAGAATAAAACTCGCTCTTTGGATTACATACGCTCGGGAAAACACGTCTTTCCCAATCAGGCCACAAAGTCATGGCTACATCCCAGACTTTGCCACTGGCACTGGTAGGATCTTGTCGTTAGGCTACCAGATCTACGAGCATTATCTTTTTGTACTCCCAGTTCTTATAGAACAGGGAGTACTTTACAATGGGAACGAAGAAATGCTCTGTGTGTGTGTGTGTGTGTGTGTGTGTGTGTGTGTGTGTGTGTGTGTGTGTGTGTGTGTGTCGTCCGTCCGTCCGTCCGTGGTCAAAATGTGTTCCACTCGCTCCAGACAAAACTACTGGGCCGATCTTTCTAAAAATTTGTAGGTATGTTCATTATGGGTCAAGGATGATGCCCGATGTGTTATTTTACCGTTATAGCCGTTACTAACGGCCATAACGGCCCATTACGGTTTTTCTTCTTTATGGAATATCTCAGAAAGTACTTGGCCAATCTCTCTGAAAATTTGTAGGCATGTTCATTATGGGTCACGGATCATGCCAGATGTGTTATTTTACCGTTATAGCTGTTACTAACGGCCATAATGGCCCATAACGGTTTTCTTTCTTTATGGAATCTCAAAAAGAACTTGGCCAATCTTTCTGAAAATTTATAAGTATGTTCATTATGGGTCACGAATGATGCCCAGTGTGTTATTTTACCGTTATAGCCGTTGCACACTAAAAATGGTATGAGTAGAGTGATGCACTGATCATGCTATCATATCCAGCACCTCACTGCCGAACAGGCCAAGGTCTGGTCAGAACGACACTCGGGATGTTCATCAAACCACCAATCAAGAAACAAGAACCACAGCTGCATGTTGACTGACTTAAAAAGGCGAAAGAAGAGTTCCAGAGGAAACTGGAGGAGGACTGAAGACCAAGGATGGCACCAATCGAGGTCAAGATGAGGAGAAACGGTGGCATCAGTTCAAAACCGTCCTGCAAGAAACAATGGCTGACACAGCTGGATTCTCATCCAGGAAAAATCCAGGGCTGGTTTGATGAGCATGTCTTCAAGGTCTGAGACCGTTTGCAATAAGAAAGTTGTTGCCAGACCACACGATCAAATAGCAACCTACAGAAATGCTCGCAACACTCTCCAGAACAGTGGTTCACTGACCGGACGGACGAAATACAGTCCGACAACTTACGCCCCGAAAAAAAATGGCGATATTCATGAGGTTGGCATCGCATCAGTGGAAAAAGAGGGACGAGAATTTAATAGAATAACCTTTCTCCCCCTTCATCGAAAAGTGTTTTTGAGATATCATGGAGAGTGCTGAAGGTTTTGTATGGGGTTTTGTTCGTTTGTTTGTTTTGTTTTTACCCCGTGTATGTGTGTGTGTGCCTGTCTGTTTGCCTGTCCGTCCGTCTGTCTGCCTCTCTCTGCTTGTGTGTGTGTCTTTTATGGTGAGTAATAGGAATCATGTTGTTTGTGTATGTGTGTTTTCAAACATACAAATTTGCATTGTATTATGGTGAAAAAGTGTGACGTCGGGGAGGAAGTCCAGCAGGCTGAAATTCACGACCCTGTCAAGCAGTGGGCAGACACTGAGAGAACCCATGCTTTTTAAGATGCACTGCGTTCAGCTTTAGAACGGCACCCCAGATTCAAGCAGTTCTACGCCCATCAGATGGTTCCAACCTCCTCAAAGACAAGGATTGCATTTTTGTTTGCTAAATAAAACACTTTGAAAACCTTTTTTTCAGAACAGATACCTAGTGCAGGTCTCAATTACAAAGATTTTGCAGCAAACAGTGAGGATGGAACTGGATAACGCTTCAGCTCAGGAGGAAATGACATCTGCCAGATGGCCAATGCATCTTCCGTTCAAAACATGGAACAGCAGATACGATCTTTGTCTTGTAGCAGATCAACATAAGTGCAGGGTCGATCCAGAACATGACATTACATGCAGCCTTCAGATATTTAAGCACAATTGAGATGGACTCTGAATGATCTTGTCAGAGATGGGCTACCCACTAACGCTCCTATCAATTCAACCCTCTCAGTAACATAAGATTTGATCGCTAATCAATGTGTCACCAAGGATATTCCAGTTACAGAGGATTGCTAGAGACTGGAGTGAGATCTATAGCGCTTGCCATCTGTCTTGGATTGTCGAGAATGTGTGTTGTTGAAAGAAAGGGAGATGAGCGTGCGTTACGTATGTTAGCCTTCCCAAATCAACAGATGTTTTCAACAGAATTCGTCTTCGTCTTCGCCGAAATTTTCTCGTCTATTCAATCCAAGGGTTTTTGGTGTTGATATGTGTATTCAATAATCACTGTAAGATCAAATGGAGAGTTACCTTGGGTGGATTGATCTGATTTGCACCGAGTAGCCAACTCGTTCGACTGTTCTTTACTGAGTCGTATTCAAGGCAAGTGAGTGAATGCCAAGATTTGGCCGATTACTTCCTTTATGCGTGATTACAGGTGAAAATGCCTACTTTTATGGATAGTAATGGCTTGATCGGAAACGATTCAAGTGTTCGTTTTAACTGTGGTCTATCTCTTGATAAACGCCCTTTTTATAAGAAAAATTATTATCATTCCGCCAGACAAAGGAGACAAATCACAAGACAGAACACGACGCGTTTCGACCTCTTTGGTCTTCTTCAGGCAAGATGAACAGGACAATGAAAACACGAACAGTTACTTATCTTCTCTAAACTGGGCGGAAAATGGAAGTTGAATGAGAACGAGACTGAAAATATATGCCGTCAAGCTGCCAAATTATTTCAAATCTCGAGAGTAGACCTTTGAACGTCATGAATGATATGAATGCCGCCAAGCTCCTTCCATGTATGCTCTCTTGCTCCCTTCCCCTTTTCCTCGCCCCCATTATTTTCATTTCCCCCCTGTTCCACATCTCACTCTCCTCCACACCTTTCCAAACCAACCGTCCTTCCACTCTGAATTAATTCTTTTAACTTGTAAATGTGCTGATATGCAGTATTGTATGGATTCCTCCGCAAAAAGAACAGTGGGAGTGTTCCGATCACAAAGGAGCCTTAATCTGAAACCACGATTTCTTTGAGATTTAGGGCTAGAACCTTGTTCTTCGTTTCTCTGAACGACCTTTGATTTATACAACAACCCCAACACAGGTCAATATTCAACACTCAAAGAACTAAAGGAAATCATTAGAAACAGCTAATGGTAATTATCTTTAGTGCACGCTTTGCCCCAGTACTGCTCTAGCACTCTTTGTTTTCCTCCTGAGACTAATATGGGCCATGCATCCTGGCAGGCTCGCTACTTTGTCCGGGACGCGGAAAATCGTGATTCTATCACTTTAGTGAATCAAGTGTGATCTATACGTCACAGCTAAGGTTATCGCTGCACTCATACATGCATATGCACACTCATCCACCGATCAGACATTCTACTTTCTCTGGGAATAGGGTGTCACGCATTCGCTTCTCCTCTGACATGACCGAGACCAGAAATATACTTTCTAGTCTACCTATAGCATACACAGTAAAAATCCAAACGCACAAAAATGTATAATCGAAAAACAAGAGATCAATACTTCCTAATCCAGGGTTAAATGTTATAATAAGCTTCTCACCTGCCCAGGTTTCCGTCCACACACACACTTGCACACAGCACCACAGTTCTCAAATAGATCACAGCAAAATGTCTCAGTGCCAGGTGATGGTGACGCCTTGGTTAGTCTGGCACCAGGTCCAGGAATGGGTCTACATGATCCTCTTTGGGAACTCTTCTTTGACGTAGAAGTCCTCTTCTTCTTTTCTCTTCCCCCCACCCCCAGGTTTGGGACCCAGTCTTTGTTTCTCAGTCTGTCGCTAACGCCTTTCCCTGTGGTAGAGATCTTGTTTCCACTTCAGTTGCCCAAATCACGTTCTCTAATGCCCCACTCTGTCCTGCCCACTCTTCTTTCTCCCTCGTGTCGTGTTGTTCTTCGTCCCTCATTCTTTCCCAACATCCAGTTTATATGGTGATCTTAACAAAGAATCTCCCTTGGGCCAAGTCCATATCCACGTTGGGCCTCTCTACAGTTATGTTCACATCCACAATGAATCTTTCCAGCTGCGTTCTTCCACACACCTGCATGCACACGCATTTCCTATAAAACAGCCTAACAAACAACCACATGTCGCTAACTCCCAGTAACCTCTGAGGTCACTTTCACACAGTAATCATCCTCTAGAAAGCTACGACCATTTCGTCCACATACACACTAAAGCCTGACTGACAAGAGCTCCAGCACGACACCTTACAGTAATACCAGCCGAACATGCAAAAGACTCCTACTCTTCAAGTGAACTGTCATGGGCTTGGTCTGTTCATCTTTACTGAGCAAACGTCAGCTAATTTGGCCCTGAGCACCACATTTGATGTTCCGAGGTCTGAGTGGATAATTTGTGCTCGCCTCCCCCTTTGACTATTAAAGGTTCGAGCTCGCACCTCCTTCCATTTCCGTTGATTACTTTGACGATGATTACCCGTCAACTTCAACCTCCTTCACCCTGCTCGAAGATCTATCCTTGTTAAGGGCCCTTATGCTAATTGGCCAGTTATCCTCTTCTCTACCACGTTCTAACTCGTTGTCATGTAAAGCTCGAGGACACGATCGTGATCGTGGACATGACCCTGAACAATGTTGACAGCTTCACCTACTTGGGGAGCTGCTTGTCTTCATCGTGTGGCTTGGATAAAGAAGTGTCGAACAGACTGGCAAAAGCAGGAGCTTCCTTCAGCAGGCTTTGGAACAGAGTGTGGGGAGAGGGTGGCATCACTCTAAGTACCAAGCTGGCAGTCTACAGAGCAGTCGTCGTCACCTCGCTGCTCTATGGGTGTGAGACATGGACACTGTACAGGAGACAACTGAAGACTCTGGATCAGTTCCACCTCTGCTGCCTGGGTAAGATCTTGAGCATCTCCTGGGAGGACAGGATTTCCAACACAAAAGTGCTTCGCAGAGCAAAGATGCCTGGTATCGAGACGCTGATTATGAAAGTGCAGTTGAGGTGGGTTGGGCATGTAGTACGAATGGACGACACGCGACTTCCAAAAATGGTCTTCTTCTCTGAGCTGGCAGCTGGAACGAGGAACACTGGGCAGCCGCTCAAACGCTTCAAGGACTGCTTGAAAGTATCACTGGCAGCCTGTGGCATCCTGCTTCAGGGCTGAGAAACACTTGCCACAGACCGCTGTGCCTGGCGACTTGCTGTCCACAAAGGAGTAAATAGCTTCGAAGAGAAGCGTTTGCAGGAATTGGACCAGAAACGCCAAGCCCACAAAGAGAGGAGACCTGACCCAATGACAGCTGTCGCATGCCCAGAGTGTGGACGTATCTGTGTGTCCAGCTTTGACTTGCGCTCACACTTGCGGAGTCACTGACGTCTTCGTCGACCACGACGGACATCCATGATGATGACTTTTTTTTACCTACATTTTTTTTTAATAGAGCTTTTGTTTCAAGGATGTTTATCTCACCTTTAACTTTCACCACTACACTTCTGCCACATTTTTGTATTGCTACAACCCACGTATCATACTTTCAAAGCATTGAAGTCTCTTTTTTTCAGTATAGTACAAACCTATACAACTTAACTGACTGCCCTAACTTTCTTTCATGTAAACTGTAGAATGAGTTATATGTGTCTGGGTTTCTTATCGCTCTAGTTTCTGCAGATTTGTTGTTGCCAATGCCTCCGAATGTGTGTTGTTGTTAATTGTTTTTAAGTCGGGAATGAATACAGTTTTCTGTTTCCATTCACGGGGTTGCGGGTTCGAATCTCTGCCGGGCGTTTCGGTACAGGGGGATTTTTCCCTCGGAGTTAACATTAGTTCTGACTCCATTTCCCATACAGTCCTTCGAATGAGACTATAAACCGAGGTTCCGTGTGTGAACGCACGCATAATATCTTGCACACACGTAAAATCCATCACCAACTTTCGGAAGAGTAGGCCAGTTTGGCCGTTGGTATGGATGACACGTTACACACAGCATGCACCCTGCGTAAGAAATGGAAAAAAAAGAATGAAGGAAGTAAAGAAACTGAGTGAACGATATTGACTGGATGACACGGGAAACGACTGAATGAAGCGCCAGCTGCAGCTCTTCAGTCGGCACTACCCAGGTAGGCAGCCCGTTGTGTAAACGAGTGTTGATGAATAAGTGCAAATGGTGGATGTAAGCGCATTGAGTTGTGTAACAAGAAATGCGCTATATAAGTATTATACATTATTATTATTATTATTCATTGTCTTTCTTTCTTCTTTCTCATATGTTCATGTGTCTACGGGGCTTGTAAACTGAATGTGCTTACTATCGTTTGCGTTGTTTCTTTTTGTTTGTTTGTTGTTTTTTCGTGATAAGCGTGACAACTGTTCCTTTTAACAGGCGTAAATTTGGCATAGAGCAGGGGGAATGATTTCGTCTTACATGATTTATTTCCTACAGATGCGAAACTAAGTTTTGTTCCTGTTGTTGTTGTTTTGTTGATTTTCGCGAGTTTATTCGGCGTGAGAGTACAGTTACCGCCCAACAGCTGGCCGAAATGCAGTCTTAAGACTTCACGCATTTTTTCAGTTTAAATGATTATGTACATACATGTATTAATGTGTGCGAATCTATGTGCGCCTTTGTGTGTACGTATGAATATGTACAAGTCTTCATGTGTATAACTAAGCTTGCTTACATTGAAATTTAAAGTGTGCTTGTTATGTCAGAAAAGATTTGTATGTTTATAGCACCAGAACGTTCGCATCTGGTGTGTTTAATCTTATATAACGATTTTTTTTCATAATTGTACTGTGTGTGCGTGTATGTGTGTGTTTGTACGTGTGTATGCTCGCACGTGTCCGTGTGCCTGTGCATTGTGCTTGCGTGCATGCGTGCATGTGTGTGTGTCTGTCTGTCTGTCTGTCTGTTTGTATCTGTGTGTATGTGTGTGTGTCTGTGTGTCTGTTTGTGTCTGTTTCTGTGTGTCTGTGTCTGTTCCTGTGATTCAGCTGTCTGTCAACGCCCGTGGCGCCCCGTGCTCAAGCTGGACGACCGCGGCAACGTGGTGAGCGGGAGCGTAGCAAAGCTGAAAGAGCTGGCCATAAACGCGCACCTGTTCCGCATCAAGCTCTACAACTCTGGCGGCCCCTACCTGCTCAAGGTGGACAATACCAACGTGCGGGGCGAGCACGTGTGTGCAGAGAGTCTGTGGCACGTCTCCGATAACGGCACACACATCAGCACCGACGTAGAGTGGCTCCATCACCTCCTGTGCTCCGACGGCCGCGTGGAGGTCCTCATCTCGCCGTACTCCCGTCCTAGTGGGTGGAACATTTCAAGTGGAGCCTCGTACCAAGACCGCTTGCAGGACGCACAGCAGAACTTTCATAAAGTGGACAACTTCACCATGGCCATGCTATGGTACGTGAAGGAGCTGGGTTGCCACAATCCTGTGTATTCTCATTTCCTTTACGGCACGCAGGCCGGAGGTTCGCTCAAAGGACTGGCGGACATGGCAGCTGTGGGAGAGACACGGTGTGTGATGAGGGACCGGGGCTATGCCCTCACCATGAACAACATCTTCATCGACAGACAAACCATGGAGGTCAACGCGCAGAGTCTGACGCACGTGAGCCAGCGCTTTTCGCAGGTTGGGCTGAACTTTCATGAAACGCCATACTACTGGTACTCGTCGTGGACCACGAACGGAAGGCGTGACAACACGCGCTACTTTGTTGGTACCGCTCAGCCCCGTGGACACAACAACGACTTTGTGGCGTTGGACTGGCATGTGGACTCGTGCTGGCGTGAGGTTTACGTGAACGACAAATATGGCATGGCAGCAGATGGGTCTCTGGACGAGCTAATCATGCTCATCTCCTCGGGCCATCGCGTGCGTCTCATGTTCCAAAATACAGTGCTGGAGGCCAACTCGTTGCGTATCTCTGGCCGAACGGTGATCGCTCAGAACTTGGAAGAGATGAAACGCCGAGGGGGCTCTGGAGATCAGAAGTTCTTCTTTAACACTGAGACCTTGTGGAAGTGGACCATTGCCCACACCTCTGGCAAGGTCAACACCTACTTTTACCGGGTCAGGGACATGACCTTATACAATAAGCGTCATGATGAAACGGATATCCACTGGATGGTGGACACACGACCCTGGAAGCTCGTGCACAGCTCACCCACTGTGGACTTCGGCAAGCCAAAAAGTCTGGACGTCCTGACTGAGGCTGTGGAGCTGGGTGCCTCTTTCCGCTTACGTCTGCAGCACCCTATGATTGCCGCAGACTTCTTCTTCACCAACACTGACAACGTGCGCTATGACACTGAGCGTAACATTGTGTTCGCCCAATGCCTGCGACACATTAGCAGCACGAACAACACCAACAAATCCACTGAGCACATCATCCTCGACAATCCCTTCCACTGGTTCCTTATGATCTCCTCCGATGGCGTCATGGCCATGTCCACACAGAGGATCAGTGGACGCACCCAGCTGTACGAAAGCGTCGCTCCAAATGCTAAAATCAAATGGTTCGCTTCTTACTAGACTGAAAGAAAGAAGCGAATGCCTTCAACGTAAGCAGTAAAAATTCAGCTACTAAATTACGAACTTCCTGTTCCTCAGTCCCCTACTCCTTTCAATTGTTCAAATGCTGAACCTATTTGCGTAAGTCGTTAATGTTCAAATCGTCAGGTGAGGCTATGTAATATTATCACTGTATTTTGTAATAAGTAGGGTTTCGTGGTGGAGAGTTTTATTGCATCTTTGATTGTACTATACTAGGGTAACAATAAACTCTTTTAAGGATTTGAAAAGTGAATGAGTAATTGATGTCATTCTGACCATGTTGTCATTTACGCATTAAAGCGACCCTTTCTTCAATTCGCAATTTTTGTACAATTTTCTTCTTCTTCTTTTTCTCCTCCTCCTCCGCCTTCTCCTACTTCTCCTACTCCTCTCTCTCTCTCTCTCTCTCTCTCTCTCTCTCTCTCTCTCTCTCTCTCTCTCTCTCTCTCTCTCAGAGAAAGCGAGAGCGAGTATTTTTCTGTGTGTGCATATATGTCAGGAATGATCTGCATTCGCACAAGCGAGCACAAACGCGTGAGGTGTGTGTGTGTGTGTGTGTGTGTGTGTGTGTGTGTGTGTGTGTGTGTGTGTGTGTGTGTGTGTTTGTGTGTGTGTGTGTGTGTGAGAGAGAGAGAGAGAGAGAGAGAGAGTGTGTGTGTGTCACACGACCGTACTCACATTCATACACAGAACGTCGTGATCATCTGCACGCAGCGCAATCTGACTCCATTCACTGAATACAAAGACCAAGCAATAAGTTTTAATTTCCCTCCTCTGGTATATAAAACAACCACACCAGAGTTTTATTTACTCCTGATCTTTTTGGGGTACTTTTTTACAGACAAACTTAATAATGCAAAAATGGAAAACAATTATGTATATCATTCTTTTCTTTTTTTTCAGTTTGTGATGCTCATATCACCAGTATAAATCAAAATTATTTCGACGCCTTTCGTGGCTATTTGTCCCTTTTCACAATTAGGGTACCTTCAGTCACATTTCTTCACATTGTTCAAATCCAACAGTCCCTTTACACAATAGGGCGCTCTACAAATTACAAAAGTCTAGCGGCGTCTTTGGCATAGTTATAAAAATAGAAAAACATATTACAACTTTTGTTTCCATTACACTGCTTAATCACGCTTCACCCTCTGACAAATGTTGGGGGTTTTTTCACAGTCTTTTCACTGGCTTACAAATACATCTCAAGAAGATGTCTACCCTTTTACAAACTTGAGGGCTTGTTTCCACAAACATCTTAGGCAAAAATATACATATATATTCCCGTTTGAGAGCATAGTATTCTTCAATCTATGAGAGCGTAATTATGAGGTTCTTCCAAGTTCACGGGAGTAATGTCAGTCTTGTCTGGCACCTCAGTTTAGCAAGCCTCGTGACCCATTCATAGAAAAAAGGGTTCTCGTCTGAAAACAGACAAGAAACTTATATTAAAGTATATGAATAAAACCAGACTTACCAACGATGTTCTCACTCAGGTAACGAACACATATCTACCTGATGTGTGAACAGGGTACAATTTTGAAATCATTTTAAAGTTCGATTTTTTTAGAGACTTACCAAATTTGTTCGCCCATCAGAATTTACCGTGCTAACTGCACGAACTCGCCGACACGAGTTAGGCAATACAAATAAGCTTGAGACTTTTGTCTAAAAAAATAACTATAACTTTTCTTTTTCTTTTTCTTTTTTCTTTTCTTTAGTTAATCAAGTGCCGCTGGCTCCCTGCTCTCTCTCTCTCTCTCTCTCTCTCTCTCTCTCTCTCTCTCTCTTTCTCTCTCTCTCTCTCTCTCTCTCTCTCTCTCTCTCTCTCTCTAATCTTTCGGCCAATGTTCTCTTTTCTTCTACAAATCCTTGAGCAACGTTCAGGTAAAATCGATCAACAACAGAACCCTTTTTCACTACAGTTCAACCCTAGAAGACTGAAGTATGGTTAAATGATTGACAATCATGTTTTGCGTTGTCTGTTCATTTACCATGCGCACCCCTCCCGACTGGGGCGCATGACAGAGAAGGGAGAAAGAGATGGAAAGAGAGAGAGCACGCGTGCGCAGGCATGGGTGCACGCATCCAGTCTCCTATGACTACAGATAGAGAGGAACACTCAAGGTGGACAGCCAGATTTTTTTAAGATGATGGGTGGTGAGTGGCCAATGTTTTAGAGGAAGAAAGTACTGAAACACTCTGCCGCATCACTGAAAAGAAGACAGAATATATTAATGCGCTAAACAGAGCGCAAATCCATGCTTATTTAGTACGCAATGCAAAAAAAAGTGAATTTTCGACAAACTCACCTCAGCCCCACCCTTTTTCCATATTTGAGTACCTCTCCAATGACCAAAATCCCCCAACTTTACTTCCACTTCCCATCGGGAAACCTCCTCCGGAAATCTCTCCGTCAGCAAAAAGACAATAACGTCCCTCTACGGCTCATTCACTTGCTGAAATGAAAATGAAAAAAAAAAAGTTCCCAGTGGAATCTCTCATGTGGAAAAAAAAATCAAAACAATTTATTGAAAGGTAGGTTGGTTGGGGGAGAGGCTGGGGGATTATTCAGACACCTAAAAGTTCCCCGAGGAGACCATTTCTTGGCTGAATGAAAATTCGCTCAGTGGACCAATGCACACTAAAAATGCTATGAGCAGTGTGATGCACTGATCATGCTCATCATATCCAGCACCTCACTGCCGAACAGTCCAAGGTCTGGTCAGAACGACTCTCGGGATGTTCATCAAACCACCAAACAAGAAACAAGAACCACAGCTGCATGTTGACTGACTTAAAAAGGCGAAAGAAGAGTTCCAGAGGAAACTGGAGGAGGACTGAAGACCAAGGATGGCACCAATCGAGGTCAAGATGAGGAGAAACGGTGGCATCAGTTCAAAACCGTCCTGCAAGAAACAATGGCTGACACAGCTGGATTCTCATCCAGGAAAAATCCAGGGCTGGTTTGATGAGCATGTCTTCAAGGTCTGAGTCCGTTTGCAATAAGAAAGTTGTTGCCAGACCACACGATCAAATAGCAACCTACAGAAATGCTCGCAACACTCTCCAGAACAGTGGTTCACTGACCGGACAGAAGAAATGCAGTCCAACAACTTTCGCCCCGAAAAAAATGGCGATATTCATGAGGTTGGCATCGCATCAGTGGAAAAAGAGGGACGAGAATTTAATAGAATAACCTTTCTCCCCCTTCATCGAAAAGTGTTTTTGAGATATCATGGAGAGTGCTGAAGGTTTTGTATTGGGTTTTGTTGTTTGTTTGTTTTGTTTTTACCCCGTGTGTGTGTGTGTGTGTGCCTGTCTGTCTGCTGTCCGTCCATCTGTCTGCCTCTCTCTGCTTGTGTCTGTGTCTTTTATGGTGAGTAATAGGAATCATGTTGTTTGTGTATGTTGTTTTCAAACATACAAATTTGCATTGTATTATGGTGAAAAAGTGTGACGTCGGGGAGGAAGTCCAGCAGGCTGAAATTCACGACCCTGTCAAGCAGTGGGCAGACACTGAGAGAACCCATGCTTTTTAAGATGCACTGCGTTCAGCTTTAGAACGGCACCCCAGATTCAAGCAGTTCTACGCCCATCAGATGGTTCCAACCTCCTCAAAGACAAGGATTGCATTTTTGTTTGCTAAATAAAACACTTTGAAAACTTTTTTTCCAGAACAGATACCTAGTGCAGGTCTCAATTACAATTGCGCAACAGTGAGATGAATGATACTCTTGCTCAGGGAAATGACATCTGCAGATGGCCAATGCATCTCGTCAACATGGAACAGCAGATACGTCTTTGTCTGAGCAGACAACATAGTGCAGGGCTGATCCAAACATGACATTACAGCAGCCTTCGATCATTTAGCACATTGAGATGGACTCAGAATACGTGTCAGATGGGCACCCACTTAACGCTCCTATCAATCTGCACTAACTCTTAAGATACAAATGGTAAACCACCTGAAGTTTCTTCAACCCCCGTAACATAAGATTTGATCGCTACTCAGTGTGTAACCAAGGATATTCCAGTTACAGAGGATTGCTAGAGACTGGAGTGAGATCTATAGCGCTTGCCATCTGTCTTGGTTGTCGAGAATGTGTGTTGTTGAAAGAAAGGGAGAAGAACGTGCGTTACGTATGTTAGCTTTCCCAAATCAACAGATGTTTTCAACAGAATTCGTCTTCGTCTTCGCCGAAATTTTCTCGTCTATTCAATCCAAGGGTTTTTGGTGTTGATATGTGTATTCAATAATCACTGCAAGATCAAATGGAGAGTTACCTTGGGTGGATTGATCTGATTCGCACCGAGTAGCCAACTCGTTCGACTGTTCTTACTGAGTCGTATTCAAGGCAAGTGAGTGAATGCCAAGATTTGGACCATTACTTCCTTTATGCTTGATTACAGGTGAAAATGCCCACTTTTATGGATAGTAATGGCTTGATCGGAAACGATTCAAGTGTTCGTTTCAACTGTGGTCCATCTCTTGATAAACGCCTATTTTAAAGAAAATTATTATCATTCCGCCAGACAAAAGAGACAAATTACAAGACAAAACACGACCTCTTTGGTCTTCGACAGGCAAGATAAACAACATTCAGGACAATGAAAAAACGAACAGTTACTTATCTTCTCTAAACTGGGCGGGAAATGGAAGTTGAATGAGAACGAGACTGAAAATATATGCCGTCAAGCTGCCAAATTATTTCAAATCTCGAGAGTAGACCTTTGAACGTCTGAATGATATGGATGCCGCCAAGCTCCTTCCATGTATGCTCTCTTGCTCCCTTCCCCTTTTCCTCGCCCCCATTATTTTCATTTCCCCCTGTTCCACATCTCACTCTCCTCCACACCTTTCCAAACCAACCGTCCTTCCACTCTGAATTAATTCTTTTAACTTGTAAATGTGCTGATATGCAGTAATGTATGAATTCCTCCACAATTCGACACTGAAGCCGAGACGTGAATTGATGACATGACAACGTTGTTTTTGTTGTTGTCGTTGTTGTTGTTTTATGTCTGACATCACAACGCTATCGCTGACGACGGGAGTGGATCATGACGTCACTTGTTCTTGAAACGTAACGAGATGCAGAACATCCAGCGAGGAGCCAGTACCCTGTAGTCAGCCGGCACATCTTCCTGCCCCCCCCCCCCCCCCCCCCCCCCCCCCCCCCCACCACCACCACCGCTTTCGTTGGTGTGGGTGTTTTTTTTTCAATAACTTTCAACACCACTAAAATAATGAGACCATTATCTACCACTCTCTGTGAGTGCAAAAAGAACAGTGGGAGTGTTCCGATCACAAAGGAGCCTTAATCTGAAACCACGATTTCTTTGAGATTTAGGGCTAGAACCTTGTTCTTCGTTTCTCTGAACGACCTTTGATTTATACAACAACCCCACACACAGGTCAACATTCAACACTCAAAGAACTAAAGGAAATCATTAGAAACAGCTAATGGTAATTATCTTTAGTGGACACTTTTGCCCCAGTACTGCTCTAGCACTCTTTGTTTTCCTTCCTGAGACTAATATGGGCCATGCATCCTGGCAGGCTCGCTACTTTGTCCGGGACGCGGAAAATCGTGATTCTATCACTTTAGTGAATCAAGTGTGATCTATACGTCACAGCTAAGGTTATCGCTGCACTCATGCATGCATATGCACACTCATCCACCGATCAGACATTCTACTTTCTCTGGGAATAGGGTGTCACGCATTCGCTTCTCCTCTGACATGACCGAGACCAGAAATATACTTTCTAGTCTACCTATAGCATACACAGTAAAAATCCAAACGCACAAAAATGTATAATCGAAAAACAAGAGATCAATACTTCCTAATCCAGGGTTAAATGTTATAATAAGCTTCTCACCTGCCCAGGTTTCCGTCCACACACACACTTGCACACAGCACCACAGTTCTCAAATAGATCACAGCAAAATGTCTCAGTGCCAGGTGATGGTGACGCCTTGGTTAGTCTGGCACCAGGTTCAGGAATGGGTCTACATGATCCTCTTTGGGAACTCTTCTTTGACGTAGAAGTCCTCTTCTTCTTTTCTCTTCCCCCCACCCCCAGGTTTGGGACCCAGTCTTTGTTTCTCAGTCTGTCGCTAACGCCTTTCCCTGTGGTAGAGATCTTGTTTCCACTTCAGTTGCCCAAATCACGTTCTCTAATGCCCCACTCTGTCCTGCCCACTCTTCTTTCTCCCTCGTGTCGTGTTGTTCTTCGTCCCTCACTTTTCCCAACATCCAGTTTATATGGTGATCTTAACAAAGAATCTCCCTTGGGCCAAGTCCATATCCACGTTGGGCCTCTCTACAGTTATGTTCACACCCACAATGAATCTCTCCAGCTGCGTTCTTCTACGCACCTGCATGCACACCCGTTTCCTATAAAACAGCCTAACAAACAACCACATGTCGCTAAATTCCCAGTAACCTCTGAGGTCACTTTCACACAGTAGTCATCCTCTAGAGAGCTACGACCATTTCGTCCACATACACACTAAAATCTGACTGACAAGAGCACCAGCACGACGCCTTACAGTAATACCAGCTGAACATGCAAAAGACTCCTACTCTTCAAGTGAACTGTCATGGGCTTGGTCTGTTCATCTTTACTGAGCAAACGTCAGCTAATCTGGCCCTGAGCACCACATTTGATGCTCCGAGGTCTGAGTGGATGATTTGTGCTCGCCTCCCCTTTGACTTTTAAAGGTTCGAGCTCACGAATCCTTCCCGTTTCCGATGATTACTGTCACGATGATTACCCGTCAACTTCAACCTCCTTCACCCTGCTCGAAGATCTATCCTTGTTGAGGGCCCTTATGCTAATTGGCCAGTTATCTTCTTCTCTACCACGCTCTGACTCGTTGTCATGTAAAGCTCTCTGTAAGAGATTTCGTTCACTTGACATCAAATCTTTTCACTGCACAGATTCTTTGTTATGACGACCACAGAAGATGGTGCCGTGGAGTTCCACTCTGGTCAGAGACTTCACGGCAGGTCTGTATTCCAAGCTTCGTTTCACAGAATATCCTTGCATCAGCTTGGCCTGAACGATGCAGACATCGGTAGCGTTGTCAGGAATTTTCGAGCAACACTCTTAGAGACGCATCCATGGTTCTGGTCTTCCCATTAGAGTTATAGCACACTCAACTCCGGGTTGGTACAGGCTGGGTGTGGAAAGCCCACAAACACATTTTTCTAACGGGGACTGCACCTGTGATCTCTCAGCCTGCGAGGTTAGCGACTGTACCATGGCGGCTGGCTCAGTGGATTAATACTTTTTACTATGTATTTCAGTGGGGTATAACTGCACAATATAAAATTGCTGAAAATGTAACCCAGAAGAAATATGATCGCATATTGTTGTTCATATTCTGGGTTTTCTTCATGAAACCATGACACCCAGAAATCCAGCTGATGGCCGGGAGGTCGTGGGTTCTATTCCCATCAGAATCACTTATTTGTCGGATTTTCGGTCGCGACTGGTTCCTTCCCAGGGTTGAGTTTGCTATGGGCTCAAATGGGAAGACTGGAATCACATAGTCGAGTTTCATTGATCTAATGGAAGCTCCATATTTCGAACCTGGTTAACGCCGAGATATATTATGACACAGACGTACAGTACAGCCTTGTTTATGATCGAAGTGGAACTCTGTGGCATAATTTTCATCATCCTCATACTCGTCGATTGGTATTGAAAAATAAAATAAAGCGTTGGGCATCGGTCATATACAGATGTAAGAAGCATTCTGACAAGTGTAGCAGTACTTGATATGATCAACGTAAACTAGTGGTCATCAGTCATGTCGTCTGTTGGGATTACATCTGACGTCTGCAAAGATAGAGAAAATTAGGCAAAGGCAGGGAAGAAAAGTATTGATCTTGGTCTCCGACCGTACACCTGTTATAAAATTTAATATAACAAAAGAGATCTAGTTGCAAAGTGAGACGACTGCAGGCGGAAATCTAAACAAATAAATAAGTGTTAGCGAACCGCCAAGAGAAACGTAGACAAAGCGAGTCACAAGACAGAACACGACGCGTTTCGACCTCTTAGGTCTTCTTCAGGCAAGACACAAACAACGAAAATGAACGAATTTGGTACTTAGCTTCGATCTCTTCACTCTTCAGCGCAAGGTAGGTAGGCGTTGAATTCGAAACGCGTCGTGTTTTGTCTTGTGACTCGTTTGTCCACGTTCCTCTTGGCGGTTCGCTAACATTTATTTAAGATTTGTTCTAACAAAAGAGAATAAATCATGCATGCAGGAAGAAAACCGAGCAGAACAAACAGTCGTTCTTTGAAGCTTTCCTAGAATTGAGCAACTTCAGCCACTATGCAAAGACAGTCAACAACATCGAACATAGTCCAGTACTGAATTTTTGGTTGCTGTTGACACATTACAGACGAGAATTCCAACAACGCGCGCGCGCGTGTGTGTGTGTGTGTGTGTGTGTGTGTGTGTGTGTGGTGTGTGTTGTGTGTGTGTGGTGTGTGTTGTGTGTGTGTGTGTGTTCTCGACGAACCTGTCCCTGATTCTATGTTTATGGTCTGGTTGCAGTATACTATGCTTCGCTATTCATCCTTTGCGCCATTAGCCAGTCATCTGTAACACCTCTCTAAGGCGTCCAAATTCAGAGAAACTTCAGTGCGTGCATGCTCTGCTGGTTGAAAAGTTGAAATAACATGCAAACAGTCTACTCCGTTTGTAATGGTTTTTTCTCAGTTCGTATCCGCTGCATTAATAAACTCTGAACCATAGATGCTACTAGCATTTTGTGTGTTTGTATGTTTGTTTACTTATCTATTTTCTTCTTTCTTTCTTTCTTTCTTTTCTTCTTCTTTATTTATTTATCCATATGCTTGTCTGTTTCTTTGTTTATGTATTTCTTAGTTTATTCCTTCTTTTATTCATTTATTCATTTGCGTATTTATCTATATTTCATATGGAGCTTTTTCACACTTCCGCAGAAGAAGTCAAGTGATCTGCTTGAGCTTATTTACATGCTTGACAGATTACATTGTCGAAATTCATCCTGAATTCGTCTCCACCCACTTCACCTAGTTTCTCCATTCTACGTGAATGAACTGAATTATTACGCAAATGAGTCACGTATGTTAGCAGGAGCGCTGCACCTCAATTAACAGTCATGAGAACGCAAGAAGAGATGGTAAAGAAAGCTAGGTTGTTCTGTTACGGCACAATCTGGTTGTCTTCGCTGTTGTTCTGACGCACAATTTTCTTACTATTTATTCCCACGCGGCAGTCGTCGCCAAGGAGCATCTCTCTCTCTCTCTCTCTCTCTCTCTCTCTCTCTCTCTCTCTCTCTCTGTGTGTGTGTGTGTGTGTGTGTGTGTGTGTGTGTGTGTGTGTGGTGTGTGGTGTGTGCTGTATATAAAATAGTACAGGTGTGTGTGTGTGTGTGTGTGTGTGTGTGTGTGTGTGTGTGGTCTGTCTGTGTGTGTCTGTGTGTGTGTAAAATAGTACAGGTGCGTGTGTGTGTTGTTGTTGTATGTGTGTGTGTGTGCGTGTGTGTGTGTGTGTGTGTGTGTGTGTGTGTGTGTGTGTGTGTGTGTGAGTGAGTAAATTAGTATAGGTGCGTGCGTGCGTGCGTGTGTGCGTGTGTGTGTGTGTGTGTGTGTGTGTGTGTGTGTGTGTGTGTGATTTGCAAACTTAAAGTAACAATCAATGAATGAATGAAAATTATCTAGGAGGGGAAAAAAAGAAAAACTGGTGCCAAATTGGCGGAATTAAAAAATAAAAAGCAAGATGAGGGAGGAGGGGCTGGAGGCAGAACAAGTGAAAAAGGGGAGAAAAAGGTCAGTGGTTTGAACACACAGTATAGGCAATCTGGCTCTTACTATCTGCCCCGGATGTTACGCTGCCGTCCTCGTGACAGTCACTTCCGCTGACTCATCGCCAAGTCTGTCAGGATCGTGAACTTGCGAGCGGCTCCCTTCCTGATCCCGCGGCGACAGATCAGTCCATTGCCGTGATCCCTTGATAGGCAGTCAGTCACCCTAAATAACGTCTCAGCCATCACTGGGTCGACTGAGGTGGGACGCAGATGGGTGGGCGTAACAAGAGGGACAGGATACGTCACGTTCTGCCCTGCCTTACGATATTTAAAGTAGGAGGTGGCTGAAACAAGCGGCGTGTAGTTTGGGTGTGAGAGTGCAGATTGATGTAGTTCATTTATCAACGGAATATAGGGAGTGTGTTCGAGTCAGAGTAACTTAAGCTGTGGGCGTGTGTGTGTGTGTGTGTGTGTGTGTGTGTGTGTGTGTGTGTGTGTGTGTGTGTATGAGAGAGAGAGAGAGAGAGAGAGAGAGAGAGAGAGAGAGTTCGTGATAGGGGCTTGGTTCTTCAAAGTACCACTACACATGACAACAACAACATCGACAACAACAAAAACGTATATAGAAAGACTGATCACTCGGGCGAGAGGTTTGTGTGTGTGTGTGTGTGTGTGTGTGTGTGTGTGTGTGTGTGTGTGTGTGTGTGTGTGTGTTGGTTTTTCATTTTTGTTTGTTTTTTAAACTATACGGGAAAGATGAAAAGTCGCTCTTCTATTGCGACCGGCGTGATGAGCAACTGATGTTCAGTACTGTACTATTACAGATCTATGTTAAATGACTGAAATTTGTTAAGTGTGTGTGTGTTGGGGGGGGGGGGGGGGGCGAGAAAGGGGGTGTATGTTGTGTCTTCTAATTGGTTTTGTAGCCAGGCTGACTTTTTTTTTTACCTACATTTTTTTAATAGAGCTTTTGTTTCAAGGATGTTTATCTCACCTTTAACTTTCACCACTACACTTCTGCCACATTTTTGTAGTGCTACAACCCACGTATCATACTTTCAAAGCATTGAAGTCTCTTTTTTTTTCTTTCCAGTATAGTACAAACCTATACAACTTAACTGACTGCCCTAACTTTCTTTCAAGTACACTGTAGAATGAGTTATATCTATCTGGGTTTCTTATCGCTCTAGTTTCTCCAGATTTGTTGTTGCCAATGCCTACGAATGTGTGTAGTTGTTAATTGTTTTTAAGTCGGGAATGAATACAGTTTTCTGTTTCCATTGTCTTTCTTTCTTCTTTCTCATATGTTCTTGTGTCTATGGGGCTTGTAAACTGAATGTGCTTACTATCGTTTGGGTTGTTTCTTTTTGTTTGTTTGTTTGTTTTTTCCTCATAAGCGTGACAACTGTTCCTTTTAACATCGTCCTCCCTCTGTTTTGTTATTGTTGTTATCTTTATCCTAACAGTGGACACATTCTTCGCGGTTTATTTAGCGAATAACATGTGGTTACATTTGAGTTTGTTTCCGCCCCCTATCGTGGAGTGGGTTAACTAAATGTAACTTCTTTTCAAGTAAGGATATGAGCGCGTGCTCTGACCCGCTCACGCCCATAAACACCAGAGATCAACACTGCTATGGACTCAAATTCGCACACAAGTCATTCACTACTGAAGTAAATAATGTTATCCAGATACCACATAAAGAGAAAGAAAAGTAATTTTACCTGAGGGCTTCTGTCTCCTGAAACAAACATCTGGAAAAAGAATGAAAAACAGATAATGAGCCAAAAGAGGCCCTGTAGATGTGCTAACAAAACTAAAGAATACAGATACAGCATAGCAAACACTGCCTGTGGTTGTAATCGTCGTGAGCGTTCAACAACTGCACTTTTGGGCAGCTTCACAAAAGAATACTATTAGTTTTCATCGTCTGTCCCGTTTTGCCTCGTCATCAACCATTGAGATGTCTACACATATTGTCAATTGTTTAGTCTCCCTCGCCTCACTTTCATTAATTATCAAGAGGCTTCCATGCCTCGTTATCAACACTGAGAGGTCATACTCTTCCTCAGATATCAAAACACAGAAAGACTACAAAAAGATAACAAATACAGTAAACAGATTACAATGAGTCACAGTGACACAGTGCGTGTGTGTGTGTGTGTATGTGTGTGTGTGTGTGTGTGTGTGTGTGTGTGTGTGTGTGTGTGTGTGTGTGTGTGTGACTTTAGGGGTAATCGCAACATAAGAACAGACTAGTAAACACACACACAGGAATCCATGGCGTGAGGTTGCGACAAAGGACAAAAGGAAAAGAGGAGGGAGGCACGTCAGAACCAGGGGAAATTTGGAGGTGGGGGGTTCACAGACAGGACTCAAGCTTATAGAGACGGCATTGGGGAATACAGAGCCGGTGACTGACTACACAGATTGGGGGACACGAAGAGACGAGGGCACATACAAACGGGGGTACACAGAGACAAGAGCACATACAGGTGATTCCGGTGGGTCGATGACATTCGGAAATAATCTGCACACACTCTGTTTGACAAATGACGGAAAGAGTCACAATAACGACCATCTTGCTGATACTCAGATTTATTTACGCCTCGAAAGTAAACGTGTACGATTCTAATGCGCTAGAGCTTGGTCTCGACCGAAATCAGGGATAGTATTCACCATCCTCATCGTCGTTGTCGTCGTCATCTTGCACTCTATCTTATGTTTGAGGTTGAACAGGACAGAATAGAGGTAGTTCTGATTTAGTCAAAAGTACCTGTTGAAACAATGGATCTCTAGAGAAGACATTGTTGTCTTTGGCTGTTTCTGTATTTACAAGAACGAAATTAAGAAGTGGAATTTACAAAGCAAATGCCTGTTATTTATGTTTAGTTTTTCTAGGTCACTCCGTCTGGATGACATTCGGTACAGGTGTTTCCATCACTCAACAAACAAGCTTGTCAATGGAAGAAACGACTGTCTGAATTCACCTTATACCGTGGTGACGCAGACACACTTTTTTTTCACTATCGAGGTCACGAGGAGAGGGGGTGGGGGGGACAGCGGAAGGGAGAAGCCCGGCCATTTACTTGAAACTCTCAAACAACCGAGGTT
The DNA here is from genome assembly GCA_033310375.1 of Conus canariensis. NCBI lineage: Eukaryota > Metazoa > Mollusca > Gastropoda > Neogastropoda > Conidae > Conus > Conus canariensis. The sequence continues at coordinate 79,958,028 of CM065717.1, read as the reverse complement.
TTCTTGAAGTCGGTCACGGTCCTGGGAAAAGAAACCGTGCTTATGGGCGAGGTATCCTAACTGGAGATTTTCGTACATCCGAGGTGTTTTAGCAATGCAAAGGAGGACTGTGGCAGAAGAATCTTCTTCTTCTTCTTCTTTCTTTCTTGTTTACTTCCTTATAGGCGAGTTTTCTTACATCCTGATTTTTCATAAGCAGAGTCTGTTGTGTTATGCCTGGCTCTTTTTTTTTATTCATCTTGACTTTTCTTCTGAAATGACTTCTTCGTTGACGTGTAGTCCAGAGCGATATTTATGTAACATGTTACATGTAACTGCATAGTGTTAAACACGCGCCTGCCCATACGCTGGCACCCATACTCCCGTCGCAAATACTCTCTCTCTCTCTCTCTCTCTCTCTCTCTCTCTCTCTCTCTCTCTCTCTCTCTCTCCATACTTTCATCTGGAAAGACAAAATGAAAGCAATACTGTTGAACGTACGCTTGTGCAACCTTTGCAAGTAATCAAAGTCGCTCTGAGCCTCCTGTTAATCTTTGTCACAAAACCTGTTCGCAGTTGACCACACCACTGCTGATGACCATCATGTGGTTATCACTGACATCAAATCGTCCTGGAATAATGGTGCTGATGCCACTGTTTGCTCTTCATTGTTGAGAAGGATCGAAGCTACATAGTCCTCACTGACTTTGACCTCGCTAGGCCGGTATTTGTGAATGGAATGTGGTGATGGAATGCGTTCCCTGATTGCTTGCAAGGCGCTTGTTTGTGTCAAATAAATAGTCTACGAAAAAAGAATAAAAAAGGGTTTGGTTTTTTTTCTTAACTGACGTCTGCCGACTTCATAACTAGCGAAAGAAGTGAAAGAAACGCATGTGTCAGGCAACAATTTACGTGTGCGTTAAACCTCCCTTGCTGACCATTGGCACAAGCACAACGTTGGTCAGTGACCGAAATTTGAGGACGAGACAGACATGTTGGCGCTCTTTACGTCGTTATTTTTAATCCATTCTTGCGCGTCATGACAATGACACGCCCGGCTTGCTTTTAGACATGGGAAAGGAGAGAGAGCCATGGGATGGAGGGGAGGGGGGGGGGGGGCAAGAGTAATACTAGGGTCTGCTTTACTGCATTCGTTTTGCGTTCTGCTGGCCCTGTTATTCTCCAACTTTAAACAAATTTGAATGGTTTCCTGTCCTGTTTTATAGACTGCAGTTTTTACTTCCATTGTGAAAGCTGTAAGCTGTCCAATAAGTTGTCCAACAATCTTCTCAACCCCTTCCACCAACCCCCCCCCCCCCACCCCACCCCAACCCCCACCCCACCTCCACCACCACCCCCACCCCCCACCCCTCTCTCTCTCTCTCCCTCCCTCCCCTACATTGACAGTGTAGGCAGTGGCGTGGCTCCACAATCGTCATCATCAACATCGCTGACAGTTACTTCGTGTCTCGACGTCATTCCGCCGTCGCGTTATTGGTACGGGCGTCGCTTTCCATGCGCGCTGTCTCGCGCCCCTCATCATTCTTGTGGGAAGTCCTCGGCACGTCTTGTGCGTTCCTCTGTATTTAATTTAAGGAAGGGCGAGTGACCCTCGTGGATTGTTTTTGACCCACTTACGTTGTTGTCTTGGGTCCGTGTTTTGCTGGAATACCCCCTCCCCCTCCTGCTCGTCCCTTCTCCCCTCACCCTTCTCTCTCTCTCTCTCTCTCTCTCTCTCTCTCTCTCTCTCGTGTTAGCAGATAATTTCGGGTGATTATGCGTGTTTACGAACGGATTTAAACGACTCGTAATCGTCAGTCGTTTTACTGTTATTTCTCTAACTCAAGATCCCGCCTCAAAAACAGAGTAAGGTTTCACCTTTGATTATAGAATCGATGAACACACAGGTTGATCGTGTAACAGTGTTCCCCTCCCCCTTCTCCTCACTATTCTACCCCCACCCCACCGCCACCCCAGCTCCTCCTTCACCGTCTCTGTTTAATATACAAATAAACTACAGAATAGAAATTCATTTGACATATGCCCTCCGCCCTTCAGATGCGCGCGTGCGCGCGCGTGTGTGTGTGCGTGTGTGTGTGTGTGTGTGTGTGTGTGTGTGTGCGTGCGTGCGTGTGTGTGTGTGTGTGTGTGTGTGTGTGTGTGTGTGTTGTGTGTGCACATTCAACACATTGTAATAAAGGGCAAATGAAACAAACTGCAGCGTTACCGGAACACGACGAAAAAGCGGAAGAGCACACAAAACAAAGTGTGAAGTAACGCAGTTTTAATGCACGACACAAAACAAGACAAGAAATTTTCGGCAATATGCCTTCCTCAGCGACAAAACAATAGAAACAGTACAGACATTAACATGCG
>CM065717.1:79933173-79945673 GCA_033310375.1 Conus canariensis | reverse complement strand
ATATGTGCGTGTGCGTGTGTTGTGTGTGTGTGTGTGTGTGTGTGTGTGTGTGTGTGTGTCGCGCGCGCTCACTCGCTCTGTTAACTATTGTTTGTCTAACCCACCAGATGTGTGTGAACGGCCGTGGACTCTGGTGTACGCTCACACGGCGGAAGGCATCGGCTGGGCAGGGGACAAGAACACCCTCATGGACCACATCTTGGCGGGAAAAGATGTCAAGGTCACCGCCTTGCTTTGTCTCATTGTTCAATCTGTTGTTTGCTTTCCTTGTTTCTTTAAACACGTCTTTTTTTGTCTGTTTTCTTTGTTTCTTTCCTTCCTTTTTTTCGTTACAGCTTGAAATAATTTCCATAACTAGCACTTGTTTGGTAAACAAGTCTCACATTTCCTTTTTGTGCAATCGGGTTTTTTTTCCCTTTATGTTTTCCCCCATTCCTTTCTTTCCCATAGTATATCATTCTTTGTTTTTTTCCTTGTTTACTTTCTGTTCTGCATTGTACAGCATCTTCTAACTATGTATCCGGCATCACACTGTAATGTCTTCATTTATTTTTCACCGAGCAGAGCGATATCCGCACGGCATAAGTACTAAGCTTTAAGAAAAAAAAAGAATCATGCGATATACCCCACAACATAGTATGATGTATCATGCGATATATCGCACAGTATAGCAAGTCGTATCATGCGATATATGTCGGACGGCATAGTAAATATTATCATGCGATATACCGCACGGCATAGTATGCTGTACCATGCGATATATCGCACGACATGGTAAGTTGTATGATGCGGTATATCGCACGGCATAGTAAGTCTTATCATGCGATGTACCGCACGACATGGTAAGTCGTATCATGCGATATACCGCACGATATGGTAAGTTGTATGATGCGGTATATCGCACGGCATAGTAAGTCGTATCATGCGATGTACCGCACGACATAGTATGTTGTGTCACCACATCCCTTCACAGCGTGTGGTCGGAGGACGTCCTCTCACCTGGCAACGTCATGATGGCAGGTGACCATAGCGTACCTGACGGAGGCCTACCAGATCCGGTGGACAACGTGCACAAGCGGGGCGATGAGGCCTGCGCCGAGTCGCTGTATCACCTGGCTCACAACGGCACGCACGTGGATGACGTCAGCCCCAAGCGTTGCATGATGGTCTGCACGACCGGTCACGTGACTTCATTGGAGGTAGGCGGTCAGTTAGCTGCATACAGGTTTAAAAGTCCAAAACCCACATTCGGTGATACAGCAGAGGGATTTATAACCATTATCCCTTGAGGATGGACGAAAGGGATGTGTCTTACACAACACATCATAATGATGACGAATTAAGATGGAGTGTTTATATTTGGGCACCAGCGTGGTTTCGAACCCGCAACGTTTAACTGCAGGCTTGATTGGTGCTTCTAACCAGCTGAGCCAATCATGAGACACCTGAGGTAGGTGTGGGGACTTCTATGCTGTGCTGGAGGTTTAACGCGTACATGTGTGGAATCGCCAATGAGAACCACAGTTACTAATGGGTACAACAGTTTAATTGCACATATCTTAAGTAGAGCGAATTGGAGTCAAATTAGAATTGACTGGTACGCGGTGTTTTTTTTTTTTTTTCATGTCAGAATTGATGTGCATTAATGCGACAAAATTTAAATCTATGAAATAGAAATTCAGTCAAGATATGATCTTTCTGTACTCGCGTTTTAGTTTGCTTCTTGTCTGAGACGGAACACGTTATTAGTGACACCACACACGTGACCTTATGACAGCAACCTTATGAGAGCTTTGAAAACAGTAATAACTGTCAAAACAAAAAACAAAAAAGCGATATAACTGCCGTGTACAGAGAAAAAAACTAATAATTGAAAAAGAACAATATAATGATCACTGCTAGAACCATAATCTTCGCATGAAAACAATTATTTTATCAGCGAAAATAATTGTTTTCGCGTGAAGATTATGGTTTTTCAGTTGTGAATACATAAGACAATACAATGTGAATACATAAGACAAAAGAAAGGAAACAGTCTCAAGACAGTGGTAAGCCGTGAGCACTGAAGAAAAATTAATTACGGCAGTGACCTTCGGCGTCTACTGTTCCGTGCCTTTGCAAAGTCATGTCTCAGAATTCCACAATCTGCGCGGTAACACTAAGAATACGAATCTCATAAAAATTGTCACAAATATCAGTTTTCGTTGTCATGATCACTGTTTTCATGGTGATTATATTTGACCACCGTAGATAGTAAAAAGAAAACTAGTAATTATAAAGCAACAATGATCATCAGAGAGCTAGCATTTCCGAAAAAGTCCTGTTTTCACGAGAAACATTGTTATCAAAGGCTATCGACATTAGTAAGGTGCTGTATGATAGATGTGCTTGACCAACATTTTATTATATCGCTGTCAGAGAGAGAGAGAGAATAGGACATTTTCTTTTCAGTAAGCCAAAGTCCCTTTTGGAGGCGAACAAGAACAACAAGCACACAACACAATTCAAATCATGAAATAGCAGGACAAGAAGAGAGAGAGAGAGAGAGAGAGAGAGAGAGAGAGAGAGAGAGAGAGAGAGAGAGAGAGAGAGAGAGAGAGATTATCTATGGAACAAATAAAGAAAAGGTAAGGAGAAAGCGAGCAACACACACCACACACACACACACACACCACACAACCACACACACACCACCACACACACACACACACCACACCACACACACACCACCACACACACACACACACACACACACCACACACACCACACACCACACACACACACACACACACACACACACACACAACACACAAAGAGAAGCCCTTTGCCACCATTAGACTGACATGTGATGAATACATGTGACAGCGGAATGAAAGGCTCAGGATCTGTGGGGAAGGAGAGGGCTAGGTACATACAGTTCCCACAACATTACTTGGGGACTTGATGAAGTGTAAGTAGCGGTCAGCACTAACACCTGCAGAAGACTTTGCAGCCTCTCACTTAGATCTGTCTTGGGCATTTATGTCTTCAGCGTCCTAAAGCACTTTCACCCCGCGGTCACCTTTTCTTCCCTTTCCTCCTACGCCTCCCTGCGTCGTCTCGCTGTCACTGCCAGTCTCTACCTATACCAGTCTGCTGCTAGAGTGGTTGTTCTTTTGCCCCAACAGCAACACTCTGAGAAATCTGGACCTTGACTGCTGCTGCTGCCTTTCTCCCAGCTACGCAATGACCCATGCGTGGTCCTCTCAAACTGAAGAGTCCCGGACATCCGTTCCTGTCAGGCAGTATGGGTTTAGTTCCCTTAGTTATTGACGATGTGCACCATCAGCATACATGCAGGGTGCTTTACTGTGTCTATGAGGTCTATTTTTTAGTAATACGTTACTTCATATTTCCACCTCTGTTTGATGGAAAGTGCATTAAATGGTCTGATCATGATCAAGTGTAACTTGATATTTATCACAGTTTTTGCAAATAACGTGATTTATTATGTCCTTAATCAGTGCGTAAAGCACAGGTTGTAAAATATTATAATACATAAATGACAATTCGTAATATTGATTTTCTTGACGAAAATATTCACTGCAGATTTTTGGCCATTACGATTCATTGACGTCATCACACATAGAATGACTGGAAAGATCATATCAACACGTCTCATTCTGCCAGATTTGTTACACTCATGTTTGCAGGGCCTACGTGCCGGCAAATTGCCAACGTTGATGTTTACCTGGCGCGCGCGCGCGCGTGCGCGCACACACACACACACACACACACACACACACACACACACACACACAAACGCGCTTGCACATCTGCACAAATACTCGGACTCCCAAACCTGTTATTCATAGACTCACTTGTTTACATGTGCGAGTCAATAAATAAACAGACGAAGAAAGAAAGAAAGCGCAGTTTTTCATCTCGATGACATATGTTTTTCTGTTTTTGAACGTCACGATTTGACGTCACTAGTCCCTTTGTAACAATTTCTACTCTTCCCAGACGCTGCACGCATCGTTGTAACGTGAGGTCCCCAGCGGTAAAAGTTCCCTCAGAGCTGCGTCACGCGCTGATTCTTTCCTACTGTGTCAGTTAGCTTGCTACACTGTGATGTGAAGAAACATGGCGCGTGTGACAGGCCCCCTCACCAGGTGGCCTCATGCATATTCATCAATGTACGTCATTTTGTCTGAGGTTGATGCTCCAAGATTTGTTTGTTGTTTTTTTTTTTTTATATATTACCCGCTTTGTTTGACAGATTTATTTATCCATGTAGGTATCGTCATGCACAGAACTTCTTTTTTTAAGAAGGATTTTTGTTTTTCAGGCTAGTTTTTATTTTGTTTTACTGTTGTTTTTTTTTGTTTTTTTTTTGTTTGTTGTTTTTTCTCCCTAATTCAGCTGCTATGACTCTTCCACCGCCGCGCCTTCCTTCAGGTTTGGCGTTTGAACTGACATGTGATGCACTCTGTTGTATTGTGTTGTGACCATGGACTGGTGGTGATGTGAATAACGCATCCGCCTAGATCCTGGTTCGAGGCTTGTAGAGGACTGTCTTTTTCTTCAATCTCTTAACTTTGAGGGAAGTCTTTGGTGCTAATATTTCAGATAAAACCACTTGTGGTTGCACGTGCATGATATACACTCTCACATGTGGCACCAGACAATGACTGCTTTTCCCAAGGATAGACTCAAAATTCACAGGTTTTTTTTTTTTTTTTTTTTTTTTTTTTGCCACAAGAAACTAATAAAATACATTATAACACAATGAAAATGTACTCTGATGTGCTTTTTGAATTTATACTGTACTAGTCCGTAGCGTATTGTACTGTGCTATGCTGCACTTTGTAAGTTCTTCTTTTTGACCCATGTGTATAACAAAGACTCTGTAATCATGCACTTCCAGATATCTCTGTGTTTAACATAATCTTTGCAAATAACTGACGGTATTGTGTGCGATTGTGTCAGTGGATGACCTGCGCCGAACTATCGCAGACGACCTGTTTCCAATATAGACTCTCTCATTAAATGGTCTTCTCTTGACAGAATATGTGTTTGTTACAATATTTGCATCTATCATTCGAAATGCCATCTCCACCAGGCAATGGGGATGGGAGATATAAATATATAAATAGATATATAGGCCTAAGTTAGTGTAGAATAGAGACAGATATATACAGCGAATCGTCATGTATGTCAACATATTAAGCCTACATCATGCTGACGGTGCGCATTTAGAATAGCAGGTGATCTGTCACGAATAAAGGGACCGAGATTAAAGTGACAGACGCCTGGGGGTAAACTTTTCAGCTTGAGAGGCGCACATATGGTCATTGTATGACAGAGAGAGTCAGCAGTGGTAATCAAGGTCAGGGCATTAAAAGACTGCTGCAGTTGGGGCAGAAGAAGAGGTCGTCCAGAAATGGGGAGGGAGTCTGTGGATGAGGAAGGCACTGGCAATGGGAACGTGGAGTGGCAGGAGACAAGGTTGAGGGAGAAGGAAGTGAAACGGAATGTTGGGCCATAGATCAACACATTCTCAGGAGTTAGAACTTACCGAATCGCCTACTAGGGCTAGTGTTGACCATTACGTAAACTTCCTGTGCTTGTCGTCGGCGTTGTTGTACGATTGTATCTGCATACCCCTCTTCTCTGCCTTGTATCATCCTGTTGCATGTATTCATTATACGGGAGCCAAAATTCCACTGCTGTTGGATCAATGCGTTATTCAGACATGTGATAAGTCTCGTCCATGAATTCCTCTTCCCACTTCTTTTCTTGTTACTTATTTGCATATTCATCGTGCATGATGGCTTTACGATTTATTGGATCTAACGCAGCATTTCACTGATGAAAGTGAATCCGAAACATTATGTAAACAAGGGCGTATTGTAAACGATGTCAACAACACTTGTGATTTGTAATAACATGGCGATCAATATTAAGTATCATTTTGCACGATGTGCATTGTGTCAACGTCTTTTCAGTACCTGGCACTGCAAAAATTGTCCCAGTCTCTGAAGAGTCAAACCATCTGTAAAAAGTGCATCAAGAAAATTGATCTTGAATTGTTTCTCAGCTGCATATGGCTTTGGATGAACCACACGGTATTCACCGGCTTTGTGATGAGCATTGTGTTTTGCTTAGTATGAGTCATAAACAGGTAGCCACGGACTCCTTCAAAACCATGCTCCGTATTGTTCCACCTGCTGTGAATTTTTTTCCCCATTTCTGCCATGCATGCAGATGGTCAATATCGTTAATTTTCTTTGATTAAGATATTAATTGAGATCAGTTTGTTTTTTTTCTTTTTCTACACGAGTTTTTTAGTTTCAAGGATCAACGCCTTTATGAATCTTTAACCGTAATGTGCTTAACTCATGTCATCTGTGATCATGCTTTAAGTCCTCTGGTAGCATCCGCCGTCGACTTAGTTATAAACAGCATGGTCTTAATCAATCAAAGGCGGGTGGATGAGCTGTCTCAGATCTCTGTGGGTGGGACTGGTCATATATCCTGCGTACTGGTGTGGTAGTGAAGAGCAAGGTATTGTTTGGGGCTTCCTTTGGTTGTGCAGCGACACATCCTATCAGATACTGTCCGAATATAGGACTCTTTCCTGTTCAGACCTGTTTTTCTGGAACTTTTTTTTTCTTTGGTAGATTGATCTCCCACCAGAAATTTCTTCCCTGTAAAAACTTCTTGTTCAGGATTTTCTATTTTCTCTTTGTCTTTGCCAAACTGACTTCGCAATATAAATTCCCTCCCTGTAAAGACTTCTCTCTCTCTCTCTCTCTCTCTCTCTCTCTCTCTCTCTCTCTCTCTCTCTCTCTCTCTCTCTCCCCGGACTGACCTCTCAACATAAATTCCTTCCATGTAAAAAAAATACTTGTTTTTGTCTGGTACGTGCTTTCTCTCAGTCTATGCAAGGCTGACCTTCCTCAATGAATCTTTCCCTTTCAAAGCTTTTTTATTCTGGAACATGGTTTCTCCCTGTCTAAGTCAGACTGACCTCCCTTTAAAGAATTTTTTTCTTGTACATGGTTTTTCTCCCCGTCTGTGTCAGACTGACCTCCCTTTAAAAAGATTTTTTTTTTCTTGCACGTGTTTTTTTCTTTCTGCATGTGTTAGACTGGCCTCCCTGTGGAGACTTGATTTTCTTGACTTTTTTTTCCCTCTATGTCTATACTAGATTGGCCCCCCAACAACGGGTCCGTCCCTGTGAAGACTGTTTTTATTCTCCTGAACTTCTTTTTCTGTTTGTCTGTATCGGGCTGATCACACCATACAGACTTCATGTGTTTTTTTTTCCAGAACACTTTTTTTCTTTTTTTTTTTCTAGATTGGCGTCCTAGCAAGGACACTCCCTTTACAAAAAAAAAAAAAAAAAAATTATAAGAATATCTGGAGGTGGTTGTTGACAGGTTCCGCTGTGCCGTCTGTTAATCCTGAAAGTAACCCCAAAGTGCCCAGACGGGTTTTGTCGAATTGAACAGGGATGTTCGAACGGTCAATGGTTCCAGTTAACTCAACTGTTGGGCCTTTAGAATGCTATACAGAGGAAATGTCCGAGAAAAAGACGCATTCGCGTGGGGGTGGCATCCTTGCCGTGGCCACTGTTTTTCCTGCAACCTGTGTTGTCAACCAGATAGAATGTGGCCAACAGGAAGACCTAAGCAGTGTCACATGAGTCATGAAACAGCTTTTTTTTTTTTAAACTGAAATATGTGCGAGCACGCTGATTTCTGTCATGCTTGTCTGATATACTTTCTTGAGAAATAGGTTCCGAAACTCTTTCGCTGATAAACTCGTTTTCACAAAGTGGTCTAGTCTGGCCAAATGCATCTCTTGTCTTTCGCATCATATGACCACTGAACAACGCTTTTGGTAGACACATGACTATGCCTACCATGACAACCAGCTAGCAGACAAAAACCAGACAGGCCCGTTCCAAATTTTCAATATAATAAAACCTTGTTTTCTGATCAGTTTATTTCCTCGCGAACGACCCTGCGCGGGGCAATATTATCAAATGAAAAGAAACGGGCAGGATGGATCTCCGATGATTAGTTTTGTGTACCCAGTCCGGTGGTGCAAATCAGTGACTTGAACGTGTGGTATTTTGCCGTGGGTATTCTATCGTGTGACACACATGTTAAGCTAGTACTGGCCTCTTTTGAATGGATGTTTCACCTTGTAACACTGTCGTGAGACAAACGCCTCAACAACACCGCCAAGGAAAAGCTTACAGCTGCAAGCAGGAAACAACTGTGTTGTATAATGGGAACAAAGAAGTGTACACAGCTTTTACTCATTCACATACGCAAACACTCATGTACGTGCGCACGCGCGCGCTGTCACACGCACACATACAAAGAGAGAGAGAGAGAGAGAGAGAGAGAGAGAGAGAGAGAGAGAGAGAGAGAGAGAGAGCAAAGATTTGCCTTTTTCTTCAAAAATGTGTGTGTGTGTGTGTGTGTGTGTGTGTGTGTGTGTGTGTGTGTGTGTGTGTGTGTGAAGTGGACGTCGTGTTTAAGCAAACAGCTGTGAACTCTGTTTTACTCTAGTCACATATTTCATCCATCCGCACGCAAGAACTCTTGCTATGCAACAGACGTAGACTTGCCTTTACACAGGCAGCCCAGAGCAGGGGATTAGAAGGAGAAAAGTCATGGGGACCAGGTAACGAAGAGCGATGACATAAAAAAAGACAGTCCTGAATTATGGGGTGTGCTTATTAGCAGAAGAGTATTATGTATTCATCTCATAACATTTTTGACCCTCTGAGTATGAATTTCTTTCTGTTGACACTATCCCCAAATCCTTTTTTTAAACATTATGCACATGATACTGAAGTAAGCGTCCGACAAAAACCGCATACAGTAACTTCGAGGATCTTGCAACTGTATGCATGCATACTCCTCAAACACCCTCTTGGGAATTTGTTACAAGTAACACTCTTCAGTCCCTCCCAACCACCCACCCCCTTTCCGCCCACCAGACATGAAAGCAGACGGAATGGGTACAGAATGGGAGGAAAGTCACAGACGTTGCTTTAAAGGTGAGAGCGCTATACCCGGGTCCACATTTCCAGTCCCATGTGAAACGTAACTTCTCTTCTTCTTCTTCTTCTTCTTCTTCTTCTTCTGCGTACAAAACAGACAACGGTGTTTAGTCACCTGATCTGTCTGCCCCATGCCGTCACAGGGATGCTCCCATAGGTCAGTGATGATCACATTCGTAATAGCATTTGGGAGGTGGACAGGAGTGGGGGGTGAGGAGATAGGAGTCTCAACTTCAGGACGTTAATCTCACCATCTACGTTAGTCAGGTTTAACGTGGACACCCACCTCAGGTTGTACGGCCGTCAGGGACAACCATCTCAGGAAAATGGGTTGGAGGAAGGAGACGTGGGAGATGGGGAACGGGGTGGCTAAGGGAGCTGGTGGGGCTTGGGGTGAGGGGGAGGAGGGGGGGGGGTTGGGAATCGTAACTCTGCACACATCCCACCAGAGCGACAACACGTAAAGTGAGCAGCATAAACGCCAGGCCAGAGCGTCTGACTGGCTGCCTTTCTCGTGTACGTCGTCGCTCTGGACTCGCTGACTCACCGGCTTCCTTGGTCCCACCCAACAGGACTCGGGAGCGCGGACGGAGGTGCAGCAGCACATGTACTGGTACACCAAGGACCTGAGCGACCGAGGCCGCCCCGTCTTCTCGCACTACATCGACGGGTCCGGGGCCCAGGGGTCGCTGCAGAACCTGTGGACGGCGGCCCGCACCATGGCGGTGAGGGCGGTCATGAGGGACCGGGGCTACGCCTTCCCCATGCACAACGTGGCGGTGGAGCCCAGCACTGGCGTGGTCACCGGCCAGAACGTCAGACATATCGGTCAGTGTCCAACCTCCACGTTTGTTGAATGAAGATCTGTGGTTTAATAAAAGAACATCGGTCAGTGACCAACTTCAACTTCTATGCTTAAATCAAATTCGTGAACGATTTTGTGTCGTAACTGCTTTCAAGACTGTTGATGGATCTACGAATGTCACACATTTATTTCCGCATTATCAGAATTACTTGTGAGTTTTGTCGATATAAAAGTTTTAAAGGCCGTGTGGTATTAATTAACAAGGCGTGTAACCCATTTTTGTAATGGGACATGTTTTGAAGCTTTAAGATTTTTGCTTGTTCAAGTTTGTAGGCTGCTTTTTTCCTTCTTGGGACCATCCAAATGTTTGCCGCTGCTGTGGTTGTGATTGTTGTTATTTCTTATAGGACAATACAGTCATCCAGATGCTGTTGCTCTTTAAGAAGTTATTCAATCCGACAGCTAAAAACATATACCAACATTCTAATGTCTTAATTTGATAGCTGGGTGGTGCATCGAACAAGAGCTAGCAAAACAAAAATTACTAATTCAGACGTTTGTTTGTTTTTTCTTGCTTTTATTTTGTTTGTTTTTTAAACACACTTCTACTTTTCACGTCCTTGATTCCGGCACGTTTGATTCGAAGAGGTTTGATCACTTTCCTACTATCCCTTCCTCTTCCATTCCCACTGCTCTCTTTCATCCCTGTACTTCTGGCTTTGGGGGTTACAAGATGGTAAAGAAACAATAAAGTTATTCACTCACCAAAACAAAAAACAAAAAAACAAAAAAAAAAACCTTTTTGAATATTCTTCATGATCTACAAGCTAAACTTTGACTTTCAAAGTAAGGTGACTGCAGGCAGAAATTTAAACAATTTGAAAAGAAAAATTACAATTCCACCAAAGAAGGAGAGAAAGAAACGAATTACAAGACAAACACAAACTGTCTGATAATTTCTTTCTTTCGTTCGGCGGAACAGTCATTTTTCTTTTAAGTTTATCTAAACTATGATCAAATTCCACCGAGTCCCTTCATTTCCATTTCTCATGATCCGAAACCCGAATCTACAAACTAGAATGCAATAAGATGAAACAGGAGCAGAAGAAAACAACAAGAAATCAAACATGGGCACGGATATAGGTCTGCTTTACATATCCCACCTCCATCAGCAACATCAGAAGATCGATATCCTAATTGTTGGACCCGTCCGTTAACTCTTTTTACGTGTTGTTAACCTCCTTTGTTCAAACAAACAAAAAAAAACACGAAAAAGACATAAATACCAACAAGGATCATAACTATACAATTAGGATCCCGTAAGCATTATTCACTAGTCATTTCCATTGATTACAAATGTTTACAGCCATCTATTGTAAGTTCACACGTCTCCCTTCGTCTTACTCTCACCTATCCAAACAAAATACGAAAATCGCTTGAAATGCACAAAATGTGAACATGTAGAAACAGTAAACAGTATGTAAAGAGTTAAGACCTTTCAACTAAACTTAAAAACTCTGTTCTATCGATAACATGTTTACAGCTACCAACAGGACAAGCGATTCGGGAAGGCCTGTCAAGATCCACACATTCTTATTTCTTTTCTTTTCTTTTTTCTAACTTGTCTAATTACCCATTATTCATTTCAAAACTATATCGTCATTCTAAGGGTCCATAGCCTATACTGAAAAAACATTTGTGCTTCCGCTTCCACTCACAGAAAATTAGTTTATGAACAAAATGGGAAAACCATATGCAGAGCAAAAGTCAATGAAATTCTACAAGTTTTGAATTATTTTCACGAGTGATTAGTTCTGTCCGAGACACATCACTATTATACCCAAAAGACTTACTCAAGTTTCATCCGTAATCCTGTTTCTAGTTCTACTGGTTAGATAGTTCCACGCAAACCATGCGTCTTGTTCTTCTCCTTGCCCACACACTGGCCTCTTCCCAAGCCTCCCATATTATATTTCTCCCTTCCAAACCCACTAGGTCCTGTCTTTTCTTCTCCCACACTCCACAACTCCTTCCAGCTCCCCCCCCCACCCCCCACCCCCACCCCCCACCCCCCTCCCACCCCACCCCCCACCTCCTCTCTCACTGTCACCCCCCGCCAAAACAACGTGAGAAGCCTGCCCGCTTTAAAACATGTATCACAATCTTCTTCCGTCAATCGCAGGGCAAACGATTCGAAATGGCCACATCAAGTTCCATCCGTACCCCTACTTCTGGTTTTCTTCCTGGTCCACCAACGGGCGCCGGGACAACGTGCGCTGGGCAGTGGGCAAGCGGCTTTCCCGTCGTCACAACACGGACTCTGTGTCACTGGACTGGCACGCGGACACGTGTTGGCGGGTTATCTATCAGCATGACGTCACGGGCTATCCCGAGTTCGGTTCGACCCACGAGCTCATCGAGCAGGTTAGTAGTAGGCTGTTTGTGTTTTGTTTTTGTTTGTCTGAAGGATTTTTTTTTTCTAGCTTTGAGAGAGAGAGAGAGAGAGAGAGAGAGAGAGAGAGAGAGAGAGAGAGATTTTCATTCCTTCTTTTCTTCCATCATTTTGGCGTTCCTTTCTTCCTTGTTTATTCCCATATTTTTTATCTTCTTTATCGTCTTCCATACTCT